>CM043012.1:4657055-5184848 GCA_023678885.1 Pogostemon cablin | reverse complement strand
TATAGGAACTGGACGATCCTATTTGGTCAATTACCTAGCAACAAACTCCTATGTTCCTTTCATTACGGTATTTCTGAACAAGTTCCTGGATAACAAGCCTAAAGGTGTGTCTTTAGCAACTAAGGTTTGAATTCTGTTCTGGAGAGTGGAGATGACAGCGAAAGTGGAGGGAGGGTTAAAACATTTATGGCTTACTTTTGCTCAAATATTAAAGGCAAAAGATGCTTAAAGATAATTTATGCACATAAGTGAAACAAGACATTCTGAAAATTATTGCACAACACACATGTTTATATAATACCCATTTCTCAATCTCAAATTCCTGAATATTTATTTATTAACCCTGAAGGGGTGATTGGAAAGAGATTGAATTTAAAGAATATAACTTCCTAACAAAGGGCCAGCCTACTGAAGGTGGTTATCTCCATCCACTTCTCAAGGTATCGTTATAGTACTTTCTTATATGGTAGATTTCAACTACTATCTGTTCACTCTAGATATCTCTCGACAAGCTAGACCTTCTATTTCTTCAAAAGTATGTTTAACTTATGCCAAAAAAATATATTTGTTTATTTTAGGTGAGGCGTCAAATTCAGATGATATTTCTTCAATTGGGGTAAGAGCTCCTAATTCAGGAGGGGTTGTTATAATGGAATATCTACTTGCATTGTCTTTTTTCCTGATTTTTCTTTCTTGGCATGCAGGTTTGAAGAGATGCCGACAAACAATTTTGTGGAAAGCAGGTAGATTACAAATAAGGAATGTAGAGATCAGACAATGGAAAGTTGTGTTGTTTCTGTTGATGCTCTGCTGACAGTTTTCCTGTTGAATCCTTGAATATAAGTAACAACTATCTTTCTGTTTTGTCCTAGGTATGGTTATGATTGGAAAAGAGAGGAAGCAGAGAAAAACCTTTTGCGTACTCACACAACTGCTGTGTCCTCTAGGATGTTGTATGCACTTGCACAGGTAAGCTTTTATTTGCCTGGTAATCATTTGCTATAACTTCATATGTTCTGAAGCGTTATATGGAGTATGAGTTGGTATATTATCTCAATATACTTGCTTCACTTCTCTATAAATGACTTACCTTATAAGTTGAGTTTGTCTTGTGCACAACCAGTTGCACATACATCCTCCTCAATAATGGGTTGAAAAGACAAATAATTAGGAATTTACACTAATTAGGGATAAAATAGTACATGAAACCCGGATTTTTGTGGGATACATATAAGATTAATGAAGAAAATATATTCATATGCAACGAAATACTTGTGTTTAATTTAAGAAAAATAAATCTTTCATAAACCCTTTCTAAAAACATTTAAATAAGAATTTAAATAAATAATTACTTTGTCTAAACGGAAATCAATTAAATCTAATTTAAGCAAAAACATTTAAACATTCTCTTCTTATTCATCATCCGCCACGCCACGCGTACTCCTTCAATCATGAATCCTGAAATTTGAAAACATTTTTGGGGTGAGTATAAAAATACTCAGTGGGTTCACTGTCTTAAAATATCAATCAACTTCTATCCCATATAAATCACTATATCGTTATTTCAATCTTAACACGTATTCATGAAACTGTGCCGTTGGTCAACTCATCGATTCAATGCGACATGTAAACCTTTTCACTTTTTAAGTTTTCCTTTCCTTTTTCTATGTCGTTGACCAACTCATTGAATCGATATGAAATGCATGAATCATACAAATTTAAATGTCATGTATGTATCACGTATCAATATCAATCATATAATTCCCAATGTCACGTATCAATCCAATATCACGTATCATCAACAAATCATTCAACATCATGATAAATATAGGAAAAAGTAAATCTCAATCTCATATACAATAAATGTAACTACGTAACACACCTCAAACCTTTAACAACAGTCAAACCTTATTTCTTCTCTGCCTTCTCACGAGTGGAGTCCAGTATAGCGTGAGTTTAAATAAAAGTTAAAAGATTCGGGTTAGAGTGAATTATGATCTTTTTTTTTTGGAGGAAGTTTGTGACTTTAAGGATGATAGGCTCGTCAGTTACGGAAATAAAGGAGGAACGTGAGCAGATCATGTCAACAGACTTACTGTGAATGTAGGATTTAAATTCGAATCAAAATGTAACCTCCAGAGTAAAATAAAGATTAATATTAAATATATAAATATTTTATTTAAATAAAAATATTGATAAAAAAATATTGATGAAGGAAATATTAATAAGTGAACTTAAAAAAATAATAATTTTGCATAAAATGAGAAAAGAAAAGTAGGGTGTTACATGAACCATGGGAGAAAAATGTTGCATGAACTATAAGAGTGGAAGTACAATTGTACCCTAAAAAGTAACACGAAACCCTAAGGGTAAAGATTAGATCCATAGAGGAAAATAGAACATGTACCACAAGGGTGAAGGTACAGTTGCTTGCGTAGAAGTCTTTGCCTAATAAGTTTGTTTTAGTAACTTTTTTCCACCATGATGTATTTACTACTTGTAGGCTTTCTGTTTATTGTCTATCTGCTATGGTATTTATTGTTGCTGAAATATTTTCTGATATGTTTTTCTTAATCCTTTCACTGTCCTATGTGTTGTTCTCCTGTATAGCGTGTCTAGGTTAGTAAACACTCTTTCTTGGTTAGGAAAATAGATCTCTCACATTCTCTCTCTCTCTCTCAGTTACCATGAAGGTCTGCAGAAATGGGTGGGAATCGGCAACTCAGGCATGTTCAGACCAGAAATGTTGCTGCCCATGAAACTTCCGGAAGATGTCCAGGTGATAGCATGGGGGCTCTCCCTTGAAAGGTAACACCCAGAATTGTTTTCCCATTCCCAACACCTTGTTTACTCGTCGTCTACATGGACTCTAATTGCATTCCCACTTTTGTCTTATCAGTGCGTTTTTATGGTTGTGTCGTATTTTGTTGTGTAATCCTTCGTATTTTCGATTTGCAGGTGGATCTTGGTCTCATCAAACGAAACCCAATATGCCGCCTTGGGATATAACGTATCAGATGCAATACTATCAAACTCTTGGTTTGTGCCTCATTCTGTTCGACTTTCACACTCACTTTCCCTTGGAGAGAGTTTTGTTATCTTTCAAGAAACTTAAGTGTATTTCTTGATTTTTTTTGTTTCTTTTCTCCAAAAGAAGTTCAATTACTCATAATATTATGCTCCAGTATAACGAACATAAGATGTCATCACTGTTTATAATTTCATCAACCACTGTATATCTATTATAATCAAGTAATTTGCGAGTCATTAAATTGGATTGATTTGTTTATAAAAAGAAATGGTTTGCAAAAATAAAACTTGTTTTGCAACCGTTCTAAGAGATGTTTGGCATCCGGTGAAATACAAGATAAAATAGGAGGTGGAATGAGTGATCCTGAGATGATTCTAGTGAATAAAAGTGGTGTCTTCAACCACTTAAAAATAGTAAAAACAATTTCTTTTAAGCAGAACATTGAAAAGGGGCTAAAAAAGTGATTATATCCTCGGATCATCCAAACACCCCTAAAGGAGTATTATACTCCCTAGTGACACAAATATTTGCACCCTTCTCTTCCGGCATCCTAATTTTAGGATGACTGACCCCTTAATCCAGTACATATAATGTCTTTTTCGGGAGTTAGAGGAAATGCATTTCAGGTACATCAATTGGTAGGTATGAGAGGATTAATGTCGAACCCTCAAGGACGGCACCTTTCGGTAATAGTGCCACTGAATAGTTGACCTCTTTCTTTATCAGGCTCAGGGCTTCATCAATCACTCTTTCTTAGGTCCCCTTTTCTTTAACAGAATATATAATTTCCTGCTACGGAGCCTGTAAAGGCGTTGTGGATACTGCTGTACGAACATCAGATGCTGGCTATCTCACGCGGAGACTTGTTGAAGTAGTTCTATGAGATTAAGAAAAGTAATAAAATTAGGGGTATTATGATATTTTTTTATAATAAATAAATAATAAAATGTGTTAGGTAGTGATGATTTTTTTTGTAAGAGTTGATATTCGGTGCACTCGAGTGTAAACATAGATAAATAGTCACTTTATATTACACATAGATATTTATTTACATATACTTATTTCGGTATATTCCCTACAACATACTCACACCGTAAAACATATAAGTTTACTTATTGCAAGATATTTTAATTAGTGGCTTAATAGATTTTATTGTAATTATATCTTTTTAGTTTTGAATAGATGACCAATTATATAATATTATAGAGCTTTTAGAGGTGTTACTTATATTTTTTAGCCACTAATAAAAAGAAAAATATAAATCTTAAAATTGAACAAATTAAAATGACAAAACATATACTAGTCTTTTATGTGTTAAGAAGAGAGTTTATATACACACTTATGTGAATGAGAAATCTACATTTCCACTAAGAAAACTTTCCTAATCAACAACAATAGCCACTCCCCAACAAACCAAGAAAAAAGCCAAGAAAATGATTGTTATCACATGACTCCAAGAAATGGATTCCAAGGATTTGCAGAAGAAAACAGCAAAGGAGATGAGGTTTTTGGTGCTGAGAAGAGAAGAGTATACACTGGTCCAAATCCTCTACACAACAGATAAGTAGTAGTAGTAAAATAAATTCTCAAAAAAAAAAAAAGATAAATCTTGATTTTCTCATTCAAGAACCTATATTTAGATTTTTTTAATATAATATTTTTCTAGTTTTTTTCTTTTTTTTTGAGCTTTGATCTTCATATTTGTTGTGGTGAAGTACAGTTTTCTTAAATTCTGCTTTGTATATGAAACTTATATTTCTCAAAATTTTTGTTATTTTTAAGTGGTTTAAGATGAGAAAATACAATTATTTATGTATTATAATATCTGAATAATTAATGCTCCATAAATGTTGTTGTTGGATGTGATGAACAGATGTTTTTGTAATTTTATAGCCGTAGCAGTTCTGATATTATTACATATACAAGGAATGTTCTAATTTTTTTAATAATTAAACAATTAATGCCATGTGTTGACAATTAATATTACTATATATCAACTGCAAAAATCCAGTTGATGGATAGATAGCATCAACATAAAATTTCAAATAATGTAATTCTTCACAATATTTGAATACAAATAAATCCAATGATCATGCAATAATCTTGTGTAGTTATTTTTCCAAAAATGGGTCATATCATATGCTTTGATTTTTCTTGGGAAATAAAGAATTAATAATTAAAAACGCATCATTTGAAAAATATAATCTTTCATTGTATTTAACTACATGATGACTACCTCTACTTGATATAGTATTGATCAAACAAGTCACACGGGTTAGTGACACGTGTGCATATGTATGAAATATATATACTAGTATACATCCTGTGTATTACACAGGTTTTAAAGTTACAATTTAAAAAAATATAATTCAAGTTTAATATAACAATATATTCAATTATAATCTAATATAATTTAAATTGAAAAGTAAAATTCAATTTATATACTCTCAAATGCGAACTTATTATAAATAAATTCGAATAAATAAGAAAATAAAAAAATCATAACAAAATTAATTAAATAAATTTTCAAAAGCATGAAAAATGAAATTAATAACATAATTTTTTTTAAAAAATTACATAATAATAATAATTAAAAAATACTCCTATAATTACAACCAAAAATAATTAAATAAAAAATATAATCAAAATATTACATACTAACAATTAAAAAACATAATTAAAACAAAAAATAAATAAAAACAAAAAATAATTAAAGGAAAATATAAAAGAATTATAAAAGAAACAATAAGTAAAATATAATTAAAAGTGAAATCATAAAAAAAATTAATTAAAAAATTATATTAAAATATCATGAAAAATTGTATTAAAATACTCTTAGGCTGTGTTTGGATGGAAGGATTTGAGGAGAGATTTATAAATCTTTCTCTCAAATCCCTCCAACATGTTTGAATAACACTTGAAATCAATGGATTTGATTTTGAATTTTTTAGTTGTTTTTTAATGGATTTCAAATCCTCACTGAAACCGTGTCATTTGAAATTCTTCCGTTATTGCCTAATTGATATATTAATATATAAAAATAATATATAAAATTAATAAATTAATTAAAAATATAATATATATATATATATATATATATATATATATATATATATATTATGTTTTAAACTCTACCACCCAGCCTACCCCTATCCACCCCCATCCAACACCCAACACACCACCCCCAGCCACTCACCCCTCCACCCACCCAATTTTTTTTATATATAAAATTTAGATTTCTAATATTTGAATAATAAAAATATTACCACCCTACCCTACTCCCTACCCGCCCCCACCCCACCAACACTACCCCCACCCAAAAAGTTTTTTTATAAAATTTTAAATTTTAATATTTAAATAAATATCACTCAATATACCCCCTACCCCACCCCCTCCATCCCCCAAAATTTTTTTTATAAAACTTTAGATTTTAATATTTAAAAAATAAAAAAATTACCACCCAATCCAACCCACCCACCCCACCCCACCCCACCCCACCAAAACAAAATTTTAATAAAATTTTAGATTTTATTTTTAAATATTAAAATCTAATTTTTTTAAAAAAAATTGGTGGATTGGGGGATGGTGAGAGTGGGGGGGTGGGATGGGATGGGTGGATGGATAGGGTGGTAATATTTTATTATTTAAATATTAAAATCTAAAATTTTATATAAAAAATTTTTTTTGGGTGGGGTGATATTGGGTGAGGGGTGGGTAGGGGGTAGAGTTGGGTAGTAATATTTTTTATTATTCAAATATTAAAAATCTTAAATTTTATTAAAAAAAATTTTTTGGTGGTGGGGTGGGGTGGGGTGGGGTGGGGTGGTGGGAGAGGGGTGGGTAAGGGTAGATTGAGTAATAGAGTTTCCTCCCAAAAAAAATATTTTTAATAAAATTTTAGATTTTAATATTTATATAATAAAATTTTATTATTTTTATTTATCATATATAAAATTCTATTTTAAAAATAATTTTTGAATTATGAATTTGAAATCCTTTCAAAGATCCATAATTTATCCAGGAATTCAAATGAATTGATTTAAAATCTAAGGAATTTAAAATCCACCAATTTTCAAATTCATGGATTTGAAATTACTCAATCCAACACTAACTGACACAGAATATTTATCTACATTAAAATATATATAGTCGATTACTCTCAAACATACCATAAGTGAAATTAATTATTAGATACATTCTATATTATCCCTTACCATTAACACACAAAATATATGAGTATCTTTCCAATTGCCCAAATATCTTCATTCCCCAAATTAATAGTGTTCATGCCCATTTTTAAAATAAATTCTCCCGCAGCTAACACAAATTTTTCTGCACGAAATGCACAATCTACTTATGAAATGCATTTTTTTTATTTATTAATTTTGCTGCACGAAATGCAGATTCCGCTTATGAAATGCAGATTTTTTTTGGGCGAACTTAAGTGAAAATGGATTTAACAGATTTTCTGCACGAAATGCAAATTCTTCTTATAAAATTTAATTTTATGCACGAAATGCAGATTCTTCTTATGAAATTTTAATTTTCTGCACGAAATTCAGATTCTTCTTATGAAATTTAATTTTATGCACGAAATGCAGATTTTGTTTATTAAATGCAAATATTTTAAAAGGGGATTTAGTTAATTTTCTTCATGAAATGCAGATTTTCCATGAAGATCATTATTTGATGAAGAAGGAAAGTTTTAGGAATTCTTGATTGTAGCTCCAATCATCGATTATGAGAAGTTCAGAAATCTTAAAATTGAAATGCGTTAAAAGTGGAATAGATATTATGAGGTATAATTTAATTAAGGATAAAGTTGGTATTTTAACCCTAGATTTGGTATCTAAAAGTATTTTATCTTTATAGATGTATCTTAAAATAATTATATATAGAAAGTATGTACCTAGCAGAAATAATTTATATATATATATATATATATATGCGCGTGGGAGATGATATTACCCCTTTTAAGTTTTGGTCATTGAGAAGGAAACAAGGGCACTCATGCATACCAAGAAATATGACTTGCTTTTTTCAAAAATAAATTGGACCCACTATCGGACCACCCCACCCAACCCCTTTCGGTCATAAATCAGTAGCTGCTAAGGGTAATAAAAATCTCTGAACTTTTAAACTTTCTTTGGGTTCTTCTGCATATACTTATCTTTTTATATAATTATTAATGTATATATATTATGGGAGTGTAGAGTTGATTTTACTCAACAAATTTGTGCCCACTTTCAGAAGAAATTATTGAAGATGATCCCAGTTTGTTTCTTGCAGCTGGTAAATCCACAGTATGTGTCCTAAATCAATTTACCTACATTTTATTTTGTAGCTTGTTATTTTGTTAGATAAAAAAAAGAGTAACATTTGATTAATCTTAGTAATCCTTCTTTCCGAAATTATTTGCACCGACCTATAAGCACGTACGCTATAGATTTTTGTGTGAATTATAAGGCAATGGTACTGTAGAGCATATAAAATACATGTAGATTTAAGATTGAGATATAAAATAATAAAATTTTATTAATCTCCTTGTGAATGAAATAGGGTGTTTAAACTCTAATTACCCAGTACATATGATCTCACTGTTACAATTAGTGCTCACAACTCACTTAAGTGGTTGGCAAAAAGATGATATATTTCATTATTTTTTTCCCCTAAGTATGAGTGTCATCTACAACTCATGCTGGCGTCATACTCTATTCTAGGGAATAACTCCACTCAAATATTGTGTGTCATTCGATTTTTTATTTTATTATTTTCGTTTTTATTTTAAGGTAATTTGAAGAACTAATTATGTCGTGAAAATTATATCGACTCTTTGGAAACTCCACCCTCAAAAATTTCTTCTTTCACTATATTAGATTTCAGAAGTAATAGGCTACTGTGCCTCTTTTTTAAATAAATAAACCTATATATTAAAATGCTCACATTTATAATATTATTAACTTTGACTCAGTTAAAATAAATAATTCGATTGTATATATTATGACTCGATTGTACATATTTAATGACTTGATTAAAGCTATATATCAAATTAATTTAGAATATTTTCATCATTTTTGTGCATTTTAACACTTGTTACTAAAGATGGATCATCTTAAAAATATATACATATAAATTTAACCCTAGTTTTTAATGTGAATTTGTAATGAAGAATCATGAATTCCAATTTCAAATATTCAGAATTAGAATTAATTAATTGGGAAAAGGTAGGTAGTTTCTAGGCATAACAATGGGGCGGGTACCTAAGTGGCTAATATTTGGAATGCGACATCTTGTTAAATCCTTTGAAAAGCTTCAAAATATTTTATTTTCTCTTCGTCCTTATTTTAAAATTTGTGATATAAATAATAAATAAATAAATATTCCCTCCGTCCCTAGGTAAGAGTCTTTGTTGTCCAATCCAAAAGATTTCATTTATTTTTTTGACATATGAAACTCATTCACACTCACTAATACAATTAAAACATGGGATTCACACACTCAATAATATAATTATTATTACAAATTAAATAATAATACTCTTTAATTCACGTGCCCAAAAATAAATGAGACTCTTACTTTGATTTTAATTGATGGGAAAGTAAACAAAACTTTTGATGGAAGGGCTTTTGGATTAGTTCAATCAGGCCTTCAAGATCTTGTTAAACAAGAAATAAGAAATAAAAGTATGGAGATTTTTAGTCGATTCAAGCTCACACATGATTCTGATTCTAAATCAGCAAATGTTGCAGGTTATTTGGTCAACATATGATGTCATCAGCTTTATTGGATTTGACAAAAAAAAATATATAAGGCAAATGCACCTCTTCTATGCACCTTTTTACTAACTTCCTATCACATCTCAACACTGTATTCAAATTAACCCATGCATCTTTTCACCAACTTTTTACTACACCTCAACACTGCATTCAAAGATTAACACATGCACCCCTTCTATGTTCATTTTCATTATATTCATATCACATATCAACACGGTAGTCATAGATTAGCTCATGCACCTCTAGCATCACTTCAATATTATATTTGAGATTTGTCAAAATAAGTATGCCACAAATATTAAAATTAAGTTTCTTTTAATTATTATTAATTGTATTTTAAATTTCATAAAATTAATATTTTTTTCTAATGTCCTGTAGAAAAATTATTAAAACATATTGAAATCAACCATGCACGTAAAGTGATATTTTTAATTTAAAAAAATTGATTAAGGAAAAATTATTAAAATTAGAGTGATTTTGGGTTCACCAACAAGTTTATAGATTACAATAGGGGAGTAGATAGTTTTTTTATTTTTTAATAAAATTAATTATTTTATTTTAATTTATAGTGGAGATTGAATTGTAAATTAATCTAATGACTATAATTATTCAGGTGCAATAGTGTACTTGATGCACCTTAGTCGGACTGTATTCATCATATAGATTAGAAGTGATAATAATTTTAATAAAAAAATTGATTACAGAAAAATTATTAAAATTTAATGAATTCATCATATTATAAATTAAAAGTAATTCATAAACAAATTTACACTTTCTATTTTTGTCCGTCCCATAAACAATTTCACACCCCCAAATAAGGAAATGAACACAAATCAATAACCCCACAATACACTTTAATTTCAAATTGTCACCCCTTTACAACTCACAAAACTTACTTTATAATTTATTTATTACTTAAAAATACCAAACTACCCCCAAAAAGCAACTTTTTCTTAAATTCCGTATCTACAGTAACTGTGAACTTCTTTATGAGACGGAGGGAGTAATAATTTTAATTAAAAAAATAATTAATTAAGAAAAAATTATATTTAATAATTGATATATTCATGAATACTTAAAATAACGAAATAATATTTTTAATTGGAGACTACATGTGAAAAGTGAAATATCTAATTAAATTTATTTCATGAATAATATATAAAATGAATAAATGTTATAAAAAAATGATGCAATAAAAAAATACGAAACGAAAAAAGATAAATATTATTTTTATAATTAAAAAATTAATATAATAATCTTATTTTGTGTAATGTTTAATTTTAGTCTTGCATATTATTAGTAATCTAAATTAATCTTTCCATTAATATTTTTTATTAAAAAAAAACTTTGTATAGTGTCACCACGTCACCACATTCATTTTTTTAAAAAAATTATGTATATTCTATTTTAATCTTACCAGTAATATTTTACTTTAGTAAGTTAACATTTTAACTAATTTTTTATTTAGTCTATCCTATATTCCTATTAATAACTTACAATTAATAATTTAAATAATTAATAATAATAATAATAATTTTTAATATATCTTTACATTTAAATATTTTGGTTAGGTTATTAATAAAAAAAAAGTAATTAAATTAATTTATAAGAGTTGCTCTCATGTGTCCCCGGATACACAAGGTGTATAAAGGTATACAACATTGAAAAAATCTATTAAAATATGAATAAAAAAATATTTGATTATAAAAACTATTTTATTTCTCAAAAATGAAAGATGTAAGTTCTCATACTATTATATATAGTAATATTTAATACTAAAAGTTACAACTTTCGAAAAATATGAGATTTGAGGGGGCACGATGTCTCCAAAAACACACAAGTTAATTTTAGCCAATTTATAAAAGTAGAGTGATGCTCAATTAGAATATACACTAAAAATAGAGAGTGATGTTCGATTATTAATTAATTAATTTACTATTAATAATAAGTTTAATAATTTCGTGATATAATTGTAATAGAAAAAATATTCATATTATGCCAACTTTTTTTTTATAAATTTACATATTTTAAGACCCTAATTGATAGAAAAATTTATTTGAGCCATGAATTTATAGTTTATCCATTTTTCAAGTTTTTAATTGAAAATATCTTATATATATACATTTAATAATAAAATATAAAATAATAAAAATATATTCAAAATAAAGACAACACACATAAGAGAACTCGTGTTGTACGCGGGATATAAGACTAGTAGTATTAATATATATCTATATAAAAGTCTACTAAATAAAAATATTAAATAAATAAAAATAAAATACTAATCAAATTATTTATATTAAAATATACTATTAAAAATTTTCTACTAGAAATTTATGTTTAATTTTAGAATAAAAAAACCTATGTTTAATTTACTTAAACTTGAAAAATGTTTTTATTCCAAACCACGTAATAATTCATATTTAATTATCTAAAACATTAAAAAAAGCCTACAACGTATTAAGTTATATTATTGAAAAACTTAAGAGTGATTTAATCCACTTGTATAATTAAAAAAATAAACAAATAAAATTTAGTTAAAAATAAATATACGTCGTGATTTAAAAAAAAAAATAATAATAATAATAATAAAATAAGAGAAATATACGTGAAAGATTATGTGGGATGAAAAAATATAAGTGAAGGACTATGGCATGGGATGGTATAGTGCGGAGATGAATAATATGTCAATATTGACATGGTGCAGAGATGGTTTGGACATGTGTGTGGTGCATAAATGAATAGCATATTAATGTTGTCATGGTGCATAATTGAATATGATTGCCCTAAATGCTAGGGATCCATGCCAAAGGCAGGATTCGAACCCCCACTCTGGGGCAACCAAGCTCAGTTGGAAGGTCTTTCCACCCTCCCCTCTACCACTTGAGCTATGTCCTGGATTATTGGACAAAGTATATTGAGAAATACATCATCTTACTTATTTTCCAGTGACAACCTACTTAATAGGTAGCATTTGAATAATTTATTATTATTTTTGATCCAACAACTAGAATTGAATATAGATTAATCTAACGGTTAGATTTCACCCGGGTTATATATGAATCTGGATTAGCTAAGTAAAGCTCATAAAAGTATATACTCCATTCGTCCCGTCCAAAGGGTTGTTTTTGCTTTTTGGTACGTGGATTAATGAGTATTATTATTTAATGTATAGTGGGTAGTTGTATTAGTGGGAGTGTGGACTCCATATTTTAATTGTATTAGAGGGGGGTGTGAGTCTCATGTGTATAAAAAAGGAAAAAGGACCCTTTAAGTGGGACGATCAGAATGGCAAAAAGAAACCCTAGATTTGTACAGACGAAGTATACAAAACTCGTTTTGCAAAAGATTAAACATCGGAGTATATAATTTTGTTTGTTGAAAACTTCATGGACATGTTCAAACGTACTCCGTAATAAAACATTTTTTTTGGTGATGGAGAAAAATTAGTATTTGAGCGTTTTGATGAAATAAAGTATAGGAGTAGTATAATATTGACTTTTGTTGGAATATTTGACTATATAGAGTATAAAAAGTAAATAATGGAGTAGATTTTATAGTGAAAGAGTATATAGCTAGTAAATCAATAAAACTACATACTACACCTCTACTCAATTATTTTTTAATTGAATTTTTTTAGAAAAGAGTGTGCATACCCCCCCCCCCCCCCCCCCCCCCAATCCAAACCCCCCATCACTTCCCCTCTTCTTTTCATCAACATCTTTCAATGTTTTTAGTGAATTTTGAGCTTTCGACTGTTAAGCATCTCTTATCTACAGTAGAAAATGATCCACAAAAACCCTAAAAAGTTTAGTTTTGTATGGTCAATTCAAAGAGGGTACACTTTGCAGTTTAGTTTCTTCAGTTGGCATTCCACACGCGTCATCCAATGCTTGGAATTCTCTACAAATTTAGTTGATACTCCCTTCTTTTTTGACTTATGATTACCTCTACTGTAAATACGAAGTTTAACAAAAGTTGCTTTTTGATTAATTTTATTGACTTTTTAAGAGTATTGTAGTATTTTTAGGTGATAAATACTACTCCCTCCGTCCCGTTTCAATGTTTACGTTTGTTTTTTGTACGTTGATTAAAAAGTATAGAATTTTAATAAATAGTGGGTGTAAATATATAATATTTAATTTAAAGTGGGTAGGTGTATTAGTGTTGGATGTGGAGACCATGGTGATATACTCCATGTGTCTCACTATCTATTAAAATACTATATTATTTAATCAACGTGCAAAAAGCAAACGTAAACATTAAAACGAGATGGAGGGAATATAAATTATAAAGTATGATATGTGTGTTAGGTGAGAGTGATATTTTTGAAATTAAGAGAACTTTTGAGATTGTTGGTTAATGTGAAATTTCCTTTTTTGGGTGGTAAAAATAAGTGTGGAACGGACGAAAATGAAAAGTGCGAACATAAGTATAGGACAAATGAAGTACTCCCCCCGTCCTGCTCAAAGGGTCTCTTTTTTCTATTTTGGTCGTCCCACCCAAAGTGTCCCCTTTCCTTTTTTTTTATACACTTGGGTCTCACACTCACCTACTAATACAATTAAAATATGGAGCTCACACGCCCACTAATACAACTACCCACTAAACATTAAATAATAATACTCCTTAATTCACGTGCAAAAATATAAAATGCACCATTAGTGCGGAACGGAGGGAGTATTTGTTTTGGATTTACTTGGAGGTTGAGAATTCGACTGAATGGTGATTCCCCTCCGATCCATTTGAAGGTTTATATTTATTTTTTGCACGGAGATTGAAAACATAGTATTTTAAATTTGTAATGGGGGTAAGAAATAGTACATAATATTAGTGTGTAGTTATTAGAGTGTCTTGATTAGTATTAAATGACACCCATCTCTATCACCTTAAATTTTTAAATGTGATAGTAAATTAACATGATATCAAGAGTTTGGAATCTATAAAAATATTAATTATTTTGTGCAAGTCTCATCTATTATATAACATTATTGTAATACATGATAATTAATGAAATGAAATAATATTTAATCAAATCACAGATTTTAGGCCCATGTTTGTTATGAGTTTTTACAATCATGATTTTGAAATTAAAAAAAAATCCATTAAATTTTCAAAATCTCAATTCATCAAATCATAAGGTCTTAGTCCCGTGGTTCATCAATTACAAAAGAAAGACAAACATTCTCTTGATATGAAAAGAATATAGAAGTACAATATTTTAGTTGACAGACATTGAGACATAAAATTCAAGAAAAAGTTATTTTATAGAGCATTTCTTATATTTTTAATAAATAAATTATATTTATTAAAAAATGGGCGTCAATTTTTAAAATAAAGTACTTTTTCCGTCATGCCCAAATAACATTATTTTACTATATTGAACGTCCCGTTCAAATTGCATCATTTTCCTTTTTAAGTAAAAAGAGTCACCAATGACACCTCATATCTTTCTAATACATTTACCCACTTTATATAAAATACTAGTAATACTCCTTAATTTACATAAAAAAATAAATAGTGTTATTTGTATCGAACGGAGAAAGTATATCATAAAATTATTAAATTGGGTGTATTTAAAGTGTGAACTTATTTACTGTAAGAACAAAAACATACGTGAACTTGTTTTTGTACGAATCAAGAATTTCCTTCGTCCCTCAAGGTGTTTTACGTATTCTTATGCGCGACGTTTGTTTTTCAATTTGTAAAGTAAAAAAAATGTATTTTAGTTAATTTAATATAAAAAGTATCTATAATTATTAAAATATGTGAAAAAGTGAATATTATATTGAAAAATGTATAAAAAGTACTCTCGTCCCATTTCAGATGACACACTTTCTATTTTGAATTGTCCCACAAAAGTTTGTAGTTTCCTAAAAAAATAAAAATTCAAACACAATAATTCTTCTCCATACACTTTATTTAAAAAAAAAACTTTTTTATTATTTTTAGTAAAAATAAAAGGTTATTATAGGGTTTAAAAGGTAAATGTTAAGGAGTAGTGGGTAGTTATTGTATTTTTTATTAATTATTTTATTTTATTTGGTGGTTAGGATTGAAGAAGAATTTGATGTAATGATTTATATTATCCAGGTGTACTGGTGCGCCCGATGCACCGTGTGACTCAAAAATAAAATGTAAATACTCTGGGAACGGATTAAAAAGGAGGGAATAATGATTTAATTCATAAATTAAATCTCAATTTACACAATTTCCCGAAACGAACACTCACTTTCCATTGATTTTGAAAAAGCTCACATTCACCCTTCAGTTATTTTTGATATTAACTGCCCAACTCTTGTCGCCCCACCTCGAACTTTCTACGTCAACGAGTACTGAATGTTTCATATTGTTCTTAATAATGTTCTTTTTTTTCCCTTAAATAAAATACTATATTTTTTGGCAAAAAAAAAATCAAGTATTTTTACTAACAAAACATAAATTTGCTCTTGCCATCAGCATCTCAACTACAAAGTTTCCTTTATTTATTTTTTTTAACTTTTAAATTTTAGAGTTGGCTTTCGAGAGTAACATTTTGTTAATTCATAAGAGTATTATTTCTACAATAAAAGAGACACTTGAAATACGAATGATATTAATAATTGAATGAGAAAAATTACGGGTATAGAATAAGTTTCATACTAAAGGATACTATATTTAATAATAATGATACAATTTTCTAAGGATGTCGGATTTAAACGCACTGTGTGCGTGGGGAAGCATGCAAGTTTTAACCTTAACTTTTACTATATTATCATCATACTTATTTTGCATGTAAAGTTTCAGTTTCACCCATTAGTAACAACAAAAGGACCACAGGGTAAAAGTGAAATATATATGCCTGTTTGTCACACAACAGTGGGTGCAATGAAGTAGAACGTATAACAACAAACTCAACCCCCACAAACGACACCAAAACACTTGAATGGATCCAGAATCACATGGCCCCAAATAATAATAAGGTCATCTCCAGCAGTCGACTATATTTTACAGTATATTCAACTCCAAAATGCAGTTAACTTAATAGTTCATCTCCAGCAGCTTATCCCATTTATAACCCAAAAAACTAAAATAACAATATATCATCATTTTTAATATTATTTTAAATTATTTAAACAAAATATACACATACCCATTTTATAAATATAACACACACATATATATTATTTAGACACAAAAAAAATTAAAAAAAAACTAAAAAAAAATGCAGCAAACACTGTAGTAGCAGTTGCAAAATGCAACTGCTACAGTTTTTTATTCCATTTTGCCCCATTTTGCAGCCAAAAATGCAACACTGCTGGAGCCAAAAGTGTGCTGCAAAATGGAGATGCAGCACACTCTTGGAGATGGCCTAAAAGCCAAAAAAAATTAATCAAAGATTTAATGGCTCAGATAAATGGATCCCTTTTCAGATGGAAAACTCATACATCAACAGGTGTATTGACAGAAAATAAAAACATGTATATCTCAGTATCAATAGTTCATTCACTCAAGAGCATTATTCGTCTTACCTTAGTCGGATCACGAGCTTTGGCCCGCCCGAAGAGACAGTCCTCCGAGAGCACAACAAATAGCCATTAACCAGCAGTTCCATCAAGCAACCAAGGGATATGCTTTGTCTGTCAATGATGAATATGGATCAGAATCTAAGTGGTGTTTATGGAGGGCACTCAATCATCACCAGACAATCATATAAATGACACAGCCATGTTTCTGCGGGACAATCGTACAATCCAAGTTCGGAAATAGAGACAGCACTGAACTTGAGTTAAACCAGCAGTGAAGTAAGCTTATCCGTGTCAGTAATAAAGCAGCTACTCAGGACATGTATAATGGAGGAAGAATTGAGAAATGTTAAAAAGTCATAAATTACAGCAGAGAGAATCTAGTACTCAATGAAATAAGGCAAAATTTGTAATACAAATGGATAATTTTATTGTCAAATGACCTTTATCTTAGTATAGTCTAACTTGTAACATATCCACATGAAATTTCTTCAATTGTCTGAAAATTAAGGTTTCCTTATAATGCAGTGAAAAAGATATCTTGCACAAAGGTATATAAACACATGCAACCCCTTCGAAGCACCACCTCACCAATCCAAACAATTCAAAGAAAAAATGTAGAGAGAAGAGATGTACAAAATGCCCAAGATAGGATAGGGTGAAGATGAGACATTATATACCTTCAGGGTCAGAGGATTATTCAATTTTCATCATGTATTAGTTAAAGCTTAGACGCATTAGCCAGAGTTTTACTCAAGGCGATTACAGCTTTAGAACCAGAAGATCGGCCCAAATGTTTACAAATGTAATCTCCAGCCAAAATAAGTTTTCTGAGATCCACGTTTGTTTTCACTCCCAGTCCATTAAGCATGTAAACAACATCCTCCGTAGCAACATTCCCCGTAGCAACATTCCCCGAAGCACCTTTGGCATATGGGCAGCCACCTAAGCCAGATATAGAGGAGTCTACTATGCTGATACCCATCTGTAAGAATAAACACAAAATAAATTATATGAAATTAAATTAACACCTTGTAATTAGAAACTCCTGAAGGTTCGAGAAAACATGTTCTGAACATTTTGCAGTCAATACAAAAGGAAAGAACACTCCAGGTGCCACAATGTTTCAATCTGAGTTTGACAATATGTTGCTCGATTCGTCAACGCACTTAATAATACTGAATTCCATCAAAGAGACAAGAGTGTTCATTCACATTTTAAAAATGTCATGGTCACCAAAGAATTGAAAAGGGAAAAAGGTCGGAAAACCCCCCCAAGTGTATCTATAATTTTTCATGCATAGCTTTTAAACATTCAGATAAATGATGAATCAAAAGCACTACAGAGAGAAGAATTTTTTACTTCACTAGTTTACCAGTGAACTTCTACAAACTTATAATTCAAGAACCCTGCAAGTTCTAGAAGAATAGGAACAACTTTAATAACTAAAGAACAAGAAGAAAAGGCATATAATTTTGGAAAAACTGGTTTTCAAGAAGAATAGACACTACAAGGGCAGGAAGCTCACTTGGAGAGATAAAAGAATATTTGAAAGGGATTGCCCATAAGTGTCGTGAAAATGTACAGCAAGCTTCTCTACAGGAACAACCTTTAGAACAGCTTCAAGCATTGGAATGACAGTACCTGAACAAAATGAATGAGAGACAGAAACTCAGATATTCATACATTGAAGTATATTAAGGTTAGATCTATCAAGTGAGTGAAGCATGTAGAGACAGACGAATTTGTGGGGAAAACACACACATATTCTTTGTATAGGTTCATTCTTCACACTGATGTTAAAGTATACAACAGCTTTTTTTGTTTATAGAATTTCATTCATGCTAAAATCATCTTCATAGCAAACAGTAGAGAGGCTGTTGAAGTATTAACAGGTGTATGCTTCGTCTACAAAAAGCCTCACAAGCAGTTGGACTGTACAAGAAGTAATACCAGGAGTACCGACTCCAATTGTATCACCAAGCGATATTTCAGCACACCCCATTTTTAAAAGTTCTTCAGCAACATATGCTATTTTTGATGGAGGTACAGCTCCTTCCACAGGACAACCCACAACACATGATACATATCTGACAATAAGCCAAGAATAACACTATAATTTGGGAAGATTTCTGAAAAACGTTTCTTAAGGTCATTTCATGATCCAAATACTTTTTAAACCACAATGATAACTACTTGGAGAGGAAAAGAAATGTCTATATAAGCAGTTCCATTAAGACAGATTAAAACCATAATTTTCTTATCCTAAATCAAACATTTTGGCTTATTTAGAGAATTTAGAAATTCGATATAGCATGGTGATGGCAGGTGTGCTAGTTGTCGTTAAGGATAAAAAAAAATATCTGAGAATACTGGCAGCATCATTACTCAAATGCAAGACTCTGTTTCTACAAGATTTTGAAGCCCCATTCCAAGAAAACTGAGAAGTCGTACACTATTAGCAATTTAGCAGAAAATATCTTATTACAAATCATAACATAGCACAGTGGCGCGTACCCACGAATTGGAATTGAGTGGACTTTAGCAGCATTGGCAACCTCACGATACCGAGCAAAGACTATCTTCAATGCTACAATTTATATTTGACCGAGAAAAGGACTCAGAAGCTGCAGCAAAGACGGCAACTTCCTTTGCTCCAGCAGCAACAGCTGCCTTAAAACCCTGGACAAAAACCATCAACATTTACACATCAGTTCCTACAGAGGATGTTGAATGTTAATATTAACCTAGATAGCATCTTACTCTGATATTTGGAGTCAAAACTGGAAGTCTAGAATTCTCAATGCCCTGAATTGCTGACATTACGTCTTTTGCATCAGCTAGCTGAGATTATTTTTTATCATATAGTGAACTGAATATAATACTCTAAGATCCATGAATAATTTACATAATGTTATAATAAACGACTCCAACAACACAATGCATACATCACGAAATCCATAGCAAATGAGTATGAGATCCACTTAATGAGTTAATGTCATTTCAAATAATAGAACAACTTTTGATAGGCAATTATCAGATTAAGTGATTAACAGAACAAGAGGTTTTCTGAGTGCAGAATGCTGATCCCCAACCGACACCTACCTACCTATACACACCTAATTTGAATCCCAGAGCAGCATTGGTTGATTTCCAACAGTAAAGTTTTTTCTCCATTGCTGTAAGTTTCAGATGTTCATCAAAATATGAATTATCATTTTCTGTTTGAAATGCAACATAGATAAGATTTCACAGGATGAAATTACAGCAGCAGGTAAGTTGGACAAAAATCAGTACGTCGGAAAAATTCACACTGAGAAAGCATTTATAATAACCAAGAAATTATTTCCCAGACATACCACCATCTGAAACCAAAGAAAGTCCCAGATTTTCTGTATTTGTTTTTTGGTGCTGGGGGATGGGGGGAGCATAGACATGATAAGAATTCTACAATCATCATTCATTATAGGGCATATAGAATCCTAAAATCAGATATCTTGGTCATGAAACACAAACTAAAGCCATGTCAAGCAGATCTTGATTTTTTTTTTTAAAAGGTGGTATTTTATCGAAAGTAATATCATGCTCTAGTAAGAGCAACAAGCTAAAAAATATATGATAAACAAGTTCACATAAGAACCCATCCAAGTCAAAGATCTAACCAAAATGGGCATAAACTGATAGGAGAATCAGTAAACAGGAGCATGACACCTGGACAGCACAAAATCAAATAACACCACCATGAATATTCAGTCACAAACTTATCGTAATTGTAGGATAAACTAACAAATTGGAGAATGACCAAGGATAATTCAGAAAACATTAGTTTTTTCCAGTTCAGAACATAAGACACAGATTTGGAAGAAAAATACAAAACTCAAGGGGAAGTTTGTTATACTCGAAGAGGTATTTACAAGAAAACAAACCATAAGGGTGAGTATCTTATATTTATCCCAATTTTCTATAACACCAATACAATCATTTTACCTGAGGTACCCATTTTGGAGAAACAAAACTAGTAGCCTCAACAACAGATAGTCCAGAAGAAACTAGCATTTTTATCAGTTCCACCTTCACAGCTGTTGGTACAATCTCTTTCTCATTTTGCAGTCCATCTCTAGGACCAACTTCCACAATCTTCACAAAACTAGGAATAGAACCCAACAACTGCACTATGACAAAGCTATTCAATTAATTTAAATGTTGGGATAGAAGACACAGAAAGATGGTCCAGTATATTGATTAACATCTTACGACAACATTAGAGCCTTTTATCCAAGGCAGTAATTTGGATCACGGTAACTCTTAGAATATTAGCAGGCTCTAAATTTTGAAGGCTGCTCAGAAGCTTAATGCTTCGACCAACTGATAAAATACCAGGAATTATTTTTCTAGAATCTAGAGAAGAGATATGAATGATTCATGGATTGCATATATAACTGTTAAAATAGAGATTTGAGCCACAATTGAGGTAACCCTAATCCCTATTAAGTTTCTACACCAATTCTTTACTTTTTTGTGAAAAAGTTCACGAATTATTTTGAAGTTTCTACCTATGCTTTGATAATATGAGTAGTCCAATAACTATATTTACATCAATCCAAATCACCACCAGCTAAATTCATTCAATTTAGTACTATCCTAAACCCCATAAGAAATTGTCAAGCATTCATTTCCAACTGATCAGAATCAACCATAAGCGGCAAGATACCTTGTGTTTTATATCTGTTGTAAAATTCTGGGAGCTGTAGTGACGATTCAGTGTCCTGGAGCTTCCAAGTCCAACAAATTCAGGTTCTCGAGTGCAGAGAAGATTGAATGATGAGCTCAATGTTTTATAGTTTGATAAAGATGCTTCCTTTCCATATCCCTTGCCGCATAAGAAATAATTCTCTTTACAAAATCAAAAGAAAGTATTTGCTAATACAACAAGACTAACAGACATCAGCAGATAAAAACAAGTCCTACATGTCATCACAAGTAACAAGTATTGCATAAACATATAACTGGAACACAGTGATCAAACTCCATAAAAGTAAATAAATAAACCTAATTTCGTCAAAAGCATTGTATGATTCGAATTGACATCAACTAGGTAACCATAGGAAATAAAAATAATCATCAGTCTGCCAACACGAATATGACATAGACTTACATAGCTTGTTTAGAGACACAGTGGTCATCTCTTCCATTGCCAATAACGTAAATAAATAAACCTAATTTCGTCAAAAGCATTGTATGATTCGAATTGACATCAACTAGGTAACCATAGGAAATAAAAATAATCATCAGTCTGCCAACACGAATATGACATAGACTTACATAGCTTGTTTAGAGACACAGTGGTCATCTCTTCCATTGCCAATAACTTTACCCTCCATTTCATCCCAAAGTGGAAACCCTGAATAATATTTTCTGAACAAACTAACAAAGAGGAATTCCAGAACGAACTCAAATCTGTACAATCCGGTATATACGTAACAAATATCGATCAAAAACCTAAGGAAGAAAAAAAATTTGGACCATTTCTCGATTTATGCGTGGGGGCCATGCTAATCTTCTATGTATCGTTCCAATTTTATCGGATGTCCCCAAAGGGACAAACGGGTGTGGTAAGGTTCTCATATATAAACTCAAAAGACTGCGTATATACTTTCGATGTGGGATATTTCATACTTGTATATAACTTGGGCTGGACCTAAACAATGGCTAGGCTACTAAGGGCCCAAGACAATCATTTAGTGGGCACTTGATAATTGCGGGCCGCCGAGATTGAAATGGAGCAACATATTTGAACCCATCTCATGTCAGAGGGTCATCTAGAATTCCATAAATTAAATATGTGGAAATATGTTCTCCTACAAGAGTAATAAATTTAAAATTAAAGTAATTTTTTAAGTTATTAGATAAAGTGTTGTTTTCCACTTTTAGTATGAAAAATTTTGTGGGATAAATAAATAAATAAGAGGTGTGAAAAGGTTTTATATAACAAATGGAGTAGTATATTTCTTTTAAGCCAAGTCTTGCGTCACCTAAATGTAACATGGGTCCAAATTCAATTTTATAATGTTTATAATACTCCTATATACTCTTAATTTTTTTATTAAAAAAAATAATTTTTTTATTAAAAAAAATAATTTTTTTTAGTCAATATTTAATACTCTTCATATTTCAATAATTTTTTTATTGAAATAATGATACCATTATTTTGATAATGTGTACACACTTTAAAACATTTAAACACCATGTGAACTCTGCTGCACAAAAAAACCAACATTCTTTTTGTTACTTTTGGAAGAAGTCTATGTCCACCTATAAAAATAATTACATCATAATACAAAAGATTAAAGAGGTGTTCAACATGCAACTTCCCAAATTTTACAAAATTAATCTTTGTACATAAATAATTATTCTTTAGCTAGAAAAATGAATTATTATATTTTTCAATGAAAAATATTACTCATTTCAACTAAAATACATAAAGAATCACAGTATATTAGAATTTGAGTTTGAGGAGTAATATTCAAAAATATAATATTTCATCACTCTATAAAATAATTTTTCATGTATCAAAAAATAATTTGGATAAAATTAGGATGTAAGGTGAAATTGATTCTGATTCACATAACTATTTTACTGAGTTTAATTCAGTTCCCAGCTTAAGTTACGATTTTATAAGCTTTGTAATGTTCATTCTTATGCTATTCTAACATAAGATCTTACAAAAGAATTGATCAAATACTTACAAAGACTATCATCCCCCACAAAAAAAAAAAAAAAAAAAACTTAAGAATTTATGAAATATTTATTAATAAAAAAAATGCAATATAAACCATACAAAATCCTCTATCCATCTTCATGAAATATATGAAAATTATACTCAATTGTTCAATTAATTTGCCTTCCCTAAAGATGCAAAATTGGAACTCAAGTAGTTTACATTTTCTAGGCAAAGAAATAATGAACTACAAATGATGAGGTAATGCATAGTGGAGATGCTAGCTACACTTGACTCATATACTCTCTAATCCTCTATAAGAACAAAGATACCGAGTTTGATATCTAAAGTGACGAGAAGATTGGGATACTAGGCAAGGTTGCTCCGGCCTCGACTATAAAAAGATTGCCCGATACGTACCCAGATGAGTCGTGGATCAAGTAGCGGGCTACCGTTGTCAATGCTGGATTTGATTCACCAAAGGTTCTTAAAGGGACTGTTTTCGTAGCCACATTTTTGAGCCAGTCTTTCTCGATGAGAGTTTCTGTTATCTCGGACTTAAACAATCCGGGAGATATAGAGTTCACTCTAATGTTGTATTGCCCTAATTCCAATGCCATTATCTGTATGTAGATGTGGTAATGAAGAGATGAAATCAGACTCAAATGCTCAAATTAGTCATAGAATACAGAATAGTAAAATCTTGAGAGAAGTTAACAATTGTCAAGAAATTGTCTATGGGAGTAAGAAAAAAGCTAATACAAAGCACCAAAGAAACTAAAGAATGCATCCATTCAAACTTGTTAAACTTATCCAAACAGCAGAAGCATCTCTCAATCTAAGGAGATCTTAGTTTCGAGTCCCTTATTTAATAATGGCAAATAAATGTTTTTAGTCAATAATGTGCTCATCTACTCAAATTTGCAAAAAAAAAAAAACAATTTTAGCCACCTTCAACATTGTTTAAAACTGATACATCATCTATTATTCCACTTTTCATGTGATCATCCCTGGTAATCAACTATTATTATCTTCCAACATCACTTGAGTGATCTAAACGACTATGAATGAAAGAAGCAGATTTAAGGGATTGGTTCGTTGGAATTACCTTGGTTATAGTGTTGACTGCAGTTTTAGAAGCAGCGTAAACGAGAGCTCCAGGTAGATGGCCTCGATCAAGACCAGCAATGGAGGAGATGTTGATGATGGAACCACCTCGTTGAGCATCACGCATTCTCTTACTAACGTACTTAGAAACCAGCCATGTTCCTTTCAGATTAGTTCGAATTATGTCATCCCATTCTTCTTCCTTCAAGTCCAATGGAGTATGAACACTGCCTGTTATAACAGAATCATCAATGGTTAAAGAAAGGCCTCAAACTTCTCAATACATACATTTATTATATTCCACTATTAGATCTTTTGTTAAAAGATTGATAATTTGTGCATTTAGTTCCCAAATAAGACTCAAAATTTATAAACAAGACTCATGCTGTCCTAAACTACTGAAGTAGTAGGAAAAACGATTTGGGATTCCCAACTCCACATCCTTTTTCCATTCTGAGTATGGAATTGACACATCACCCATTTTCCAATCTCAAGATTATTCTACAGGAGAGGTTGACGAGTCAACTCCACACTCTTGTGAAATACAAGATGGAACAGGGGTGTGGAGTAAGGAAATCGGACTGAGGAAAAACAGTAAACAAACTATATAGATTGGAGCAAATGGGATTCGAACCGAGATTGGAGCGAAGACATCATAACCATGAATGTTGTTTATATTAAAATTGATCTTTCCATCTGTAATTTACTGCTGTTACGAATGCATTCAATAAAGTTTTTTTTTTTTTGAAAGCAATACAATAAAGTTCACGTGTTGCAAATTTACAAATGACTGCACAACATGTGTGTCACATTATGACATTAACCATTTAAGTTGAGTCAAACTCCTAACTTATTATTTTTTTAATTTACCGGCTCAAATTAGTAAAGTTTAAACCCATTAAGTTAATTAAGAAAACATACGTGGGTCAACCCATATGGACTTCACAGTTCACATTGACAGATCCAAACATAGAATTACAAGGAAACTACATCCACAATTTCTGGAAATTCCCATCCAAGTTTCCACGAAATCAATTTGTCTAACTACAAAAATTAATTTTATTTTAAATTAAAAAAATCTGAATATCTACAAAAAGTATCTTTTTTGCTGAAAAACACAGCCACAATTTCATCATTATTTCCGCTTGAAATAAAAAAACTGAACAGAAAATTAAAAAAATAATAATAATTTAACATCACATTCACCTCTAGCGCCGGCATTGTTAATCAAAGCATCGATTCTACCAAACGCATCCCACGCCCTGTTCACGGAGGCCTCAACGGTGGGCCCAGTCGCGGCGACGTCGAGCTCAATAGCCACGGCTCTCGGTTGATCTCCGACGACGGCGTTGTTAATCTGGTGGCAGAGCGATTGCAGGCGGTCAATTCGGCGAGCGGCGGCAATGATTGTGCAGCCGGCTTTGGCCAAATCCAAGCAGAACTCTCGACCGAGGCCGGAGGAGGAGCCGGTCACCATCACCACTTTGGCGTTCAGGTCGAGCCACGGCTCCAAGCCGCTGTTAGCCGATGGATTTGTGCTCGCCGTCGTCATCGGAGTTCTCTTCACTCGGTTGGATTGTTGCGAGTTTCGAAAAGAGTGAATGAATTTGGTTTTGAAATTCTCAACATTTATATATATACGGGCTAGGGTGGTTGCAGCTTGCACACTCCAAACAAATGTTTGTTACGTCTAGTAATGAATAGACGATAATGCCCTTTATTTATTTGTTTTTAATTAATGAAAAATGTCCTAAAAATCTACATTTTTATACCAACTCTAGACTAGAGTCCAAAATTAGCTATGAATTTGGATTTAAATTTGTAACCTAACGCTATAAATTTGGGAGCAAACTAAGATGCACACGGTGTAATTGTGCACGTGAACATTTTAATAGTTGTATTAATTATTTATATAATTTCTATCATTAATAGATAAAATAATAAAAAATATTTAAAAATAATAACTCATTACACCCTATTTTAACACTATATTAAATCATAAGTTGCATCCCCTTACTCAATCAACCGACCTCTCGATTTAGCCAATGGAGTGTTTTATCAAAGTATTCTAAATACATGAGGACATCTCTGTCTCCTCCTATACTAATGCACATGAAGTGTATGATAAAATGATTTAATAAATTATTTTAAACATATAATTGAATTCTCATTCTACTTACATGCACAAGACAATTAACCACACAAATCAATATATACGACAAGCAATCAACATCAATAATAAAATTCAACAAGCCCATTTAATTATAAAATACTAAAAATTATCCAACATCATTCATGTTGATAATCTCACAAAAGAGTTTAGCGTATCATAATAATCTTACAGAAACAACAAATATTGTATCTTCAAAACACACGATAATAAACTATAAAGAAATCTAAAAAATAATGAATGGAGTCGACTCAATGTTGTCAAAATTGAACTGTCCGGTTCAATCGAATATCGGACCCGAACGGTCGAAAGGTCTAAAATATTAGATTTTGAGGTTGAATCGGGTTGAACCAAATTAAAAAATCGATTTTTATTATATATATATATTTCTTTATATTTTAGAATATAATATTTGAATTTTGAATAAATTATGAACTATAAATTTTTTTATAGAGTGTACATTGGATGCACCCGGGTGCACCCACATGTGTATAATTTTTTAGTCTATTTTGTATATATGTTTGTATACGTGTTTTGTAATAATTGTATATTTTTTCACATTAAGTTTTTCATTAAAAAAACTAGCATCATATGTGTATAACTTTTTATTCAATAGTGTATATAGGTTTTTTAATAATTGTATATTTTTTTACACTAAATTTTTTATTAAAAAAATATAACAATTAAATTGTATATATTTTTGCTCTTAGTTGTATATGTTTATATTTATATTTGTATATGGGTGCACACTATAATTAGCCTTTTTTATAATAAAAAGTATTATTATAACTCAACAAATGTACTATCATTTATTTTTACTACTTCACAAAATTTATCATAAAATACTAATTATATTATTATTTTTGAATTAAATAAAAGACCAAATTAACAAATAAAATGTTTAAAAAAGGGAAAAAAAATTACATGACGATTAACAAAATTATGACATTTAAAAAATACTCCATATATAGACAGATAGAAAATGAGTTGTGATGTTTTCTGTTGCATTCAATACATGATTGGCAGATGGATTGATGCATTTAATTTATGGTCCATTAAGTTCCGGAAGTTGAGCAACTTATTTCACACGACATAATGAGGAGTAGTAAATTAGTAATATTTTGTTTTTTAAATGTTGATTTATAAGAATAATAAATGGTGTACCCCACCATTAGGGGCCCCCACCGCCCCTGCCCTGGGGATTGGTGGAGGAGGTAAATCGCAGGATGTGCCTCAAGTGGCTTATAGAGAGGGCTCACTGTTAAACTTGTGCTTACAAGGGGCCAAATCCATGCCAAAGGCAGGATTCGAACCCCCACCCTGCAGCAACCAAGCTCAGCTGGAAGGTCTTTCCAGCCTCCCCTCTACCACTTGAGCTATGCCCTGGGGGCAAGATTTATAAGAATAATATGCATCATGTATGGTTACCCTAAGTCAACCAATAAATTCTAGAGGGAATGGATTGGATTTCTATATGGTGTAACCCACTATTAGGAGCCTCCACCGCCCCTGCCCTGGGGATTGGTGGAGGAGTTAGGATGTGCCTCAAGTGGCTTATAGGATTGGTGGAGGAGTCAGGATGTGCCTCAAGTGGCTTATAGGGATAGCTCATTGTTAAACTTGTGCTTGCAAGGGGTCAAATCTATGCCAAAGGCGGGATTCGAACCCCACCCTGCAGCAACCAAGCTCAGCTGGAAAGCCTTTCCACCCTCCCCTCTATCACTTGAGCTATGCCCTGGGGGCAGATTGGATTTCTATATCATCCTATGAAGAGATGTTATAGAAGATATCACACAAAAGTATTACACAACATCTGGTGCCATAGTTAGGCCTTAGCATCGCAATGAGGCTGTAGATGTAGTTTAAGGCCTGTGTAAAGGCCCATATATGCATTTTGGGCTAATAAAATGGACTTTCGAAGTGGACCGATGGACATTAGGAAATTAGTTGGGTCTTGTACATGGATTTTGTTTTCCAAACTAAAGCCATTGTACTATTTACCAGACCCGAAAATTATATTCTCTTATTTTCAAAAATATATGCACCATAGGTTAAAAAATAACCGAAAAAACGAAAAAACAACATTTAGTGTAACGATATTGAAAAAAAGTAGAAGTTTCTTAAATATTTTAAAATAAAGTCTCTTGTGACACGTATCGATCCATTATTAAAGTATTATTATTGTATATGTAAAGTATATTTATGATTACTTAAAGTATATTTTCTAAGTATGATAAATAATGAATTAAAGTATGCTTTAAGGGTATTATAGTATGATTCATTATAAACATATTTTAATTAACAATAAACATAATAAACATATTTTAATAATGAGTCGATCCGTCTCACAATCCATTTCATATATACCCGTCTCACAAGAGAGTAACTCGTAATTTAATTGAATAAAGAGTACTCTATATTAGTAATTTATTTTGATTAAATTGTATATAAATGAATATGATATTTTGTAATATATATTGTTGTATTGTAAAAATGTTGATATCGTAAGTATTATTTTTAATATCTTAACTTTCTACTTTTAAATTTTAATTATCTTGTATTAACTTTTAAGTATTTTAAATTTTAATCTTATGCAATACTTGCAAAATTAAAACTTAAAGGAGTTCAAAACCTGAATTATTATTTTATAAAATAATTAGTATGTCATGAATCTTGTGGTTATTTAAAGGGGAAAAAAGGCCTTAAGAATAAATAAAATTCCAATTTCGATCTTATAATTTGATTGAATCTAATTTTATAACTTTCACATTTTTAAATTTAATATTTTATGTCAATTTATTTTTATAACCTCTTACACTTTTAATTATTTGCAACGAAAAAATCATTTCTAGTTTCTAGAAAGAGTAAGGAGTATTTTGTTTTGGAGAAAATTTAACACTAAATGAAATTAATCAACTAGAGATATTATCATTTAATTTTGAATAAATTTAATTTTAGCCCTACAACTTTTTAAATTTTTAGTTTTAATTCTTTTGGAATAACTTTGTAAGTCGTATAACAAGTTTAGCAAAAAATTTTATAAAAGAAAGCAAAAAGTTATAAATTAAAATTATCACGAAAGATTAAATTGAAAATGTAAAAACTTATCAGATTAAAATTGAATTTACCAAAAGTTATGAACCAAATTTGATATTTTCTCAAATCTGCATGCGTCTTATTTCTTCGATTAAACACAACTCAATTATTGATTATATAATTATGATGAAAGCATGATGTCAGCACTCCAACTAGCCGTTATGTACCTCTCAAATACGATTAAAAATTTTGGGTTGTATTTTTTTTTTTTAATTCCATAATAATAATATTACTTTTCCTTATGCATTTTTTCCGCTTCCCAATCTATAGTGCTTAAAAAGGATCCAATATGTTGTTTTCCATGAGATTAAATTAACTTTATTACTAATTACCACATTATCATCCATAACTTTTTTAATATTATTATAATCTTAAATTAGAGAAATATGAAAGTTCAAAATAAAAAAAATGATAATTTTCCAATATGTGTAAGTTTTATTCTTAGTTAATGTTTCACACGTGGGATTTTATTGTTTATTTATTAAATAAATAAATTGAACTTCAGATTTAATCGGGACGTATATTTCGGTGTAAATAATGTAATTAAGATTGACTCTTTTTTTGTTTTTTTATTGTCAATCATAAGACTGAATCTTTAATTAGAATGTTTTTTCTTTCTCATAAATATGTTAACATGAATGATGTTATGAAAAGAAATAGATAAATCATTATTGATGCAAGCTTATTACATTAAATCATGCATATTTCAAATTTCAATCTTAATTTAGTTTTCATTTATAACACTCAAACAAGTATGATCAAATGCACAAAACTAAGGATTGGGAATGACAATTAGAATCATTAATAAATGTAATGATAATAAGAATGAAGTTAATTGTAAAAGTTGAAATAGTTATTGGAGCAATGAGAATAATAAAGAAATTTAGATTATCATTACCTCGTATTTCAAATATGAGAAATGCGAATCAATATCCTCTCATACTCATTACCCTTACCAAGCAACTCCTAATTACATTATACAATTATATACATAGACGCATATATGCATATATATTTCCTCTAAAAAAACTATCATAGAAATCATAGGGAAAAATATGCTTAAATTTTCAATATTTTGCCTGCAATGAGTGTTTCATACAAATATAGCACATTAAATCATGATAGGTTTATCAATTTATAGCATTTCACAATTAATATATATCTTATTTTTTATTTTTTATTTTTTATTTTTCAAGATTTTATTGAGAAGAAAAGGAGAGAGAGTGGGTAGGAGATGCAATGGAAAGTGTAGATGGTTGCATGTCATCCAATGATGAGATGGGCTGATGACACGTGGCCAATGTTGGACAGCAGGTTTAGATTGCCTGCCCTAATTATTCCAGCATTTTGGGATTTTATTCCCCCCCTTTGCTCCCTTTTTCATTTCTCCCCACTTGCATTGTCACTCTCATTCTTTCATCTTTCATTTGTTTTCTTCCCTTTGATTTTTCACCCTTTTGCAGTTCCTTTTTTCCATACAACACAATAACAGAATTAATTGTCCTATTATATCCTATCAAATCTCTTGCCTTCATATATATTCTTGTCTTAAAAATAGAAAAAATTGTGGAAGGAGGAATCTTACTTAGACCCAAGAATATGGAATATCATTACCACATTATTCACTTGTCAATTTCATCTTTCTTTGTTTAGTATTTAATTAATTAATGGCTTTTTTAATGGAAAAAAAATTAAGAAAAATGTTGGAATGGGTTAATTTGTTATTGTTAGTCTCCTAGTGTATCTTTTACCTTTCATTTTTGTATGTGGTGGCACTAGAGGTAAAATGATAAATAATCTATTTCCAATTTCAATTTAATCCAAATCATTACTATAATATTATTATAGTAATTTTTTTAAAAAAAAATTCAATAGCTTTTCTTCTGCAAAATCTTGTGAATATTTTCGCTTTATATGATGAAAATTTTGTTTCATTTAAAATTTTGTGTATAATCATCTGTCAAAAAAAAGTTACTCTTAAAATTAAAATAATTTCATGTTTAGCTTAACTTTTCGTTTATTAATTTCCGCATTTTGCATATCGTTCATGAAATTATTATTTTAATAAATCTTTTTAATATTTTGTGAGGAGAGTTTTAGTGTTGAAATTTCTTTCTTTCTCTTTTTACTGAAATCATAAATGTCGCAAATGGTTAAATTAGTCAATTAAAATCTATGTATAGCTTCATTTTGGAGATTGGACCAGAAAGTCGGTAGGGGTAAGCATGAAAACATTCTCAAGGTATGTTTCATTCAAATTTTGATCAGTGTTTCAATTACCATTGGATTGTGCTGATGTCTATTTCTCTGCTTTTTACTTTAAACATTACCATGTAATTGAGGTGAACCCTTATTTCATAATGATATTTTATTCTGTATTTTATAATTTATAAATTTAATATTGATTATAACATATGATAAATATATTACTAATAAAATAAGAGATGAAATTGTAATAGAAAATGGAATTGGTGATCTATAATTGTAGCCAAATTACGTTGAACTTATCCTTTTTCCACGTATTTAATTTTTTAAATTAATTACAATAATCACTTTCAAGTTCATGAATTTGTATTATGTGATCAAATATAATTAAAATAAGTATGTCTGAGTAGTAAGACATGATTTCGTCAGATATCATAACGAATTACGATAAAAAAAAAGTAACATTAGTATTATATTATTGTATAATACTACAAGAATTAAGAATGGGTCAATTAAAAAAAATCCACAAATTAATTATCACGTTTTAGAAATTAAAAAAAAATTCACCTATTTTTGCATAACACACCCAAAATTAACCTTACTTTTACTTACAAAATGGGTGCACTTAAAGTTTTTTTTTTCAATTTTCAAAATTACAAATAAATTGAATTAATTTAGTAAAGATCTTGGTTTTTTTTTCTTCGCAATTAACCATTAAGAATATGTATGTGTAATGATTGGATAAATTATGCTTTATTTCGTAAAAATATACTAGTTACATTGGAATAATATGATTTAATGTCAATAGTTTGTGTGTCATGATTTCAATGTACAACTTTATGGTTCATTTATAATTAATTTATGAGATTTTTCTTTACTCTTAGCATTTAGTAATAATTTTAAGTGTAATTGTAATTTCACATTTATAAATTTATATAATTTTTATCTGTTCTTAAATTTAAATTTTAGAGTTTAAATTGTAATAATATTTTTAACTTATAATTAATTAGATTATCTCGTGTTACAATTTTATACTCTGATTTGGAATTTTATAAGCTAGCTAGTAGCTAGGACTATTTGGAATTTTTTTTTTCTAATAAAGTTTTTATATTTTGATTGATCAATAAAATTGGTCCAAATACCAATGTTTAGCGTCTTTATTAAACGTGTACTTCATCGTACTAGTGTATATAGCTAGTTTGAAATTAATAATTTAAAATTATTGGACATTTTGGACTTAGTCAAATTTATGTTTACACTCTTTTAATTTATTTGTTGAGGGTATATGTTTATGACAGACTATCCGAGACTATTTGTAAGATGGTTCGACCATCACTAAGATATATTTATTGTATAAATAAAGTATATTAAATAGTTGTTAAATTATATTTTTTAAAGTATGTTGAATTATACTTTAAACTATGATTTTAATGTGTTATGATTTATTATTAACATATTTTAATTATAAATAAGCACACTTTAATTATACAACAAATATACTTTAGTGATAGATCAACTCGTCTCACATCCGTCTCACAAAAGAGTTTCTCTTTTCACTACTGCAGTCAATTATAAAATTTTAAAAAATCAAAGGAGCCATTTATGTATGTTGGAAGAGAATCCAATGTGATTAAGATAGTAATTATAAGATAGTAAACTACAACAATACTAAAATTAATTAAATTTCTCATTTCATACATTATTGTGATTAAGATAGTAATTATATGAAATTCCCAGGAAAATTCATTTATACTCCTTTCTTTCTTTCATTTTTTTTTTAATTTTTAGGGTGGGGGTTATCAGTAAGATTATTTTATGAGTTGATATTCGGTACATTCGGGTGTAAGAGTGCACTCATAATATAACCTATTATTCTATTTTGTATATGTTATTCTATTTTATATATATGTTTCTTAATAATTGTATACTTTTTTCACACTCAATTTTTCATTAAAAAAACTAGCATCTATATGCGTATAAACTTTTTATTTAATTGTGATGTTTTTTAATAGTTGTAGTATTTTTTTACACTCAATTTTTATTAAAAAACTAACAAACAAATTGTATATATTTTTTTTATAATTGTATATATTTGTTCATAATTGTATAGATCTGAAAGTGAGTGAACCGTATCATAAGGTGCACCAGGTGCACATTAATATTAGTCATATTTATTAAAATAGGAACATTATAAGAAAAATCCTACAATCTCGTTCATAGTATATATAGTATAGGTATTTAAAATTATTGGCCATGACTAAAAGAAGATAAAGCTGAATTCAAACTCATATTAAAAACATGAATGTCACTAAAATTACACGAGAAGATCCTCGATTTTGTATTCCTAAAAAAGGAGATATAAAAAATCTATGATTTTGGACAATGGTAAAATTTAAATTTAAATAAATAAAAAATGTTTTTTTTTTTTAATCCCACCAGATTCTCATGTCATGCTATGGCCCAACCCCAATGCTTTTTGCAGCTGAAAATAGAAAAGAAAAGGCAACTTTGTGCCAAAATCACTATCTCACATGAATTAAGGAAAGAGAAAGTGACAAACTATTACAGTGGAGCCCAGCACCAAATCTTTTTGTAATGTCCACAAAGTAGAAAAAAAGGGTGACAATTAAAATAATACACACACATATGTAATGTATTCTACATGACTCATAAAAGAGTAAAGACTACCTAAAATCATGAAAATTAAAATCATGTAATATAAATTTACAGTAAGAATATGGGAATCTTTGTATTGTCATTTGTCCCCCTCTCTCCCTCTCTCTCTCTCTCTCTCATTGCTTTAGTTTAGGCTTTCCTTTTCTCTGATGCTGTTTGCTCCAACCCTTTCATTGAGAATGAAACGTGATGCTGTTTTTAGTTTTTTTTCTTTTTTTTTTTCTTGTTACTTAATTATTATTCATTATTTTATTTTCCAAATATACACATGTAGCATTATAAAATTAGTCCAACCTTGTTCAAGTATTTTTATTAATACAAAGTTTTTATCACTAAGTATTTATCTCTAAATTGACTTAAATCTGAAATCTCTTTTTATGATTAATTACTAATAGGTACACACTTTGTACCCCTAATTACTATAAAATACATTGATTTAAAATAATTACTCTTACATACAAAATATTAAAGTAAAATACCAAATATAACCTTAAACCAATACATTTTTAAACCACAAACCCTAATCCCCCAACCACCGGAAAACTGCCGTCGACCGGTTGCCTTCGCCGGAGCCCTGCTGGATCACCACACTTTTTTTCTGCACACACTTTTTTTTATTGCACATACTTTTGCTGCACACGAACTTTTACTGCACACAACATTTATATGCAGCACATTGTAGGGGTAATATTAGAATATCATTATATATTTTTGTAGTTAATAGTAATATTTTTGTATGTTGTATCTCATAGTAATTAATTTTACACTTACTCCATCCTTAGACTGTTTTTACCTTACTTTGTAAATATAAAAGAATTGTGACACATTAGATTATTTAGTCCATTTTGTTTTAATAATTACTATATAACTATTTTATTATTAATATTACTCTATAAAAGTAAGTAATGCTATTTAAAATGAGTAATATTTATTACTCAAAATAACCATAATTTTTACTAATAAATGTAATACTCCGTTCGTTAATTTCTTCCATATGATTTTTTCACGGGATTTTAAAAAAAAAAAACTTAACTTTATTGACATATTTTAACTTTGAACATACTTTTTATATAATAAAAAAGTATGAAATATATTATATGTATTAAATGAAAATTATAGTGAGATTAATGTTTTCGATGTTATATTCACTTCTTGAGTGTTAAGATAATGTTAGAAAATGGGAAAATTTCATATTTGGTCCCATAAGAATTCCTTCAATTCAATTATAGTCCCGTAGGAATATATTGGTCTCATAACTATCAGTTTTGGTCTCATAAGATATTATAATTAAAAAATTTTATTCCTAATCAACTTATATCATATCTTTATTGTCAGATTTTCCTTTTCCTTCTATTCTTTAAAATAGACATAGTCCATTACGACCATATCAGACCCATCATGCTTCCGTACATTAATTAAACAACATTAATCTCATAGCTAACCAACTTAGAACAGTTATAATACCTTTTTTACCGTCAATCCACCGGGTATCCGGGAGGTTTTACAGCTGCTCCTCATAGCCATCCACGCGCCCGACAATGTGATGGATCAATCCCATTCCTTCAGCGGATCTCAGCACAACCCTGGTTCGTTTCCTACACCGGGTGTACAGGATGCTGCTACTGTTTTTACCGAAAAGTATGGAGATTAAAGTTGCAGAAAAATGGAAGGATACATGCGTGCAGCAGCCCGAGATTATTTATTTATTTAATGGAGAACTTTATTACATACTCATCCTCACTGAACAAGAGGAGATAACTCCTTTAGCTACCTATTGTAGCTGCACTCAGAACACTCATACAAATAAAAGAAAGAGATACAATGTTTATTTTAGAAAGAGAAAACAGATGGTGATGGTCGATGTCTTCTGCTTCCTCAACACACCTATTTATAGAGACTTTCGAATTTGAAATCCGGATTTCAAAGCCTCCAAATCTTTTGTGACGTCACTGCTTACGTCATTGCTCTTGCATCAGCACTTACGTCATCTACATTGGATCCCAACTTTAGCAGTTGGCTGGTCCTTCTCCTTTATTGGATTCTTTTTTATGACGTCATTGCTTGCGTCACCTTTTATTGGATGCCATCAGCTGGCTGCCTTCTTTATTGGATTCCCTTTTCTGGGACATCCTTCATGTCAGGTCACATGTCTCTTAACATTTCAGAAAGGTCATCTGGCTCTTGCTTTTTTGAGGAGTCATTTGTCCTCTTTAGTGCCTAATGATTCTCCCGGCTCTTGGGTATTTCGAAGAGATTTTACCCCCTTCTTTCCACGTGTCTCATTTGGGGGTGGATCAGCAGTTCTGATCATCCCTATGCCCAGTCTTATTCCTTTTCCAAACTCCGGCTCTGTTTGGGTGGAATAGCTCGAACATACCTTGTTTGTCCACTGCCAGAAATGGGTCATGTTACAATATCTCCGATGAGTTTGTTTACTCACTAGAATCTTATTTTTTCCAGAAAAGTTCTTATTTTTCTTGGAACGCCTTCTCCGCAAACACTGTCTTCTTCCATGTTAAAGTATTCAACAGGAAAGACCCATTCAAATATTTATGCTCGAACCTAAATGGGAACTTCACCTCCACCATTGCTTTGATGCAGACGTTCAAACCCCTCGCTCGACGCGTAGGGATCTGTTATTCAGAATAAGTAGAAACCAAGACTGGTTCCTTTCTAGAAGACTCTTTGATTTTATTTGATGCTGAGACATCGGGTCTTCTTAACTTGATAAAATGAAAGGCCTCGTGATTGCCTTTCCCTACTGGTTCTGGAGCCGCACTTGTGAAGTAAAGCTCAAATACATCTCCCCTGGATAGGGTTGAGTTGTTTTTCCATGCCTTGAAAACCTTTTCTCCCAGCCAATCTGAAAGTTCTGCAAGTTCTGGGAAGCCATGTGCAACAGTATAGATTGAAGCTAGTGCTTCAAAATCATACCATTGTTCACATCATTTGGATTTGAGCCTTTTCACATCCAAACTCGGGGATATTCCCCAGATATATCCACCCGGTATTTCTCCGGTCGGATTCCTTGTCTAGTGTTTAATTTCTCCTAGCTGGCCTGGTAATCCTGCCAATAAGAGAAATCAGCTAAGTTAATATCAACCTTAGCAGTGCTCGTCATAGGCCTAAGGTTGATCTCTTCCTTTTTGTCCCCAAAGGTGCTGGGTTGACTCGTCAACTCTAGATGTGACTCCAGGTCTTCGATTTTTTCTTGGACCAGTTCCTCTTTTGGAGGTTCCAGACTAGGACTTGTGCTAAGGGTACTTGAATCCCTTGCTCCGGGTTTAGAGCCCCGTTCTCGACTACTCTCCTTTTGTCGATTGAAATTGCTATCAACAGCCCAGAGGAGTGGCTCTTGTGTTGCTTCGAACAGACTTGCGCTGTTTTGAATGCAGTCTCGTAGATTAGACACTTTGGTCTGATCACTATCTTGCATTCTTCCGGCACGTCTAGCATTGAGTGCCAGATTCTCGAATTCCCTTTGGAGCAACTCAAGGTTGTCCATCAGGTGCCTTGATACATTCAGGATTGAGTCTATTTCAGCTCCTTTCATCTCTCGTCAGGAAATCTGCCAAAACATTATCAATAGATTTAATAATGACAATATTAAAATCATAATATTGGCATTCTGCTTGCCATCTTAATAGTCTATTCTTTTCTGGTTTAGATTTAATTTGATTTTTTAAAAAGGCTTTGACGTTTGTGTTATCAATTTTAAGGATAAATTTCTTCGCGAGAAGAAATAAAGGCCATTTCTTGAACGCTTTCCGAACCGCAAAGAACTCATTTTCATTGATGTACCACATGTTTGATTCATTCTATGTAAAGAGTTTGCTACAGTATCTACATGACAATTCTCCTTCTGGTGTGGATTTCGTGAGAACTGCTGCCTACCAGTGGTCACTAGCATCTGTGTAAAGTACCAGTTCATCCTCGTCGTTTGGTATTGCTAGCTTGGGGAGCTTCTTGCAAACCTCCTTTAACTGCTTAACCATTTCTCGGTGTGATTCCTCCCATTTGAATTCTGCGTCTTTCTTCAACAGAGGATTGATACCTTCCTGTATTGTGCTAGGTTGTTGATGAACTTTCCAACAAAGTTGACAACTCATAAGAATCTTTGGAGTTGTTTCTTATCCTTGAAATCTTCAGGAAATCCTTGAACTTTTTCTACAATATGAGGCTGTAGAATAATTCCTGACTCATCGATCTCGACTCTAAGGAACTCGATCTGCCTTGTTGCTATTACTGCATTCTTTTCAGAAAGCACCAATTCTTCCTTGTGGCATACTTCCGAAAATACTTCCAGATGCGCCAGATGCTCTTTCATGTTCTTTGAGGCTATGAGGATGTCATCTACATAAACAAACATGAATGAGAAATAATCTTTGAATAGATCATCCATCTTCCTTTGGTATATCTGGGTGCATTCGCCAAACCCATAGGCATGACTTTCCAGATATAGTGGCCTTGTGGTGTTGAGAAGGTTGTGAACCTTTTGCTTCCTTCTTCCATCATAATCTGGTAGAACCCAAATTTGCAATCAAACTTTGAGAATACCTTGGCATTCTTGATACAATTGACCAAGTGTTCCTTACTTGGTATGTAGTATCCATCGAATTCCAATATGTTGTTGATCTCTTTGTAGTTGATCACAAGTCTCGGATTTACCCGCTTGACTTCTCCATGATTAGAACTAGAAATCCTAGACTGCTATATGGGGATACTCCTGGTGATATCAACTTAAGGTCCAAATGTTCCTTAAGTATTAATATCCTTTCGATCCTCTTGGTTCATCAGGATAGACTTGTATCTTACGAACCCATGCTATTTTCCGTCTTTCACTTTGAGTGAGGCTTTGAGCTCGTTTTTGTCCCACCAGGCTAGAGGATCCTTATTGAAGTTCCTCTGTATCTTCTTTTTGACGTCCTCCAAAGATTTTTGTTCTTCGATTGTGACGTCTTTCTGTAGACAATCTCCCAAGCTTGCTTTGAGAAGGTGGATTGTATTTTCTTTTAGTTTCTCCATCTTCCATCCTCATCTTGTCTCGGTTCTCATCTGACGGACTGCTTCGCCATATTTCCTTCGATTATTCATCTTTGGATGACTAAATTTTCCTTCATCACCACACTTGCTGCGGAATCTGATTGGCATTTTTCTTTGAAATGCATTACGCAGTCTTGGTGCTATGATCTTATGTTCACAAAAGGTTGTGAAAATAAGCCTTCTTGTTGCGTTTTCTTGTGTAAAATGCTTGAATGTCTGTAGGAAATTATTTTCTAACAGAATATTCGCTCTGGTATCGTGAAAATATAATGGTGGAGTTTTCACCTTGTACCACGGGGTACGATCCGCTCCTCCGATCATGATTTCTACTTGTTTGATTCCTCTATTAAGGATTAACACCCTTTGAGAGAAATATTTTCCTAGTATTGTTGGCAATTCTTCACCTGAGTCTTTTGAAAAGACTCCTTCTTTTGCTGTGCAGATGCCAGCTCCAGAATTAATGTACGCCACAAAATATTCTGCACGATGCTCCTTATATATCATCCTAACGGTGATATATATTGAGAATGGACTTGTGGCCATGGGTGGATCAGAGCTTATAAAAGTCCTTTTTATTGGACTTTATCTCTTTCCTTTGACTGTAAACTCCATTCCATCTTGTAATCATTCCCAAGGTTTGTGATCCTCGAGAAACTCCAATCCCAGCTCTAGTTGTTCTGGGAATCGTCCTGCAACTCCTTCAATTACCAGCTCAAGTTCTCCGAGTTTGAGTTGTCTTTGGTACCTCCCAGTTGTTGGTTGTTGAAGATAATAAAAGATATCACAAGGAATATAGTTTTCCTTCTTAGTGATATCGAATATTATTTCGACTCCTCTCCATCCTTCTGGGCATTTTAGTTCACCTTTGGTTGTGAATTTTTCTGGTTCCTGGATTACCTCCACGATTGGTTTTTTTTCCCATTTTTCGCTAATCCATTCTGTCTTCTTGGAAAGAAATTCTTCTTTGCTCGAATCTGAGGTTGTTTTGTCTACTCCAGATCGGCTTGTCTTTGATATGAAAATCCATATCGTGAATTGACGGTAGCTCCATTATCTCTGGCCTAGTTGCACATGCAACTTTCTCGAACACTTTAGGTATCTCAATATACTCCTTCATTTGGAATAGATCTGAATGATGAGTGTTGGAGAGGGCATATGAGATATTGTATGTGATAGAGTAACGCATATTCCCTTCTTTCATCAAGTCTTTGTTTTTGAAATCTTGATGAAGGGTAAGTGCCCTGTTGAAATCTCGGTTTGGCAGATTGTACGCGATCCTTGGATAAATGTAAGATGCTACATTTCCTGCGTACAGATTTCCCGAGAGTCCTCATAGGCATGCTTCTCTTGTGCTCTTGATTCTCTTATCAAAGACAGCAATATCGATTGGTGTATCGATTCCTTCTTTGAATGTGCTTTGATGAGAATCCGAATCTCTCCGATATGGACCCAAGACATAGTCTTAGACATCTTCTCCGGGAGTTTACTTAGTTCCTTCCTGATTTCTTTATAGGGAACCAGTTGCATCTCCATCATATTTCCTGTGAGCTCCATTGGGATGGCTATCTCCCCTTCGGTCACTTTGTATATGATGTTGTGTTTTCTCTTCTTGAAACTTGGAAAGAATTTTCTAATTTTCCCACAGTGAATCCATCGTATAGACTGAGCCTTGGATCCTCCTTCATGATTCTCATAAGGGTTTTATGAAAAATAGATGTCAGGGAAAAGAATCCAGACATATCTTCTTGCACCTCTTTTCTGAAGACTTCCTCTTCACTCCGACTTATCTTCGGAAGATTCGTCTTGGCTAAAGAATTCTTTTCATAGATGCTCTCGTCCGAGGGTATATCTTTGAACTAATATACCTGTACTAGGTCTTGGAATTAAATGGCTTCCTCTATTTCCGAAGTTATTTCGAACTGTCGTACTCCCTCTTCTGGTTTTCTGGGCAATCGGGTGAGATATGTCCTCTAGCTCCGCAAGTATGACAGTTACAATCCTTGAATCTTTCGTTTGCTCTGTAGCTGCTCTTCGAAATATTTTTCTTGTGGGAGTTCTCTCTGTACTCCTCTGGTTTGATCCTGATGATGATGCTTGATTCCTTGAACTCCATCTTGATGGTCCAGATCTCTGCCCTGATTTATAGCTTCGGGCCTTCTGTTTAGACCAAAAGGATCTTGGTCTTCTAGACCTCCATCCTCAACTCCTTTGGGTGTGAGGATGATGTTTCTTCATCCTTTTCTGCATTCTTGGGTTTCTCCCAATGATAGTTGGAAGATCATTGCTTTCACAGCATAAGGGTACCATTTTGTTGATTCCCCTTAATCTCTTGTAGTTTTTGTGTAGCGATGCTTGATGACATCACTCCGCTATCTTGGCTTTGAGAAAAGACATCCTCCTCAGGGGCGAATCTAGAAAATAATTTTTGGGGGTACATTCGACATGTAATTATAAAATATTATTTATTTAAAATTTAAAATTATATATAAATAAATTAAAACGCAGAAATTTAATTATTGTTGACACCATTTAATTTTCTTTTATAAAAAGAAATTTAACGTATTATTATCATGCATTTATAGTATATATTTAAAAAAAAAGTAATGAATTGAATGTATATATTTATGGTACAATTAATAATTTAAGTAATAAGTGAATAATGAAAATATGAATGCTTTTATAAAACATAAATATTAATATATTGTGTGTATATATGAGTAAAGTAAGAAAAAAACACCAAGGTTTAAAAATAAAATAAAAAGAAAAGGTATAGGATAGCATTAGAGAATCAAGCATATGATGTATAAAAAAATAGAGAATACAAAGAAATTATATAAATATAAATAAAGAAATGAATAAATTATAAACTAAAGTTGTGGGAATAATGTAAATTTAAAAAAGAATAAATAAAGAAAATGGTAAATAATAGATAAAGTTGTAGAAATAATAATAATATAAATAAAATAAAATAAAATAAAAGGGAAAAGGGATCCCCATGGTTTGAACTCTCAACCTCAACTACTGCACTACAAGTGCTAACCACTAAGCTACTATGTATATTAGCTATTATATCCAATATATATAGGCATTATTTTTATTTTGGGGGTACAGCTGTACCCCCATGTACCTATACTGGATCCGCTCCTGATCCTCTTTGCTATTGAATCCAGCTCACATGGTTCATACTCTTTGATCAGCATTTCTCTCCATGGGCTTGGAATCTTGGCAAAGAATAGGTGGAATACTTCCTCCTCCTTGATCTTTGATTTCCATCTATACTCTGTGAAGAGTTTGATGTACTCATCTACATGACAAATGTCAAGTAGTTCTAGGCCTTATAGGGCATTCCTATACTTTTTTCTTCTTTTCTTCCATTCCTTCGAAGTAACCTACTCCGATGAAGTGGATCTTGAAGATTTTGGCCATGCGATCAACAATATTGCCTAGATCTTCACCTTCCATGACCCCCTTCTTGACCTCGTCTGAGAGTACCTCCCAGGCGTACTTTACTGATCCTTCCAGGTTCATAGTTATGAATCTTATGAACCCTTCCTTGTCCAGCTCTAGTGCACCTCCTGCAATCTTCATAGCGTTGGTCCACTCATCGATCAAGGTTTCTCGATTTTTGAAGTCGAGAGTGTCGAGGTTTAAGATCAACCCATATGGATTTATCAGTTCTATGTGAGACTGACCATATGGGGTGTTGTGTATATTAGATCCTCGAACTCGGCTTGCTCATGTTGCCATTCCAATTGCCTTCATCTTGAAGTTTTCTGGTTGTTGAAATTTCTCTTCTTGCCTTCCTTCGTGGACTCCTTGTGTTCCAGAAGTTCTCTCATCTTGGCTCGAATCACGTTGGGTATGCTGAGCCTGCGACTGTTGTTGGGAGCCAGAAGTCTCTCCAACATTCATTTTTAGATCTACAATAGTTAGTTCTTGGAAGGACTCGATATAGATCTTGTAGATCTTCAAGATTTGCTCGTTCCATCTAGAGACGCGGACTCTCCACGAAGGATAGCAATCATCTTCTCACTTTCCAACTTTGGCCTTGTGACCTCAGTATTCTTCCCCTTTTGATATAAAAGGGGTTCCATTCTGAAGGTTAGTGGCAACCGTCCACCTGACCTTCTTCCTGTCACCTTAGTTTCCAAGGACTTTACTTGTTCTGTCAACTTTGTGATGAGGTCGAGTTGCTTGTTCTGCGACTTCTCCACCTTTTCTATCTTAAGGCTGATTTTGAACATCGTCTTGGACATGCTCTGGCAATATTCTCCAAAGAATCTCATCGTATTCTGCAATTCCCTAAGATCTTGATTCATATTAGAGTTATCGGCCTCGATCTCCTTCCACTCCATCATTCGTCCAAGTGTGTGAAGTGATAGGCTCTCTTGGACCCTGGTTGGGTCGTTTCCTCTATTGTCTGTGTTTGGGGACACTTCCATGGATCTCGGTGAAACTTCGGATTTCTACGATGTTTCTTGATACTTCTTTCGAGTATCTTATTTGCATCTGGCGTAGTTCCTCCAAAGATTCTTCCTCGGTGTGGTTGACACGAATGTTGGCCAACTCTCTCCTTTGATTTATGCCTTCATACCATCGGTCGGCATCTTCGTCTCTCTTTTTCGTAATTTATCTATACAACACATAATAATATTGTTGCATAGAGCTGCTTGTTTCGTCATAATTAACAGGCCAGTAGTCCCTGTTACTCCAACTTTGAACAGGGCTGATAGTCCTGTTACTCTCGAATGTCGAACTTTCGTTCGGATCCATATATCTTGAAACTCTCCTCTCGTTAAGTGATAAATAAGTTTATAATAAATTTATCAATTCTTAAATAAATAACCTAGGGTTCTGATACCATTTTGACCGCAGACCCTACCCAGAGCACCACGGGTTCGCCTAAGGTGATGGGCCAATTACGCTTAGGGGTCATCCCATCAAAAGACACCTATCAGTTTGCCAACCCAGAGCACCACGGGTTCGCCTAAGGTGATGGGTCACCCCTGATGGAGAGCTGCGCTTCGGGACTTTTAATGTTTGTCACGCAGTAGAGTTTCAGGATTTTTTACAGGCTCTGATACCATTTTGAAGCGTGGAAAGTTGAGTTAATCTGGCATAAGACATAAGATATGACTTGGAACTAATTTAACATCTTTTGGGGTCAATTTTGCAAATTTGCTTTTTTAGAAAATTTCTATAGGATTAATCCTGCATCTACCCCATTATCAATTTAGATAAAATTTCTATGGGACTAAGTCTGATGGTTTTGGAACCTTTTTGACATTGAACCATTCTTATGGGACTAAATATGAAATTATGCTGTTAGAAAATAATAGTATATATATATATATATATATATATATATATATATATATATATATATATATATATATATATATATATATATATATATATGAAGAAGTTAAAGTAAAAATAAATTCTTTAATAATACATTTAAAATGAAGATACAATGCAATCGATTGTGAGTTATCATCCATATAGATTGTGTGTTCATGTATGTATATTTAAATGCATAGAAACACACAAAGAAACAATATAATATATGATCATAAGATAACATATTCCCTACTTACATAAATATATCAAATGCGCTTATCACTTTACAATTTATTCATCATCTTTAAGACATGATTCCCATCCATTCAAAACCTCATTATGCATTTGGCATGATAGTGATTGGTAGATAATTTCTCATTTCCCAAAAATAATATAAAAGAATTCATAGTGTGGTATTTAATTAATTTAAGTTATATGCCATGGATGAAAATTGCAACAATCCTATAAAAAAAATTAATACTATTAATTAAACACTATCATCTTGTTGCAAGTCATGTCATTCTGCATGCTTATAATCATATGCTAAATAGTTGCATTTCCTCATTTTCTTAAGGGTCATTTGACCTCTACTGTTCCTTCAAATATATTTTTTTATTTGTGCTTCTTTAATTTGTATATGATTTAATTTATTTTTCTATTAAAATATAGTGCTCCTCAGTTCCAAATAATTTGCACAACTACAAAGCGATGCAAATTATATCGGGACATAAAAATATTAATGAACTATTATAATAAATTTATTTAATATGCATCTTTCAAAGAAAAAAAAATTATTGATCGAAACAATCCAATAATCCTCTCTCTACATATGATAGTAAAAAGTTTGGGCAAATTTTCCTGTGACATCATCTTACGTGATAAATTTATAAAACAAATAAGTAATTGTGATATTTTTAATAAAAAAAATAATATATGATTAATAAAATATATATATAATTAAATTATTTATAAATCTATTTATTAAATAAAAAATTTGTAGAATTTGGAAGTCGAACAGGAGATTTATGTATTTTAAAGATTTAAATTCAATTATATATATATATATATATATATATATATATATATATATATATATATTACGTAGTTCTTATAATTTTTTAAAGTTCTTTTTGTAGTAACTACTTACATTGTTACTTCTTTAGTATAGTATTTCTATCTATTACTTAATGTTCACTCTTTTGAACTTTTTATTAATTACGTTGTTTTTCCCTCCTTTTATATTATTACATTTATTTTAATGATCCTACTTCTGTATTTCATTTTAAAAAGATAGAAAAATCAAAATTTATTCAAAATAAATAACTTTATTTTTCTTATTTTGTATCTCATTTGATTGATTACGTTCATTTTTTTGCATGGGCTCCTTAATATTGGACCAGCCCTAATAAGTGTGTAGTGCTTATGAGACAAAAATAGTAGTAGTAGTATAAAACATAATTTAGCCCTTCACTTTAATAACCATCAAATTATATAAATGATAAAAAAAAACCCTCTGATATATTCATTTTACATAAAAATTCATTAGAGTAAAAATTTCTGAAACAAATATGAATTTATATTATTTTCTTTATCATTTCACACCTTAAATTTTTAAAATTCGATTTTCTAACGTTCACTAGAAACCACATGCAATAAAAAAATAATAATAATAAAAAAAACTCTCTGTAAAAATTAGATTTACTAATGAAATTAGATTTTTATTAGTAAAAAATTACCAATAAACACACTATCAAAGAAAAATTATCAATAAAATTAATTGGTAAAAGTAGTTTTTTTTTTTTAATCCTAAAAAATTTTGTTCACATTAGAGAAACAAAGCACGATTATCAAATATCGTTGTATACTTACAAAAATAAAAATCTAGAAAAAAGATTGCCAAAGATATATTTAATCCATTTATTATTAAAATAAAAAAAGAAAAAAAGAGAGTACTGCATGCATAAATGTGTCTGTGCAAGAGGCGGCCTTTTCTTCTCTTTCCCATCAAAAAAGAAGGTTTCTCAAAAGAAGTCAGCTTTTATTTCTTTGTCTGCCATTCAATTTCCTTATATTATTACTGGGTGACTTAACTACAGTATCCATCCAGAATTTATATTTTTATGCCCACATTTTAAGGATATGCTTAAAATTGGATAAAATGTCGAAAAAACTCTTGATACTATATTAATTTTTTAAAAAATTCAAGTTTTTTATTTGAAAAAAACTGACTCAATATATATAATTTTTAAAAATATCACAATCGAATCAAAGTATATATTTCTAAGACTAAGTTTTTCAAATAAAACCTTGATTCAATAATAACTTTTTAAAAAATTATTCCCTCAGCATTTTTTTTTTGATAATGTAGAGTTTTATTAAATAAAGAGTTGGCAAGAGTGTTATCAAAACTCATATAGATACAAATATATATAGTTATCAAAGCTAGGTTCATCTAAATTATACAATTACACTCATAGGATTAATCTACCAATCTTGTAACCTCCTAGATGGATAAGATTCATATAAGCTAATCCCATAACCTGATTTTTAGCTCCTCCAATATTTTCTTATGAGTTATAAGGTTTTCCATGAAAAATGAAGTCATTTTGAGATTTTCATATCAACCAAACAATATATTTCCAAGCACAAATTATATTGCTCCACTGTTTTTTAAGTAGATTAAGGAGTAATGCTATTTTATTTATAAAAAGTAGTTATATTATTAGTGAGTGTTATATATATATATATATAATGTGGCCTGTTACGAATTGTTTCATTATTATTTCAGCCCCCCCCCCCCCCCCCCCCCAACTCGACCCTACCCTTCCCTCTCCCTGTCTAATTAGGCCACAATTCCTGCTGTCCATATCATCATTACCCTTTTCTCCTTTCGTATAATTATACCCACTCCATTTTAATGGACTCCCACTGACCCCCCTCCCCCTACCCCCAAATCTCGATTCTATTCCTCCAAACATGATCACAGCCGTCGATCTCTACCATGTTCTTACAGCCGTAGTTCCTCTCTACGTCGCCATGATCCTCGCCTACGGATCTGTCAAATGGTGGAAAATCTTCACGCCGGACCAATGCTCCGGCATCAACCGATTCGTCGCCCTCTTCGCCGTCCCCTTACTCTCTTTCCACTTCATCTCCACCAACAACCCTTTCGCCATGAACTACCGATTCATTGCCGCTGACACCCTTCAGAAACTAATAGTTCTTGCTGTTCTTGGTGTTTGGTCTAGGGTCAGTGCCAGAGGGTCCCTCGAGTGGTCCATTACTCTGTTCTCTCTGTCTACCCTCCCCAACACTCTCGTCATGGGGATTCCCCTTCTCAAGGGAATGTATGGAGACTACTCGGGGAGTTTGATGGTCCAGATTGTCGTCTTGCAGTGTATAATCTGGTACACTTTGATGTTGTTTCTGTTCGAGTACAGAGGTGCCAGAATGCTCATTGCTGAGCAGTTTCCAGACACTGCTGGTTCCATTGTTTCCTTCAGGGTTGATTCTGATATCCTGTCGCTCGACGGGAAGGAGCCTCTGCAGACAGAGGCTGAGGTTGGTGAAGACGGGAAGCTTCACGTTACTGTAAGAAAATCGACGAGCTCGAGGTCGGAGATCTTCTCGCGTCGCTCTCACGGGCCCAATTCCGGGCTTTCGATGACTCCACGGCCCTCGAATTTGACCAATGCAGAGATTTACTCTCTGCAGTCGTCGAGGAATCCGACGCCCAGAGGATCGAGTTTCAACCATACTGATTTTCACTCGATGGTGAACGGTAAGAACGCCAGCAATGTCAGCCCACGGCAGTCGAATTATGGGAACTTGGGAGTTGATGAGGAGAGTGGTTATGGGGCCCAGTCGAGGGGTAATGTGGGGTATCCTGCTCCGGCGAGTGCCGGAATATTCTCTCCGGTGTCGGGGCCGGCGGCGAAGAAGAAGCCGGATGGTGGGAAGGATCTCCACATGTTCGTGTGGAGTTCCAGTGCTTCCCCTGTGTCTGAAGGAGGGATACATGTTTTCCGAGGGGGTGACCCTAAAGGTAATTAATTTAATCACTCTTTTTACACCATTGGATAAGGAAGTGTTCTTGGATTTTAGTTTCTTTTATTAGCTCTTGTGTTAATGTGGGCTTTCTTTGTCTTTCTAATCTTCCTGTATAGATGGGAATTGGAATTCTGTTTTATCTTATTTTTTGTTGTTAACATTAAAACATCCCTGAAATCATGGTGTATTTGTCTTCTACTGCACATGTTTCCATTTCTCTGTTTCATGGAGTATTTAATTTGAATAATAATCAGATGAAATTAATCCGCAGATTACGATGATTTTGGTCGGGATGAATTCAGCTTCGGTAATAAACAGGGCCTAAACGGTGCGGACCACGATGGCCCTGTTCTTTCGAAGCTCGGGTTGAGCTCGACTGCCGAGCTCCACCCGAAAGCGAGTGTTGACATCAAGCCGACGGCAATGCCTCCCACCAGTGTAATGACGAGGTTGATATTGATCATGGTGTGGAGGAAGCTCATTCGTAATCCTAACACGTATTCGAGCCTCATTGGTCTAACATGGTCTTTGGTCTCATTCAAGTAATGTCCTAATATACACACATTCAATCTTGGAATCATTAGTGTTTAATTTGTAATCCAATTGATGTTGTATATTTCATGTAGGTGGCATGTTGAGATGCCTGCAATCGTTGCCAAATCTATTTCAATCTTGTCTGATGCTGGTCTTGGAATGGCTATGTTTAGCCTTGGTAAGAACATCTTCACTTTCTTACAAAATGCACAATCCTATTTAGTTGTTTCATTATTTGAAGCACTGATCTTGATGAATGGGGTGGTATAGGTTTGTTCATGGCTTTGCAACCGAGAATCATAGCGTGTGGGAAGTCGGTCGCTTCGTTCTCCATGGCCGTTCGGTTCCTCACCGGACCTGCAGTCATGGCGGCCTCATCAATTGCCATTGGACTTCGAGGTGATCTCCTACACATTGCCATTGTTCAGGTATACTACAATGCTCTGATGATGTAACAATTCGAACATGATTCGTTTACGTTGCGTCTCGATTAATTGAGCTGTGAATTTTTTACAGGCTGCCCTTCCACAAGGGATTGTTCCTTTTGTGTTTGCTAAGGAGTACAATGTGCATCCTGATATACTAAGCACAGGGTTAGTACTAAAATTTACCTCAGTAAATCCTCAATTCTTACAGCTGTATTAACATAATCCCAATCTAACAGTTGTTTTGTTAAATTTCTTGATTGAAACAGGGTAATTTTTGGGATGCTAATAGCCCTCCCAATCACATTAGTTTACTACATCCTTCTTGGTCTCTGAAGATGGAGCAGTAAAACAGTAAAGATGCAGCAGTAAAAAAACTACTAATGAACAGATGAACTAACGTTTTTGCCATGGTAATTTTTTGGGCTTCTAACAAAGAAGATTAGAAGGATCATCCCTAGTGGGGAAGAGAAAGGGCCACCCCAAAAATGAAAAAGAAAAAGAAAAAATTATGAGTAGACAAGTTGTACTTTGTGGTAGTTGTAGTATTAGAATTTAATTTTGTCATATGTCCCTTCTTGTCTGAACTATTTTGCCCCTTTCTAATTGTTCTTTTTCATCAAGAAAAAGTGAAGCTTGTTTGTAGAGTTGAAATCCCACTTCCACTGTATTATACTCTATTATTTTCTCTTTAATGCAAGAGTCAGAAAAGATTTACCTAACAAGAATCTCTATGCCATTTGCAATTATACAATTGTTGTGCTTATGACCAAGGTAATTAGGGGAAAATGGTCCACTTTAATTATGTACTATAAGCATAATTATTCCTGGGAGTTATGGGTAACAGTGCCATTAGACTATATATAAGGAATTTTATATATAGTCCACTTTGATTATGTTTCTTTTATCTTCCAAATTAAAAATTTTAAATCTTAGGAGACGAAATTTCACAAATAATAATAGTCTGAGTTTATTTTGAAAATTTACTATTGAATGATTTAAATATAACTATATTTGAATTCAGAATATCAAATTTGATTTTGAAAATCCAGAAACAATGTGTAACCTTATTTTAAAATTACCCCATTGTAATTCTTGTGAAACTTAAGCAAGATCTTGTTGTACCTCTCAAGAACTCACACACTTGTTTTGTTAATCACTCACGTTTCACTCCGAATTGATTGTTTAAAACAAAAATGAAATAAAAACGATCAACACAAAGATGTATAGTGGTTCGGCGTAAGCCTACATCCACTTTCTTGAGGAGAAGAAATCACTGTGATGGTGATGAAGATTACAAACTTACAAGCACTCAATCAACCCTATTTCTTAAGCTTGAAAACTGATAAATGAAGATGTGAAGAAGATGCTTCGAGGAAGATGATACAACTGATTGATCTTTCTTTCTTCTTATATGAATGTATATCCAATGTAACAATGTACTACTTAAAATATAAAAATATTTTTGACTTGATTGTTACAAATTTATGATGTAAATATTTTATTGTACATATTATAACTCGATTTTACATATTTCTTCCGTCCTATGTTAAGAGGGTCATTTTTCATTTTGGTCGTTCATTCAAAGAGTCTTTTTTCCTTTTTTATACACATGAGACCCACACACCCTCTAATATAATTAAAATATGGGACTCACACTAATACAACTACCACTACACAATTAATAATAATACTCCTTAATCTACGTGCAAAAAAGCAAATGACCCTCTTACGTCGGGACGGATGGAATATTTATTATGATTCAATTAATGGACTCACAAACAAAATAAAAAATATTTTTGTTATTTTGAGTGTACACACTCACTACTAAATGTGGAGCATATTGTTAAATCCAAATGGGTAAATGAAAATTTACCCTAATTCCTATGTTATGGAGTAGTATATTTTTAGAGAATGATGAACACTCTATAACACTGTTTTATTATGACTAAAATTCTTAATTTTATGGTTAACTTGATTTATTAACGGATTAATTATGAAATTCGTAGGTAAAGCGGTGGTTGCTAAATTTTTAGCAATGAAAATTCAATTTTTTTCATAAATAAATCTGTTATATACAATGATTTCATTGATAATCCATTGTAAACTAATTAAATTCCGTTGATAAATTTTCATGATAGTTTTTTTAATTTTTTTTAATTTTAAGTAGAAGGAGCGATAAAATAAAATCCTGAGCATTCTGCAAAGAATTGTTGGGGCAAGATAGCAGTAGAGTTATTTATGTTTTTAGACATTGTTGTTGCTTGTGTGTTTAATATAGGTTGAGTGGGGGGTACATTAAATTATACGAAAAACACACACTAGTTGGTGAAAAGTGTGTTGGCAGAGAAATAGCAGGAGGACAAATTCTCTGAACAGGGAGGCTGGGTAGTTGGGTGGGTAGGGGTGTGGTGTGGGGGTAAGCTAGGTTATAGGCCCTGCTGGCATCCCGTGGGGAGGCACACTTAATTACATCTGGCGGGTTCATATCATATTCATATAGTACACATTAGGGTTGTAGCAAATTTTGAAAGTATAAATGGTAATTACTTCTTTTATTACACAAAAAACTACTACTAGAATTTATTTGTTTCACTCCTTTTAAATATTAAATACTCCATCCGTTCTATAAAAGTTGACATACTTTCCTTTTTGTTTATCCCACTAAAGTTGACACATTTTCTTTTTAATACATGGATCTATACAAAAACACAATTAATCTATTTTCATGGCCCCACATATCACACACTACACATTAAATATTATTTCTCTCACTTCACTTTATTTCACTTTACATTAAATTATTATATTTTTTAATTTTTATTTTAAAAAAAATTATATCAATTTTTATGTAACGGAAGGATTAAGATTTATGAATTAGGTATTGGACTAGTGGCCACATTTCAGTGCTACTATTATAGTAGTCTTTTCATAACAGTGGCATTACTCATGATTTGAGTCAGTTACAATAATACTCTATTTTTCCTTCCACTTTTCCATTTTTTATTTAAATACTTGTATCCCTCACCTATATAATTTTCGATAAGGTGAAACGGTATTTGATACTTATGTAGTGTGAGACAGATTAATTTGTTATTATTATATATGAGTAGTATTTTATAAATAAAATATATTTATTTTGGTATGATTAAGTATAAAGATATTTTTTTAAATGAAGTAAAAAAAAATTAAAAAAGGTGCATATATATATTGAGAAAGTATAATAACGAGTTGTTCTATTGTGCAATTGAGAACATAAAATGTTTAAAATACACTATTTCCTTAGTTCTAAAGAGAAGTTCACAATTAAATAAAAAATTATTTTTTGCTTTACTTTTAGGGGTAGTTTTTACTTTTAAGTACTCCCTCCATCCGGATTTAAGGATGACATTTGCTTTTGGGCATAAAGATTAAGGAGTATTGTTATTTAATGTGTAGTGAGAAGTTGTATTAGTGGAGGTGTTGGTCTCATTTTTTAGTTGTATTAATGAGTGTGTTGATAAAAAAGGAAATGAGACCATTGGGGCGGACACTCAAAATGAAAAAAATGATACCCTTGAAAGCGGACGGAGGGAGTAATAAATAAATAACTTATGTGAGTTGTAAATAGATGACAATTTTGAAATTAAAGTGTGTTGTGAGGTTATTGATTTGTGTGTAATTCTTTATTTTGGGGTATGAATTTATTTATGGAACGGAAAAAAATAGAAAGTATGAATTTATTTATGGAGTGGAGGTAGTATAATTTATTCTAAAGATGTATTCTTTGCATTCGAGTACATGAGAATTAAGAAATATAATATTTTAATGTGTAGTTAAGTGAGAAATAATATTTCAAAGTAAAATGGGTAGTTGTATTAGTGTTGTGTATGAATCTCATAGAGATATCATCATTAATTGTTGAGTTAATTGCGTTAAAAACCACGAACTTTTAACTTATTGCAAATTAATCACAACTTTTATAAAATTACAAAAAAACCATGACCTTTCATGTTGGTGCAATTCGCACCCGTCAGACAGCTAAGGTATGCCCGATCGCTGACGTGGCAAGCTGACGTGGCGTGACCATTGCCACGTCAGCTTTTAATTTATTGCAAGAAAACGCTCAACATTTACTTAAGTTGCAATTTAATCCAACATTTGAGATTTTGACAAAAAAAAACCATCAATTTTTTTAATTTTTATTTTTAAATTGCATCATCTAATAAAAAATTATATTTTATTTTTACATTTAAAATCTAAAAAATTATTAAATAAAATAATAAAATTATTATATGAATAAATATTTATTATTAAAGTTATAAAATTAATTATATACAACCTTTAAATATTTGGGTAAATTACTAAAACCTCCTCGAGGTTTGTCTAAATTACTAAATAAATTCCGTGAATTGAAAAATTATCAATTACCCCTTTAAAAAATAGTTTTTTAAAAAAAATAGTGAAATTTAAAAATACAATGTTAAATATGTGAGCCTTGATGTCATTTTCATCATTCTTTATTTTAAGAAAAAATATATTTTTATTAATGTTCAAATAAAAACAAGTTAAAGAGGATAATTGATAATTTTTCAAACCACAGGGTTTTATTTGGTAATTTGGACAAACCTCGAGGGGGGTTTGGGTAATTTACCCTAAATATTTTTTATTTTTTAAATAAAATATATTATACATTATAATTTTTAATTTTTTTTATAATTTATAAAATCAGAGTATTCGTGAACATGTCTCAGTATCTTTTAATAATTTCACATTATATATAATTGCTTTAAACTACATGACTCAAAGCATTATTATTTCTAACTACCCAATTATGACTGTAATAACATAAATACCCCTATATGTTTGCACAATTTATCTGCACAAATTGATTTTGCACAATTTGGTTCTGCACAATTTTATTTTGCACAATTGTTCTGCACAATTTTATTTTTGCACATTTTAAATTCCGGCAGCAGACGGCGACGGCCAGCGGCGGTCAACGGCCGGTCCGGATAGAGGAAAGCCACATGAGTAACGTTGAAAAATTATGGTTTAAAGGACACATTACAAATGGTTTGGATTTGAGTCGGGATAAAAACATAAAGTGTCTGATAATCGAAGAATGTTCGACGACAAGTGAGCATTTACGGAGCTCCAATGTGATTTCTTTCTACCATTAGAGTGGAAAACTGTGAGAGTCTACACAGTTTATTGCCAATATCAAGGGGAAGTGATTGTTTTACAAAATTGAAAGAGCTTCATATCAAGGATTGTGGAATGTAAGAATATGTGTTCTCATTGATTGAGGAAGAAAATATTACTGGCCGACAACAATCCATTCATCACTTCCCTCATTTAACCGAAATCACCATAATATGGTGCAAAGAACTGAAAGGTCTTATTTCTAATTTCTAAAGCATTGAGGATGTTGATGAAGATGAAGATCATTCTTCCCATTTCTTTTGCATCATTTACTATTTCTTCTCCTCTCATATTTCTTTCACTTTATTCATTCCTAATTAATTAGAATATTGTAATATTTTCTCTTTTAATAACTCTGTTTACTCATAGTTATAAGTTATTGCTATTTTCGATCGATTCAAATTAAAAAGGAGAATTAATTATAGAGAGAGTATTCCAAAGAATATATTGCAATATGATTTCCAATTGCTTTATTAATTAATTAATTTTAATTTTAATTATACCTTTTTTAATTAATCAAAGTATAAAGTATAATAAGTTAAGTCTTGTATGAGACCATCTCATTGAGACTATATATTTTATACTTTTTAATAATTTAATATTACTTTTTATTATAAAAGTTATACAGTATCCAAGATTCATAAAGAAACGAATTTATCCAAAATAATAAGGCTAATTATAGTGTGCACCCGGGTGCACCCATATACAAATATAAACATAAACATATACAATTAAGAGTAAAAATGTATACAATTCAATTGTTAGATTTTTTAATGAAAATTTGAGTGTAATACAATTATTAAAAAACATGTATAAACTATTGAATAAAAAAATTATACACATATGATGCTAGTTTTTTTAATGAAAAACTTAATATGTTGCACCCAAGTGCACCCAATATGCACTCAAATATTAATATTACGATTTATCAACAACTTATTAAAAAATAAATATAGAAATATTTTACATTTCGTAAATAGTATATGTGAGAAAGTTTTAATGTTTAAATTGGACAACTCATTTGTGAGACGTATTGCGGTGATATTATTTTAAGATTTCGTTGTTAGTTATTACTTTTGCTATAAAATATTATCATTTTTGCTACTAAATATTATTACTTTTTATCGATTAAATATTATTTTTTTATTAATAATATTGTCATTTTTTATCCGTTTAACATAAAAGCTTATGGGAGAATGTCTCACACAAATTTTTGCCGTTTAATTTAATTAATCTTTTATCAATTCTATAAAAGTTTCACATTTTTCATTTTTCTCTTCCTATGAAAATTTTCACAATACTAAAATTGTTAAGAAGTCAAAATATACTTTCTCATTCCACCTTATTTACAAAAATATTTCTTATACCTAATGCATCTACGATATTTTATCACTTAAATAAATAAATATATATATATATATATATGAGAGAGAAACAAGAGAAAAATGATATACAACGTAAGAGAAATTAAGAATGGACATAAAGTAGTAGTAATTAATTGTTTAAATAAATTTAATGGAGTGCAGGTTTCATTTGCCAAGTTGAGAAGTGTAGAGATCAACCAGATTAATGTTAAGAGCTTATTTTGTCCTCAAATTCCAATTGAGTCCTTCAAAAAACTTGAGGTGTTGAAGATAGAATATGTTGAAGGAAATGAATAGCTTATTATCAATTGCGATGGCTAAAAATCTTATCAATCTTCAACAACTGATAATTTTCAACTGAGAGAAGATGGCACAAGTGATTGGAGGTAATGATGATGAAAAGGATGTACTCCTTCCGTCCCCACCCAAAGAGTCTCTTTTTTCCATTTTGAACGTCCCACCGAAAGAGTCCACTTTTCTTTTTTACATAAATGGGACCCACACACACCCACTAATACAATTAAAATATGGGACCCACATTTCCACTAATACAACTATGCATTACACATTAAATAATAATACTCCTTAATCCACGTGCCAAAAAACAAAAACTACCCTTGCCGTGGGACGGAGGAAGTAAATATTACTATTTCTTTGCCCAAGTTGAAAAGGTTGGAAGTAATGTATCTCCCAAGACCCACAAATTTGTATCAATGGATAGAAAACATTGAATTTCGTATGCTTGAGGATATGGTAATTCAGAAATGTCTGGAGTTGAAAGGCATCAAAGTGGGTGGTGATGATGATCATCATTCTTTCACATTTATTATGTCAGATATTATTATACTCACCTATTGTTTATAAATTCATATTCTTTAAAATAAAATACAAGTATTCAACATTATATATATTATTTTCTATACAATTATCGTGAAAGAAAGGAAATATTATTCCTTTTCCAATAAAATTTTCTCGTGACTTTATTCCATTGGACAGCATCACTGTTTTTTCCCAATTTGAAGGAGGCTTACAAGTGTCTACAAAGGGATTGGAAATATCGAATTCCCCATGCATAAACTGACTGTGACAATAAGGGACTGCCCGCAGTTGAACACCGCAGTTTCAGACATCAAAATCAGTATTAGGGGTTGTCATGGGATAAGGAGACGGATGCCGAAATAGTTAGAGGAGGTATGTATAATGTATGAGTATTCAAGTTAATGATGTGGTGAACAATGACTTAATTAAGTTACATAACAGGAGAGAAGGGGTTGAATGATGCCACGTCGGATTGACCAATCGGAATTGAAGCATGACATGGCAGATTTCGGCAAAATTCTCATTTTCCGGCGAAATTGGGCAAAAATTGAAACAATTCATTAGTTATAGGGCAAAATTGAACCACTTATCTTTTTCAGGACAAAAATCGAAATTTTGCTTAGTTATAGGGCAAAAAATGAATTTAACTCACTTAATAGCCTATGCTTGCCATAGTATATATATATGAAGGAAAAGCCCTTCATGCTCCATTAATTATAACCTCCTACACTATCCTACCAACTCAATCATATATATATATATATATATTAATTTGTTTTTTTCAACAAATTAATTAATTGTTGTGCGCTAATTCCATCTGAAGGCATCAACATCTTCAATCTGAAGAAAACGTGGATGAAGTGGAGGGATCAAGTTCTAATGTAAAAAGCATGGAATTGAAGAGGAGGATCAAGTACTTCAAATGAAGGCAGAAGTAATTAATTTGTTGTGATGATATCTAAATATTAATGGAACATCAGATCAGAGTAGATGGATGATCTATTCTATATAATTCAGGGAAACACAAGTAACTCTGTTATTTTATTTCGGCTCTATCTTTCACAACTTCTGAATTCTGATTCTCATTCTATCTTTATTTTCATTGTTTTATAATGAATTTCTAAAATCTATTTTTCATATTTCAATGATTGGTCGTGTTAGTATTTAACGAATCATCAATCCCACATGACCATGCATTCGTTTTATGAGAGACAGATATTGGTGTTACTCAAATGATTTCCAATTTTTATATTAGTAAATTACTAAATTGCTGAAGAGGGAAATGCAGGTGCAAATAAATTAATCATAGCAAATTACTTAATTCAGTACAAGTATTCAATAATGCTATCATATTGCTTATATTCCTTTATTCCTTAATGTTTTGTGTCTATTTCAATAAAAAGATTAATGTTTATTTTTAGAGTTCAGTGTTAATATTTATAAGATAAAATTATAATTTTATTTTTATAGTTTATTTCGTATCCTACCCTTGTTTATCCTTAAGGGTAGGTCTAGACTACTTTTCACTTTTTAAAATAGTTATCACTTTCTCTATAAAAATGTTATCACTTTTTATTTATACTATAAATTGTTCATGAAATAGCATCATCACTTTTTATTAATTTATTATCACTTTTCTTTATAAAAATTGTCACTTTCTGGCCATCTCACGTAAGCCCTTAAGTGAGACGGTCTCACGCAAGTCTTTGCCTAAGGCCATCTCCAGCGGCGCGACATTTTGGTGTGAAAAGCTGTTATGCAGTGGAAATCAATCTTTAGCGGTAGCGGCATCAAGCTTGAATAAATTAGAGGAGCTGAAGATAAGAATTAGCTTTAACAAATGGGGAGAAAATGAGAATGTGGGGTTGAAAGAGCTGGAGAGTTTGCTCAATCTCACTCACTTGGAAATTGAAGTAGAAGAATTAGTCTTCCATCAAAGATACAGTAATATTTAATCTACATTGGTGAGAAATGTGCCTACTATGAGTTGAAGTTTGAAAAAATAATGTTTGTCTACTTGGGAAGTGAAGTTATCTTGGGTAAATGGGTGGAGGAATGTTTGACTATTTATACTTAACAGGAGAAGGTTCTAATTGTCTGGATCTGAGTGTGGCTCAAAACATTAAGTTTTTGGATTTTAGGAATTGTTCCACGGTATCATGAGTTGTTGGAAGATGTGATGCAACTGCTGTTTTTCCTGTTTTGGAGACAATGATGAGCTTGCAAACTTAGAAGAGATCGTATGCGATATGCATGGCTCGGATCATCTGCCCTGTCTTAAAGAATTAACACTTAATTCTCTGCCAGCACTCAAGTGTTTATGGAGCTCGAATGTCGTCTCACATTACCACCATCTTACTTCCATATCAGTTTTTGACTGTGGAGCACTAAATATGAAGAGCTTATTCTGTCCTCAAATTCCAATGGATCATGACTACTACACTAAACTTGAGGTGTTACAAATAGAGTTTTTGGATGACATAAAGATCTTATTTTCAGTTTTGGTAGCTCAAAATCTTGTCACTCGACTTGAATGGTTAGATATTGAATGGCACCACACCATTACCCACTTATTTTCATCTTCAGTAGCTGCTAATCTCAAAAATCTAAGAATTGAAAGTTGTGGGATGTTGGCTAAAGTGATTGAAGAGGAGGAATATTCCTCATCTGGAATACCTTTTTCTCGATGATCTACCCCAGTTGAAATTCTTCTGTGGATGGACATGTGCTCTCGAGTTGCCCTCCTTGAACTACATAGGCTTCGATTATTGTCCCAAGATGGAAATATTTAGCTTGGGATCTCTAGCTACGCCCAAACTCCAAAGAGTGTGGATACGACCTCAAGAAGTTGCCATCACTGGAGACAACTTGAATGATGTGATGAAGATATGTTTTTTAGGAGAAAAAATTGTAAGAACAAACTTATACCACTTTTTCACTTTTCAATCTAATATTACCTTCAGAATATTCTGCTGCAACTGAGAGTGAAGGTGAATATTCTACTTCAAGTGATGAAAGTGAAGATCACTATATAGAGGAGGTAGGTTGATGATAATTCTTTCACTTGCCAATATAAAAACCTGCTCATTTTTATTACACAAGTGCAGCTAATTATTTAACTTGATTTGGGTCAGGAATCAACTTCGAATAAAGAAAATATGGATGGAGAGAAGATGGACACAAAACAAGATTAGAAGAAGCAATTTGAAAAGAAAGGTAATTTTCTGTCTCCATAGTTTATGTGCATCTCTTAGCTGCATTCAAGGACTCTGGTCAAACTGTAGCTTAGGATAAGTTGAAAATTTGTGCACTTTACTCAGTGGGATGTTTGTGTGTGATTGGCCTATGCAAATAATAATTATTAAAAAAAATCTCAGATATCCACTCAAACATTTTTAGATAAATATTTTCCCAATTTTACTAAACATATTACACCCTCCGTTCCGCGGTAAAGATAGTTTTTGCTTTTTGGCACGTGGATTAAGGAGTATTATTATTTAATGTGTAGTGGGTAGTTGTATTAGTGGAAGTATGAGCCCCATATTTTAATTGTATTAGAGGGGATGAGTGGATCTCATGTGTGTAAAAAATGAAAGAGGACATTTTAGGTGGGACGACCAAAATGGAAAAAAGAAACTCTTACCGTGAGACGGAGGGAGTACGATTAGTAAATGTATCTCACAAAAACATTTTTTGATAATTTAGTTTAGCAAAGTGCGTTATTCTTACTCCCAATTTTACTTAACATATTACGATTAGTAAATGTATCTCACAAAAATTAGAAAATATATTCATAATTAATTATTAAATATACCCCAAATTTAAACTATTTTACCATTTTAATTAAACACAACCTCATTTTACATTTTTAAATAAAACAATCACATTCCCCCATCTTTCCAACACGCCACACAAACATTTAGACCATTCTATTATGGAAATAAACCATATCTAACTCGGATATGAATATGCAATGATGTTAATATTTTTATTACTTAAATATTAAAATTTATATATTTTTTTTAAAAAAAATTGGGGGAGTTTGAGTGAGGTGGTGGGTGGGTGGGAGTGATAATAATTTTATTATTTAAATATTAATATCTAAAATTTTATATAAAATTTTTTTTTTGAAGAGGGGCAAGGGGAGGGGGTTGGGTGGGGGTAGATAGGGGTAAGAATGAGTGGTAATATATTTATTATTTAAATATTAAAATTTAAAATTTTATAATTTTTTTTGGGGTTTGTGGGTGGGTGGATGGGGTAGGTAGAGGGTAGACTTGGTGGTGGAATTCCCTCCAAAAAATTTATTTTTAATAAATTTTATATTTTAATATTTAATATAATAAAATTTTATTACTTCCTTCGTTCTGGGTATTTTCACCATTTTGTACGGGCACGGAAATTAAGACGTGTTATTTTTTTAATATATAATGTATGAAAAAGTAGAGATAAATTAGTAATTTAAAAAGAAAAAGTAAATAAAGTTGTTGGTAATGATGAATAAAGTATAAAAAAGTAATTAAAGTTTTTGGAATTGTAAAAAGTAGGTAACAAAATATTATGTATTCTTACCAAAAATAGAATGAGTAAAAATACGTGGACAACCCAAAATGAAAAGTGAGTAAAAATACGTGGGACGAAGAGAATATTTTTATTTATCATATATTAAATTATATTTTAAAATAATTTTTGAATCATGAATTTGATATCCTTTTATAAATACATAATTAATCAAAACAGTAAAAGTCAAATGAATTGATTTAAAATCCACTCATTTTTAAATCAATTAAATTTGAAATAACTAATCCAAAACAATCTCACCCTCACGCTTCTGGACTCAAATTCACGCTGCTGCTGGTGAATTTGGATTTAGCTAACCACAAATGGGTTATTTTGTAATGGGCCCTCCACCAATATATTAAATATTGGGCCAACATTAAAAAATAAATATCATGGGCCTCTATTCTTTTTATTTTCTAAGATCTATTATGGGCAAGCCGACTTTTACTCAATTTTCGCGCACATACTTGGAATGTAATAAAAACCAGTTCAAGAATGGGAAGGCGACAAACTCTGGATCGTTGAAGAAATTCCTTGAGAACATCCTCTACGACAAGTCCATTCTCTCCTGCGAAGGAAATCTCTTACTAAGAATCAGGAGCATCGATAAACTCAACGGATAAGCGTATGTTAGCATCTGCAGGGTGAAGATAATACCTGGATACTAGTTGAATTTACTTCTTTTGTACGAGGCAGAAGCCAAAGAATCCGTGGGTGATTCGAAAAAATCAATAAAATGGCCCACCTTTGAAACAGAAAAACAACTACTTCGAGAACACACACGCAATACCAATAATTATCAGAAAAATAAAAGCACGTTTGTGTGAAGATTTGTGAAATAATGGCTTACTGTATTATTCAAGAAACAAGTATAAATAATTATTGACTATATTTTTACAAAAGGAAAGAAATAAATCAAATAATATTACAACTAAATTTTCAATTAATCAAATCAATTTAAGATGATTTAATCTTTCCAAGAGATCAAATTATTTTTGGCAAAAATCTAAGCTTTTGAGAAACATTATCTTCATGATCTCACAACATTTGTAGATCCCAATCTTTCAACTTGAAATTTGATGAATATATACTTTTATGAGAAGTTTGTTTAAGGGTCTAAAATCAGAAAAAAAATTTGATTTAAGATTGATATGATAATATACGCACGCGTGAAGTTTCTTTTGAGTTGCAATATGGGATTATTTTTAAAATTTTGATGACTGTGTTGTGTTTTTCCTTTTATTATTATTTTTTGATTAATTGTAAAAAAAATACGAACTTTACTCATATTTCAAATTAATCTCTCCACTTTTGAGAAATTGTAAAAAAAAAAACTACTACCTTTAAGTATTATTGCAAAACGCACAAAAAAACCTCTATTTTTAATCATAAATGGGGTGTGTTTTGCAACAATACTTAAATGTGGTAATTTTTTTTTTTTTTTGCAATTTCTCAAAAACGAAGATTAATTTGCAATAGGAGTAAAGTTTATGATAACTATTTTTAAAAAAATTAAATCTAAAGGTAAAAAAAAATGTTAGTGGGGTATTTTGTCAAAGATATAAGACAAAGTCTCATGTGAGACGGTAATTTTGTGAGACGAGTTAACCCGTTGTTAAAATATGTTAGTTATATAGATAAAGTATGTTAAGTTATTGTTAAAGTATGTTTTTTAAATTATGATGAATAATAAATTAAAGTATGTCTTTTAAAGTATTATAAGTATGATTTACTATAAATTAACATACTTTATTTATATAGCAAATCTACTTTAATAACAGGTCGATCCGTCTTGATATTCATCTCACATACATTCGTCTCACAAGAGAGTCCTCGACATATAATAATACATTTAATTTTCATCTATTTTCTTCATAATATTTTTGTATTGCTCACAAAATTTATACATCCGAAAGTTAATGGTGATGTAAAATTTTGAAAATTAGATAAATTAGTGCAGTAAATATTATACTGCACGTTAATAATTAAATTAAATTATTATTGAAAAGTATACTCCATCTATCATACGTTAAAGTTTATACTTTTAATTTTGGGTAGTCCCACGTTAAGGTTTAAATCTGATGAACCCATAACGCTTCCTCCTAAAGTAGAAAGGTCTATTGTCGAGTTTGATTCTAGAAAAGAAATTGAGGACAAACTTCTGAGGGATGAAAATGTTAAGATTATTGGGATACATGGAATGGGTGGTATTGGGAAGACCACTCTAGCTGACAAAATCAAGAACAGAGTACTGAGTGATGGAGGGCCGATTTGATGAGTCCCTTATGGTAGTGGTGAGTCAAGATCCAGACAACTTATAATTGAGGAGTGCGAAGAGATAGTACAAGTAATTAGAGGCGATGATGATGAAAAGGATAATGTAAATATAACTTTTCCCAATTTGAAAAACTCACAAGTTTGTATGAAGGGATAAAAAGCATCCAATTCCCTGTGCTCCAGGATATGATAATCAAGAAGTGCCCAGAGTTGAAAGGCATCAAACTAGGTGGTGATAATCGTCATCATTCTTCAATCTTCATATTTATTTTGTCATCAGGTATAAACCAACCTACTATTTATATACTTTAAAGTTAAGTAAATTGTATATCATGTTTAAGTTTAATGCGAGTATATAATAAATAGTAGCACATGCTGATAGAGTCTTTTCAGAAGATGAAGAGCTTGTTTTCGGTTTTAATAGCTCAGAATCTTGTCAATCTACACACTCTTTGAGTGTTAAAAGGTGCAAGGAGATGATACAAGTAATTGGTGACGATGAGAATGAAAAGAATAATATTATTGGACAAGAAGGCAGCATCACTATTAGATCCAATTCCCCATGCTCCATGAATTCTGCCCACAGTTGAATAAAGCAGACATCACAATCACTAATCATAATCTTTCTCCACATTTATTTTGTCATCAGGTACGTACGTATTCTTGTTGCTTTAATTAATTTGCAAAGACTTGTACTGTCTCACGTTAGGGCGGAAAAAAAAATGATAACCTTTTCTTTTTCTTAAATACTCTTGTAAGATAATATATTTCAAATTAATGCATTCAAAGTGGATAATGTTTTTAAGCGATTCCGTACAAAATTATGAATAACTTTTAAAAATTTTAGTAGTATGCATATTTATAGTATAGAAAGTTAAATTATAGAGTGATTATGATTGTAATGTAGGTTTCATTCACCAACTTGAAGAAACTAACACTCAAGGGTGGTGATCCGACCAGCCAAATCACATTCTGTCCTCAAATTCCAATAAAATTTCTCACCAGATCAGTTGAGGAGTTATACATTTGGGAGTGTGATCGGATGAGCAGCTTATTTTCATGTTCAACAGGAGATGTGCTCTTAATATGGGCTTATTGGAAGATTTGGAAATCGAGGGTTGTCCTGAAATGGAAAGCTTTAGCTTGGGATGTCTGACCACACCAAATCTGAAAACAGTGAGAATAGAAGGAGAAAGAACTAACATGTTTTCACAGTAACCTCCCTCCTTTATTCCCTTTTAATGGAAAGATTTAGCTTGGGATCTCGAAATAGCCTGGATATCAAAAAGAATTTGCGTAACAGCAGCCATGGATGAAGAGGAGGTGATATGAGATATCATATTAATGGAACATCAGAATAGATGGATGACGTATATTCTATTCACAGATAACTCTAGTATTTAATTTCTGCTACCTCTATCTTTTCTCTTTATTTTCATTGTTTCTAATGAATTTCTAAATTCTAATCATGATTTCCAATTTTTATCATACTTGCATTGCTAAACTGTTCAATAGGGAAATGCTGGCGCTAATAATCATATGAATAATTATTTGATTTGCTTCCTTTCATATTTAGAATAATTAATTAGTATTAATATTATGATTTATTTGCAATTATCATCATTACTTTAGATCTTCTTTCAACTATAAATAGGTGGTTAAATTATTGTATCATAATTGAATGATAAAAAATGAGAGTTGTCTCATAACCTCTTCTACGGATATTCTTATGAATCAACGTATTTGAGAAGTCTATTTTTCGGTATATCAACGGATTATAGATTTTATTCTCGTATTATCATCCTTTAATACGCTCTCGCTGCATCAAAAGTATATTACATAATGCTATCATATTGCTTAAATTCCTTGATGTTTTTTTTTCACAGACTTAATGGTGTGTAATTTCAATCAAAAGACTAAGTTTTATTTTTAAAGTTTAGTCTTAATTTTTAATGGAATTATACATAAGATACTCTAATAAAACTATAAGATACATAGAAATTTTTATATTACAACAAACTACAAAATTATAACTTAGAAGGTCTATTATACCCCTATATAAAAATTGGGTTTATTATGAAATGTACAGGAAAAATCACTATTTATCACCCCCAAGTCAAAAGCTCCGCGCCCGGGGACACACCGTGTCTCCATGTAAATACAACCTTCCCCATCTATATTCTATTTAAACCTATGTATTGCTAGGGGTTCAAAATTGCAAAGGAGCACGAAAATTGCAAGGGGCACAAAAACCCGAGTGAGGTTTTTGTGCCCCCGAAGACATTGTGTATAGTATGTAGTTGTATAGTGGGGTGCATCTATCTCATACTCCCTCCGTCTCGTCCTTATAGTTACGTTTGTTTTTTGCACGGGGATTAATGAATATAATATTTTAATTTGTATTGAGGTGAGATAAATAATAATTTAATGTAAAGTGAGTAGGTGTATTAGTGGGATGTGTGGGCCCATAGAGAGAGAAGTAATTAATTTGTGTGGGTCTCATATGCTAAAAAGAGAAATGTAACCATTAGAATGAGACGCCCAAAATAGAAATATGTTATCATTAGGATGAGATGGAGGGAGTATATTTATTGTATTAGTAATATATGTGGGTTCCATTTGTCTCAAAAGAAAAATGTGACCCTTTGATGCAAACTCTTAAGATGACAAAATGTATTCCTTGCCTGAAGACGAAGGAAGTATGTTCCTCACACAATTGTACATGAATCCTTCTAATTTATTAGTTTAACTACAGTGTACCTGTGACATCATTATATGTGAATGATTTTAATCGTTAGATCAATTTTTTTAATCTCTATCATTAACTAAATTAAATAATAAAAAATGAAAACTACTCACTATCCAAGATTTTAACTTATAAACATTAGGGTGAAACTTTGAATCACCTAATTTATATGAGTATTCGTTTACTTATAAATTTTATTTCATCCTCTTATACGTACATTTCCCACTTTTTTTCAAATTTACAAATCACAAAATCCATTAACTAGAAAACTTTTTTCTCCTCGGCATTAATATCTTCTAGAAGATAACATGTATCAGCATATGAGCATAATGGGAAATGTTGATTCAAATGAGATAATTATTGTTGAAAATCATGATACATAAGTGTAGTACGTAGAAACATCAATAATTAAATTAAACATGTTTTATCACAAAAAGAAGTGACAGTAGAAAATGGTTGAGGGGGTCTCTTAAGTTGCGCCAAATCAAATCCAAAACTATACCACACGCTTTCCCACCTTATCTCACTTGATAATCATAATCATGTAGTATTTAATTAATTAATTGCTTAATTATATATCACATATTTAAAGTTGAGCAAGTGCGTATGAATTATAAAATCGTTTTACTATAAGATTATTTTTTTTATTAGTTATTTAAAAATGTATTTTATTCTCCTCTACTTTAATGAATTTCAGGAAATGGTTAAACTGAACAAACATCATCTTCTATGGGTCATGTATTACTTTTAATTCAAATTACTATTGCCTCTTATCCGTAGCACATGCAACCCACCATGGATATATTTCGACTTCAATATGTTGACTAAAAAATATGACAAAAATAATAAAAATGAGATTTGAGTCAAGTCAAGATTTACACTATTTCTCCTTAAGACGAAATTGTCATGCTTTGGTGTTTACGGTTCGATGACAATCATCTCCAAGATACAACGATTCACATCTTGTGATATCACTACAAAAAACTATTTTTTAACAATGAAATATTCCGTTGCTAAAAGTCTTAATTTCATTGTTAAATAGACTTACCAACGAATTAGCAACAGAATCCATTGGTAAAATTATGTTGGTAAAGTGGTGTTTGCTAATTTTTTAGTAACGAAAAAATCAATTCTGTTTGGTAAATAATTTCATTGCTAATCCATTGCTAATAATTCCGTTGGTAATTTATATAATGATTCCCTTGGTAATCCGTTGATAATTACCAACGGATTGAATTCGTTGCTAAAATAGAGAATAAATCCGTTGACATTCAGTTGCTAAAAAAAATGTCATTTTTGTTGCTAATTCATTGCTAATTACCAACGGATTGAATTCCGTTGCTAAATTCGGTTGCTAAAAAATATTTTTTTTGTAATAATAGTAACACTACAAATCACAAGATACGACGAACCAACCGGTATTATGAACTAACCTTAAGAGTAGGACACTTAGGAATACACTACGACTTATTAGGACAACTCGACTTGTGAGTTTGTGACAAGTGCTTAAGTGAAATTCGAAGTCTATGGAGGGGTTGATCAAGTTCTTCAATTGACAATTGTGGAAATGAGAGTGTCTATTTATAGATTTGATCTATGGAAATGAGATGTCTATTTATAGATTTTAAGGCTTTTTTTTCGTGAATTAATGCAATTTAATTTTAGAATGAATTTTAAATTTCACTCAAATATCTTTTATGAAAAGACACACTTTAATTATGATTCACATCCTTAGATCACATATTTTCACATACATTTTTCAATTTAATAGACACCATTTATAAAGTTACTTTTTATTTCACCTTAATTTTCCAACAATTCATTCAAGAGACGGCTTTGAACAAATTGTTACCTACATATTTCTTTAATTTACAATTAATCTTTCTTTATTATTATTTTATAATAAGATCTCTATTTCAAAGATATACTATCTCCTAAATAACAGTAATTGAATATATAAAATGTTTGCATAAAGGCATTTTCTGTCAAGGAATTGTTTGCATGAAGGCATTTTCACATTTTAATTATTTCGATTAATTAAAAGAATTACGTAGTAATAATAGGCTAATAGCTCACTCTTTGTCTCCATTTAAATTAAAAAGTTGCTATACAATTACCTACCATAATTTTGGCAGTGCGACTAAGTCTCTTAAACAAAGTGAACAATGAGCATTATTTGATGACTATATATATCTTATGTAGATACTCCCTCCCTCCGTACTAAGAAATCGTTCACTTTTTTTATTATGGATATTAAGAAAATATTATTTTTTTACTAACTATATTGACTTTTTTGAGTAATTTAGCATTTTTAGATAATAAATAAAGTATAAATAAAGTTATGTGTGAAAAAAAGAGATGATATTTTTTAAATTAATGTGTACTTTTATGGTGTTGAATTAGAATGATATTTCATTTGGGAAACAAATAAGGAAAGAGTAAACGACTTTAGGGACAGAAATAATATATTGATTTATTAGTATATATAATATATCCCTACTACTAAGGGTTGTGCATGATAATTAGATATTACCAACTCATACCACGATATATAAAATACAAAACATGTAATATAGTTCAATCCGCAAGTGTAATATAATACTATGTAATGTAATAGAATTTATCATTATGTATATGCAACAGGGGGGGATCCAGAAAAAATAATTTGGAGGTACGGCATGTAATTATAAAAATATTACTCCCTCAGTCCATCCTCAATGTATCCATTTAGTTTTTGCACGTGAATTAAGGAGTATTATTATTTTATATGTAGTAGGTAGTTGTATTAGTGGAGGGTGTGTGCCTCATATTTTATTTGTATTAGTGGTGGGTGTGGGTCCCACAATCCAAAAAGGGAAATAGATAGATTAAGGACTGATGACCAAAATAATAAAATGGATAGATTGACATTAGATGGAGGGAGTACTATTTATTTAATAAAATGAAAAAATTACAATTATTATTGTTACCGTCTAATGTTTTTTAATGATGAAGCAATTTTAATGTATCCATTTAGTTTTTGCACGTGAATTAAGGAGTATTATTATTTTATATGTAGTAGGTAGTTGTATTAGTGGAGGGTGTGTGCCTCATATTTTATTTGTATTAGTGGTGGGTGTGGGTCCCACAATCCAAAAAGGGAAATAGATAGATTAAGGACTGATGACCAAAATGATAAAATGGATAGATTGACATTAGATGGAGGGAGTACTATTTATTTAATAAAATGAAAAAATTACAATTATTATTGTTACCGTCTAATGTTTTTTAATGATGAAGCAATTTTAATGGTGAAGCAATTTAAGATATTATTGCCATGAATTTATAACAAATTGAATATAGATATATGTTGCAATTAATTATTTAGGTAACAAATGAAGAAAATTAAGTACAAAATAATAATAAAAAATATATAAAGAAAATGATTAAAATAAATGAATAAAAACATAAATTAAATTATAAAAATAATAAATAAAAGGACAAAAATATAAATGGAATTAATAGGACTCGAACCTATGACTATATCTGCCTAAAAGGTGGTCTCATAACCACTAAATCATTAGAATATATATGTCATTACATGCTTATATATAGAACTTATTTTTCATTTTGGGGGTACAGCTGTACATGTACCTTCATTGGATCCGCCTCTGATATGGAATATAGTTACAAGTGTAATATATAGTATTTTTTTAATTAGAACAAACAAGCTGAAAAATGCGAAGTTAAATAATAGCTGAATTTTAAGTAATTAGCATACAAAATAGATAAAGTCTGTTGTGAGACGCTACTTATGTGAAACAGTTTGTGAAACGTGTTAAAATATGCCTATTATATAGATAAATTGTGTTTAATAATTGTTAAAATATGTTTTGTAAAGTATGATGGATGATGAATTAAAATATGATTTTTGGATGTTATAATATGATTTATTATTGACATACTTTAACTATAAATAAATATATTTTACTTATATGATAAACACCCTTTAATAATATATCATTTCGTCTCACAAAAAATCTATCTTATAAAGAAAGTATTATAATTCACAATTGTCTAATTTTTACATAATAGTGTTTTTATAAACTCATAAATTTTATCGGACTAAACAAGAGAATATTAGTTGAAAGAGAATATATTAACTCCCAATAGAGTAATTCAACCTGGAATATGGCTACGAGGCCCTAATATTAAACTAGCATTATGTTTCTTAAGAATTTAATTAAGATGAATGAAATGTAGCCAAAATCTGATCAAATATTCACATTACTTGCCATATACATACCATAAAAAAATTATTTTTTAGCAACGTAATTTATCAATAAAATTCAATCTATTGATAATTGCTAAAGGAATATCAACAAAAATGACATTTTTCCTTTAGCAATGGAATGTCAACATATTTATTCTCTATTTTAGCAACGGAATTCAATCCGTTGGTAATTACCAACGGAATCATTATATAAATTATCAACGGAATTATTAGCAACAAATTACCAACGAAATTGGATTTTCTTTGCTAAAAATTTAGCAACCAGCACTATACCAATGGATTCCGTTGATAAACTAATTTAACAATGGAATTAAAGCTTTTACCAATAGAATATTCCGTTCGTAAAAAATATTTTTTTTAGTGATATAGGTATGCTTATATGGGATGATGGAACTGTCCCTATTACTATAATAATTATTTTTAAGAAATGGTAAAATAAATATGTATTATATAAAGAGTAATATCTTGAAAGTAATTTCTAAATATTATTTTTGATATCGATGTGAATAGTATAATACTATGAACAAAACAAATAAACTATTCCACTTATACTTTTTAATGAAACATCAATGAGTAGAACTCCGTTTTTATTCAATAAATTTCGAACTTATTTCACGATGGGATAATCTTACATGAGACTATTTTAAGTTTTTGTAATTTGTAAAACTTGCATATTTTGGGAATACCGTGTCCTCAGATCCTGCATTTTTCAGAAGGTATACCATTTAATATATCAAATGTTATATTCTTTAGTATAAGAACCCTTTATTTCCTAAAAAAATATTAATTTTCTTAAACAAATTAACATTTATACTATTCATATTTCAACTAATTTTTTCATTGAACAAAGTATACCCTTATTAATTAAAGTCTATATATTTTAGAACAAAATGTTGTACATTTACACACTTTGTGCACCGGGGACACAAAATACCAACTTTTCGTAATTAGTTATAATTTTTTTTATTAAATATATTATTACTTTTCTTTTAAAATGTTACCACACTTTCTATTTATACTATAAATTGTTCATAAAATAGTTCATAATACCATTTATCACTTTTTATCAGCTGAATTTCACTTTTCATTACAATTCATATGTTATAATAAAAAATTTTCTTATATCAATAATCCCTCTATGTAAATTAAGAAAAATATTATTATTTAATAAATATTGAGAAGTTGTATTGGTGGGTGTTTGAGCTCCATATTTTAATTGTATCACAAGCTATGTGTGTAAAACAGAAAACGAGACTCTTTAGATATGACGCTCAAAATGAAAAAAATAATCCTTAAGAGGGGATGGAGAGAGTATATATATATATATATCTAAATTCAAAATGTAACAATGCAAAATAGAACACAAGTTAAGTAAAATAACTGAAGTATGCAGATGTTGTTTGTTGGTTTTAGGTCATAGTAGATGGTTATTGCATGTACACATGAAAACTACAATACACAAGTCTCTCTCTCTTCTCTTTAAAATAAATAAATAAATAAATATTGGTGGAGTGATCCAAACTCAAACCCCACCAATCCACCACCATTACTATCAAATTAATACTTCTTCTTAACAAAAATTGATGATTCTGCAACAAAACTCCGAAACAAACTCATACGAAAAAGGAATAATCCATGGCAAAAAGTGGGGAAATAAAACTAAAAACAAAAATAAAAGATTGATAAAGCAGCAGAAGAAAGGAGTTTGGGTTCCTGCTTTAGCCCCCACTTCTCCCTCTTTTCTTGCATCCTATGCTAAGCATCTATCTCCCTTTTCCACTCTTTTTCTCACTCCAATTCTTTACCTTGTTATTTTGTTTCTTTATCTGTTTATCATCTTTTTTTCGAGTGATTCAAAGAATATATCTTCTCTTGTTTCTTCTGCCCAAATTTGTTGCTCAGTTTTTTAGTCTTGTTCGCAATTTGCCAATCTTTACAGTTTCGGTCATTAGAAACAAGAAATTTTGACCCTTTTGGAAAAGATTATTGTTTCTTTTATTTTAATTTTGTGAATTATATTTTCATGGAAATTTCACTTGTTTCCTTTTCTGGGCTGCGCTGATCAAGCTTTAATTTTCTTTCTTTCTTCAGTTTTTATTGCAAAAATACAAGTTTTCTGGCAAAAATCATCTTAACTTGAAGCACTCCCCCTCTAATTCTTGTTTTAAAGCTGTTGAATCTCTCCACTTCGATTTTACCATTCCCTTGAATCTTCTCACAATTGGGTTCTTGATTCCATGGGACTCTGTCATGGGAAACCCACTGAACCGCCAAAAAATGCGTCTGAAATCCCTTGTGAAATCAACGAACCTGCTACTAATATCTCAACCGGAAGAACGCTCAAGTTCCCATTCTATAGCCCTAGTCCACTGCGTAGTTCATTCAAGAACTCACCGGCCAATTCCAGCAGTGTCAATTCAACGCCGTTGCGGTTTTTTAGGCGGCCATTCCCACCTCCATCGCCAGCTAAGCACATCAAGGCTTTGCTTGCAAGGAGGCATGGCTCCGTGAAACCGAATGAGGCCAGCATTCCTGAAGGGAGTGAGTGTGAGATTATTGAGTTGGATAAGAATTTTGGGTTTTCTAAAAATTTTGCTAGCCATTATACCATTGGTGAAGAAGTGGGAAGGGGGCATTTCGGTTACACTTGTTCGGCTTTAGGCAAGAAGGGTTCCTTAAAAGGGCAGGATGTTGCTGTTAAAGTTATCCCAAAATCAAAGGTCTTATTCATTATGGCTTCAAAATCTATTTTCTTTGATTGATTTTGCTCTGTTCATGTATTTCTGTGATTTGACTTTTGAGTTGGCCATGTTTGTGGGAATTTTCTCATTTTAAGAGTTGGTGCTTATCTTATGGTAAAAGAATAGATAGGGTATCTAATGATTGTTGAATGGAAAGAGCTTTATCTCATGTTAGTAGAATGTTTTAAATCTTATAGATGACTACAGCAATTGCGGTAGAGGATGCGAGAAGGGAAGTAAAAATGATGCGTGCACTTTCAGGACATAAAAATTTGGTGCAATTCTTTGATGCCTATGAGGATGAAGACAATGTATATGTTGTGATGGAGTAAGTTTGGACTTTGGACTGTTTCAACCTTATTTAACATGGTGTGCTACTGTTGATTATCTTGTTTGCATTGTTCAACCCTATTTTTACTTATCTTTAAGCATGTCAAAACCAGTTTCTAGGATGTTGCTTATAGTGTCCATATAAACTAGTTTATGTCGACTTAATTTACTTATCTCTTGCTTTGTCAATGTTTTGTGCTTAGAGTGGTTACTGATTTAAAAAAAAGCCTTTCCACATCTTCCCTTTTTCGAGTTGTTTGAGGTCCAATGTAGTGTGATAGTTATTCCATATGTGCAAGATCTTGTTATATTTGAGATTCATGGGCTACAATGTTGCTAATTAGATTAAAATTTTTAGAATGAAACATGAATGAATTGTAGTTTGTTGGAATAAACAACTATTGCACGTTTTTGTTCTTGAAATCGCAGCTATGGCCTTCATAAAATAGAATAAAGAGAATGTAAAAATGAAGTATAAGCAGTTTTTTGTAGCAGAGCAATTTAGTCATGAATCTCATATCTTTTGTTGTTTTCTGTTTCGCAGGTTATGCAAAGGAGGAGAACTATTGGATCGGATACTTAATAGGTGTGATTCATAATTGTATATGTCTTGTGCTACCAATTTTACTAAGAAGTCTAATTATTTGCTCCAGGGGTGGAAAATATGCAGAAGAAGATGCAAAAACAATCATGGTTCAGATTTTAAGTGTGGTCGCATATTGCCATCTTCAAGGTGTGGTCCACCGTGACCTAAAACCTGAGGTATGACTGCAAATACCTCCGACTATACCCTTTATACCTTCCCCAAACAAACTTCATGCATGATGTTCAGATATTTGATCCTTTTTTTTATCTGGTATGAAAGCTCTAATAAAGTATATCTTTCTTGTCGAATAGTAGGCTAAGGACTATAACTTAACATTCTTGTTTTTTCTTTTTCTTTTTTGGAATTGTTGAAGCTTCATGCCCACATTTTGTTGAGAAAAGTGTGCATAATTTGATGTTTGTAAAAGTTAAACTTAAGTTCTGTGCATGTCATGGTGAATTTGTTTATCTTCAAATTTGTGTTATGTTAGTTTTTAGTAAGACTTGCATCTGATTCAGATGCACATGCTTTAAATTTTTTTCGTATTACAGCCTGATCTTAATATTGTCCCATAATACCTTTAAACTTTTGAATGTGTGTTGTCTTGGTAATGGTTATGTATGATATTGATCTAGATTATATCTAGATGACTTCGCCTCTATCTGATGAACTTGTTAACTGTTGGTTAAATTGTCAATTTTTTAGATTGAAAAATAATCTTATTGTTGAAAGCTTTCGCTTTTTTTGCAACGAAATTGAGTACTCAGTGGTGGTGCTATTATTTTAACCTTACATCCGAAGCATTTTAGAGGATCTTGTGTCTTGGAAGTGTTTGTGGTTCTATTTATTCTGTGTTTAAACCTAATTTTTAGACACGGTGCTTCTTTTAGGGGGAAACTGTATACATTTTTTTTCTGGGTCCACATATTAAATTCAGATTTTTGCGGAATTTGTGAAGTTAAATCTTTTCACCATGGTTCAATGGCATTCATGTAGTTTAAACATTTTTATTCCATTCTTTGATCAAACTCTCTATTAGCTAATTGTCGGGGCTTGTATTGCGACTCTGTACAAATATCCGATTCAAAGTATAATTTCTTCTCAGGATTCGTTGAATTTCTGTTTTTCCCCTGTCTTATTGACATGGATATCTTTGTTGTCTCAGAATTTTCTCTTTACTTCCAAAGATGAGCATTCCACTTTGAAGGTCATCGACTTTGGACTCTCTGATTATGTAAAGCCAGGTTCTGTCTATTGCTAAATAGTTTCAGTAGTTTCTCATTTTGATGGGCAAGTTAAACCCGATGATAATTATGTTGACAGATGAAAGACTGAATGATATAGTCGGAAGTGCTTATTATGTGGCACCAGAAGTCTTGCATAGATCATATGGAACGGAGGCTGATATGTGGAGCATTGGCGTCATTGCTTATATACTTCTTTGTGGAAGCAGGCCGTTCTGGTCGAGGACAGAATCTGGAATCTTTAAAGCTGTTCTGAAGTCTGATCCAAGCTTTGACGAAGCCCCTTGGCCTTCCCTGTCTCCAGATGCCATAGATTTCGTCAAGAGGCTGTTGAATAAGGATTACCGGAAGAGGCAAACAGCAGCCCAGGCCCTAAGTAAGTAGTGAGATAAAGTAAAATTCATATATTCAATGATGGAAAATTATGTCTTTGATGTATTTTTTGTTACTAAATCTAATATGAAAATGTACTCTGAAAATGTTCAAATTACCTAATTTTATATGCCATCGTAGCATTCTAATGCAGTTATCATTTCCAGGTCATCCATGGTTGGCGGGCATCAACGATGTGAAGATTCCTCTGGATATGATAACATATAAGCTTGTGAAAGCTTATATATGCTCTTCTTCCCTTAGGAAAGCTGCCTTGGGGGTACGTATAGACGAACGAACCTCTTTCAAGGAATTATTCTGTTTCAAAATGTTACCGACTAATTCCTGTCCATGATGTCTGTTATAAACTCATTGTTTCAAAATCTTTTGTGCATTTGTTTCTTTCCTTTGTTCTTCAATGAAACAGCTTCTCAGATTATTGTTAAAGGAAAGACAAATCCATTATGTGGGTGTTAATATCCTGCCAGGGACATTTTTTTATCTAATAAGCAATAAAATTTATAATGAGATGCGTTTGGAACTTGAAAATACTATATATTCAAACTAGTATTAAGGTTTAAATTATTACAATATGCTTAATTTCTTTTTAAACTCCCTCACCCAGTCAACCTCACCCCTCAATGTAATCAGTCTAGCCCTGTCCTGTTTCCTTCTAGTGTTAGGATTCTTGGACTGAACAACGTTACTGTAGATCTGCCACTTAATTGGTTAGACATTAGAGTGTAAGCTCAACAGATGAGTTTTCTTTCTGCTATCATCCCGCACAATAACAAAATCTGTTCTACCTTTGCAACAGGCTGTGGCGAAAACATTAACAATACCTCAGCTAGCCTATCTCAAGGAACAGTTCACATTACTAGGGCCAAGCCGAAGTGGATTTCTATCCCTGCAGAACTTCAAATCGGTTTGCTTTCTCTCTCTTGCTTTCTCTTTCTCCGTGAGTATCTGTCCTGCTGTTTCTCACTTCACCTTCCTTATTTCCCTCTGCAGGCAATTGTGAAGAACTCCACTGATGCTATGAAGGATTCACGTGTCTTAGAATTCGTCACCGTGGTAAACTTTATAGGAATCTTCTTGAATGTTTAGTATAGACTCATTATTGCTATTAAGTATCATTGTCCAGTCTTGCTACCCCCAGTGGTAAAGTTTGTTAAATTCGTCTTGCAGGTAAGTTGTCTCCAATACCGAAAATTGGATTTTGAAGAATTCTGCGCTGCTGCAACGAGTGTATATCAGCTGGAAGGAATGGAGAGCTGGGAGGAACACGCTCGCCATGCGTATGATTTCTTTGAGAAGGATGGAAACAGGCCTATTATGATCGAAGAACTCGCCTCTGTATGTTCTCTCTCTCTCTCTCTCTCTATCTATCTCTATCTCTACATTGTTGCATGAATTGATTGATAAGTTGAAACAAGATTAAAGATTGCATTCCAGACCCTATGTAAGCTATACTCGACAAAAACCTGAAGCTCGAATAGAGCTTCTAGCTGGCTCGAATAATATCACCAGCCCTGCATAGCACTGATTCGTCTCTTTTATATACATTTTTTAAAAAAATCTAGGCAAAAACTTTTATGAAATTGCCTCACAAAATGGTCCCCTATGAGATGGGTATTACTTTTTCCGATTAGGGTATAAGAGGTTATAATTTTTACCCGTTAGAGTGACTCCTTTAATCCCTCTCATGAAACAACAAAACCCATTTTGTTAGACGGATTTGCTCAAATATCTATATTCAGATAAATCATTGTAAGAAAAAAGATTGAATAATTGAAAGGTTGCAATAATCTGAAGAATTCTCTCGATTTAGAAACTTGTTTCTTCAAAAAAATTAACTGAGATTGATCTGTTTTCCAAAAAGGAGCTTGGACTCAGCCCTTCTGTACCCGTCCACGTAGTTCTGAAGGATTGGATAAGACACTCGGACGGTAGACTCAGCTTCTTAGGCTTTGTTCGACTACTCCACGGGATTTCTTCCCGATCATTTCAAAAGGCTTGAACGCTTCAACAAGATCCTGTTTAAACGATCGATGGGAGCCTTGTGAGCGCGCAGACAGTCGTAGACAGTGAAGCTGTAGCCGTTTTTCGTGCAACAGATTATCTTGTGTTCGTATTGTGGGCTTGTAATTTTGGCTTCCAATATTTGCTGCCAATGAGATAGTAGATGATATATTGTACAGATGTGAGAGTAGATCATAAAATGTATTTAGAGCTACAGATTTCTGCTCTTTGCACTTGTTAGATTCTTGATTCATAGCAATGCTGAAGAGTTTTCAAGCGGCTAATTAATGGTGACATTTTAGTTTAGGTTTCAAAATAATACCGATTTAGAAGTGTTTTCAAGTTAAGATTTAAATTTAATTTCTTTTTTCAAATTAAGGCCTGATTTTTTATATTTGTTATTTTTTCTCATTTTAAGACTTATTATGAAATTTATATTTTCATTTCAAGTTATACAAAATAATTTAAAAATATTATTATACACCTTCAAATCATAAAATTATGACAAACCATAATTTTAGAAAAAAAGATAAATTTGAGTCTTGAAATGAGATATTTATAAAATGAAACCTAAAATTGAGACATAACTTAAAAATTGAATCCTTACATAAAAATTTTCCTAAATAGAATTGTTAAGGTTTTTATCTTTAATTATTTTGATTTTAATAATTATATTTTAAAATTAATAACATGCAAACGTATATCGAATTGTTAAGGTTTTTATCTTTAATTATTTTGATTTTAATAATTATATTTTTAAAATTAATAACATGCAAATGTATATCGAACCGATTACGATATGCTTTTCTCTGCAAAAATCTATTTGTGTCAAATCGTCAATTGTACAGGTGTTGTGTTTTTTTTTTTAATATTCAAACTCATTTGTGTCTAATAGTCAATTGTACGGGTGTTGTGTTTTTTTTTTAATATTCAACTCAAATTCAAAGATTACTCATTTTATCACTTTTATGGGTTTTAAATTTATGCAATTCTTTATACTTTTTAAAAGAATTAAATAAATTAATTACTCCCTCCGTCCCCTTATACGTATCTATTTTTTCATTTTGATCCGTCCCATTACAAAGTATACATTTCCCTTTTTGGATTGATATGACCACAACCACTACATATGACCCCACACTCAACACTAATGCAACTACCCACTACACATTAAAATATTAGTATTTCTTTCACCTTACTATACATTAAATTATTATACCCCTTAATTCACGTGCAAAAAGTAAACGAATATCTTTCAAGGGGACCAAGGGAGTAATTATCATGGGATTCTATGAATTCTTCTCAAATATTATTTGAAAAGATAATTATATCTTAAATCAATTTTTTTAATGTGTAATAATATTGTGATGACTTGTAGCTCAAGTTAATAATTATTAAATAGAATATATTAATTATAATGAAAAAATGTTTTAATTATTAATGAAAATAGAAAACCGATAAAAATAACGCTTGATGACATCCGTTGTATATTTTCGCTGTTTGGATAATATGATAAAATATATGAATATAGTATTATTTATTAGAATATCCATCTCTAAAGTAATTAAGTAATTTAATTAATACTCCATATTTAATTATTTTAGAAACTAACATTGTTACTCGGTCAAATAGATAACTATCATATATTCAAAATAATCTTTTCTGACTGTGTATTATCGTATTTAACATATTTATTAATCATACGGTTAAGTATAACTTGAGATAAATATTATTTTTTTTATTCATTCGGATTTTTAGATAATATAATAAAATATGAAAATATAGTATTAGTTAGTTATTAGAATATCCATCTATAAAAGAGAGTAATACTATTGTGATGTATTACATCAAATACTAAATTCTAAACCCTAAAAACGAGAGTAGCGAAGGAAGCTGGTTTAATGGAAGATTTAAAGGCGTACGAAGGTAAATTAATATCTAATTATATTATTAGGGTTACTTGTTCATGAAAATAATAAAGATATATATTTCTTGTTAATTTATGTTTTATAGTAATTAATTAGTGTAATTTATTATTTACAGATGATATTATCGGAGGAAGGTTTTTTTATGAGAATTTACTCGCCGGAGGTGGATTGTCGCAGTTAGGAGATTCAGAATTATATATTGGGTTGCAGCCCGGAGGAGAATTAACCTATGATTATCTACCGCCGGTGGCGGCTGAATATTATGGGTTGCAGGGCGGTGAGAATCCTGCATTAGTGGCCGGCGTAGAATTGTTTCGGAATCGTGAACCAGGGTGGGTATTCCGGCCGACGGACGTGGAGCTGTCGGAATATTTACGATTACACTATTCTCATAGGAATATTCCATCTTCGCCGGTCATTAGGGCCAATATTTACGACTATAAACCTGAACAACTCCGAGGTACGTCTACATGTGTAAGAAATTTATTAATTTAATTACATTAACCTATTTCATATTTTATGCAGGTTTAGCAGATGAGTCTGATGGAAGTGACGGAAAACTATACTTTTTGACACCCGTGGCAAAGATGGGAAATTCGGGGAAAAAAACGCATAGGAAAATAAATTCAAGTGACGAACGTTGGAAGGCAACACAAGCACCACATCCCATTCTTGATGATTCTGGAAATCAAGTTGGTTTTAAGAGATCATTAACTTATTTCACTTCCAAGTTGAATAAATCTCATTGGTTGATGAATGAGTACACTCTTGAAAACCCTAATACCAAGGTGAGTATATGATTTAATTTATTCATTTACTTTATTCTTTGCAATTTCTCTCTATTGTTATTATAATGGTGTTTTTGTTATTGTAGGATGAGGTACTTGCGGTGGTCTATTACAAGAAATAGAATACATCATTGGCTCAATATAAAGAATTCGTACGTAAATTATTACTAGGTTTTAATTTAAGTTAATTTCTTTTAATATATTGAGTGATTTAATTTGTCTCATATGCTCTTTCTTTTTTCCTTTGGACCTCACATGCATGTTATTATATTTGAAATGTTTTCAATTGCTCCTTTTAGTTTTGTACAATTTCACTTTGCATCTCTCCTAAGTAAAATATTTAACCATTTAATTTAATTTGATTTATTCTGCATTGGTGTTTCTTAATCTATGATAATAAGGTGGGGCTGTTTTCTAATCTTCATATGAATCATCGAAACTCATTCCACTTATATGATCATTTTTTTTATTTTTTTAACCTTTACTTTTAAATTTCACACATTTTCAGGGATGGAATGTGTGAGATAGTTGCATGTAAACCTTGCTTGTATGCACCGGATGCACGGCATGGAGTGGTTCTACAATCAGTCTAGATCAATTGGCAGCATGTTGCAGTAAAGATTGGTTCAGTTATGCTGCTGGAAAGTTAGTTAGAATCAAGTTAAAAAGGGTCTGTTGTGGCATTTTTTAGTGGCTAGGATGGATCAGTTTCTATCAACTATGAGCTGGATAATTTAGTTGGGATTACAAGCTACTCATTGGATAGGTATACAGTCATTTTGGTGGTATACAGTTAGTCCTATGAGTTTAGGTTTTGACATATTACTTTAAAATGATTCATTCAGTTTTTGAGTGTAGTGTAGCTCATTGAGTCTGTGGGATTTCTTTCTGTAACCTTCGTCAATAAGAGCACTTTTCCTCTCCCGTGGATGTAGATGTTAACACATCGAACCACGTTAAATCTCTTAGCATTTTGATTTCTTTTCTATCAAATTCTTAGTGTATCATTTATCTAGTTTCATATATCCGTTTGTACTTAAGTATTTGGGCTTCAACCATGACATAATGTTGCAGCAGATGTTTAAGCTTGAGCTAGAGAGGACTCATCCTGAGGGACTATGTTGAAATATTAAATTTAATTTTATAAAAATATCATGAAAATCTAAATCATTGGAGAATATGTAAAGATTCGTAAGAAGATTGTAAAGTTAAAATTCTCTAGCATTGAAAGTTCTAAAAAGGTGGACATTCGGTGTAGTTATGTAGAATATTTATGAAGGAAATATTAGTAACATGCTAGAGTCTTAACACTATAAATTAGTGATAGGATCTATCATTTGGATAGATCTACAACAAAAACAAAAAATTAGGATAGATCTACAACAAAAACAAATTAGGGGTGAGGTGGATTTAATTTCCAAATCATTGTAAATTCTACTTCCAACCCCATTTATCACATTATTCACCTATCACAAATACTTACAAATATCACTCTAACCAAATACTCTTACAAGAGGTGGATTTAATTTCCAAATCATTGTATTTTCTACTTCCAACCCCATTTATCACATTATTCACCTATCACAAATACTTACAAATATCACTCTAACCAAATACTCTTACAATTATTAACTTGAAAATTTTTCTCAAAACATCCCTTTTAAATATGGATTTGCCAAAGGATTTTATAGAAATTTTTTTAATCCATGCTAATTTCAAGTTTGTATTTCGTTTGGGAATTAATGTTCCATTACATTAAATTTGACATATGACCCTTGTCAAAATCTTCATTGAAATTTGACATGAATCCTTTCAGAATCTTCATGTCGAGTTGGAGGATTAATGGATTCATTTATCTTGAAACATTAGACTTGCTGAAGTAGGTTCACACTGGAGTTGGAGGATTAATGGATTCGTTTATCTTGAAACATTAGACTTGCTGGGGTGGTTCACACCAGAATTGGAGGATCGTTTCAGAATCTTGAACCGTTAGACTTGGCGGGTGAGGTTACCGCCCTATTCTCCCTTAATTTATTCAAATATAATTAATACGAGAAAGGGAGTAGTATAATTTTAATGATATTGAGGGAGTATAGAGTAGTATAATTTTAATGATATTGAGGGGGTATAATTTATCAAATATATATAATTTAATTTAAGAGTTAAAAATTAATAAACTATTTTATTTTTTCTATTAATTAAGAAGGGGTAGTATAATTTTAATGGTAAAACAACAAAGGGAAATTGAGGGAGTATAATTTATAAAATCCATGCAAAAGGCAGGATTGGAACCCACCTGCAGCAACCAAGCGGAGGAATAGACGATTTTCGGCCTGTTTCTTCCCCTTCCACGTGTCTAACTCCCCCACCCTCTCTATACGCGCCTGAAAGAATAGGAATTCACCCGCCCTCTTCCATCGGACAAAGCTTATCTCCTGGCCTTCCAAGTTCCATCTGCCATCTTTCACAGCCTTTTCTCGCCGGCAAAGCTTATCTCCTGTGCCGCCCATCTCTCATCCTCATATGTCTGTTCCGCTCACTCCGTCTTCCGTCTTCGCTATGCCTCCCGTCTCACTTTGTCGCGTTAGTGTGCTTCTACTCACTCCACGTATACCTTCCTTCTCGCCCCTGCAAATGTTTCCTCACCCGCCACGTGTTTCATCTTCTCCACGTGTCCGACGATGTTCATTACACGAGGTCATTTTCTACACCGCCCCGCCCTCCTCTCACCCCCGTTTGAGCTCTATTCTACTCCCTCGTTGCTCCGCTCTCATTATGTTTCTGGATTTTCGAATCGTTTTGAATTTATCTAATTGGAATTTTGATTCTCCCTACTCACTCTTTGGTTTCTCAATTTTAAGACAAAATCCCTAATTACTTCTTCCCGTTGCTATTTCGTCCCCGGCTCCACTTTTCTCAGCCCCCGTGAGCACCTTGTACCTGCATTCTTATTATTATTTGTTGTTCGTTATCTTTATTTTTTTGTTTAGGGAAAATCTGATTCTATTGTGTATGATAACACTAAGCTGCTTCTATACTGACTACCTTTCTCCTGTGGAAACAGAACAGTTGACTATTTCCTTCATGTTACAGAGGTTGCTGAAATCGATTCCCCATTTGAAAAAAGGATCGGCACTCAGGTGCCCTAAATAGATCAACGTTGCTTGTTTGATTGGGTTTTGTTATTTTACATGAACTGCTAATTCCTTGTTAGCATTTTACTAATTCGATCATCATTGATTGTGAAATGTTTTATTGCTCTAAAAGTGGCAACTTGTGAAATAGACTTCCGACTCTACTAGATTTGATTGAATATGTCTACATAGACTACATTGCTAAGCACAATTTAACTTTTTTGTTTTAGCTGAATTATTCTTATAAGCTTACATATATTAGCACGGTTAAGTTTTGGTATATGAGGTCACTATATGAGTTAGCTCATTTGTACGGTGGGCTCAACCTCATTTCGTGAACTTTAGTAGAATAGAAAAGTTATTACCCAAACAAATTGACTACCTTGCAGCGAGTAAGAAATTGGTAGGAGTTATTTAGAAATACAACATTGTTTTGTATAGGTTTTCCCATGAACTTAAAATTTAGTTATTACCAACTCACAAATCAAAAGCTTCATTAAGTATAAATTCAAGATTTAGATGGTCAGCCAGCAACAAGTTATAGTCTTGTAGGAAAGAAGTTTTAAACCCTAACCAAAATTAAAGTTACAGCTGAAAATGCCAAGATTGGAGATCCTGCATCATATGAGACCTGTGTAAATCTTCTTGTTCTTCAGTACTAATGGATAGAATATCCACTGCATGCAGCATCAAAAAAATGTTTAGGAGCATTTGCCTAAATCAAAATATAATGAAAATTGTGGAATTAAAGGTAGGATCCTCATAAAGAAAAAAGATAGAAATATGGAGAAGAAAAGGAATTCGCTAAAATAGGCTTTATCTGGCCCTAGCTCCTACAATTCAATAAAATCTAGAAAATAGGTAAACACAAGCGGTTTAATTGGGCTTGCGACTATTAACATTTGAACAAGAAGTTAGAATAATTTGTCTTGACCGGAAGAACAAATAATCCGATGCCCTGAAGCAGAGGTCCTGAATGATGAATATAATGAACTCCTTGAGCTGCAAAACGATGGATATATTGTGATGATGACATCTCATTGGCCGACTGGGTTCCTATGCTTGTTAACTATAAGAATTTGTTTTCCCTATTGCATGACGATCCTTATTTGTTTAGTTTAGAATTGGGTTGCTGCCAGCTCTTTGGAAACTAATTCCTTGTAAGACTTTTTAGTTCCAGCTGTGGAAATTTAGCTACACTTCCTACGGCAAATTACATTATTAATAGGTGTTTTGTGTTATTAATTATATATAAGCTGCTTCACATATATTAAGCTCATAGCCTCCCAGGAGAATAATTAGGCCAAATAAAACCTTTTTATAATTTCATATTTTAATGTACCTTGGAGTTTAACAGATAGAAAATTTAAATGATAGATTGGATATAATTTATGATATCAAGTGGTTGTTTAGTGTTTCCTTTGGTGTCTTCTAGAAACCTACAGTATGCACTTTACTTCTATTACATGTTCACAATTTTAAGATAATGTTCAGATTAATTATTTTGATTGTAGGTCACATTAGAATCATTATAGATATAGCGAAGAACTTCTCATTGGAAATAACTTTCATTTTTGTTCATGGGGTTTGAGATGGATCAGACGGAGACATGTAAATGATTACTGATATTATTTGAAACTTGGAAGTGGTATACTTGTTCTTATCCATGCCAATATAGTTGTTCTTTTTTTGTGCATGCTACTGATTTCCACAGTAGGCTGATGAGTTATCTTTTACATGATCAAGTCTTTGATTGAATTTCAGAAAGCACTGAGGAGCACTTGGTCACAAAAGTAGAGAGATTGTGTCACTGTGTTTGGACCTTAACAAATAAAAGTATTGATGAGTAATAGATTGGTTAATTCCCATCGGATTCTAAGACAGCTACAGGTTGATTTGGTATGAAAAAAAATATTGGAAGTTTACAAGTTGAGAACCCAGTGAATCTATATGCATTGTTTTCATATAAGTTACCACTTCAATGTTTTGTGTTATAATAGTTTTCACCCGTTGTTAGTGTAGTCTAAATAGAAGATGATGCATACAGTTTAATTTAGATCATTTTATTATTAGTTTTATGCTACTTATGTTTCTATACGACGCGTGCAACAGCATTTCCCCCTATCCCATGTTTAACCACCGTACCCTTAAGATTGAAATAGTATGAAAGGCAATATTATACAATTATTGAGTTGAATGTTATATATAGACTATGTTATATCTCGATTTATGAAATAATATGTTACTATGTTTTTATGTTGTCTTTCATATAAAAATTGTAAGCAATATTTGTAAAAAAACTATTTTTTATTGTTTTCAGAAAAGAAAAATTAAAAAGAAAAAGAAAGAAAAGCTTTGTTACCACAGTAATAATGACATTGTAAATGTGTATTTAATTGTAAACTTTAGCCATATTTTCTGCTCTACCATATATTCACGAATTCACCAAGAAATAAATGCCATACATATACTCACTTCGTCCGCCCGAAAGGTTCACATTTCACCATTTTGAGCGTCCGTACCAAAGATTCACATTTCCCTTTTTAAACACATGGGACCCACACACATCACTAATACAATAAATTTACGAGACTCATACACCCCACTAATATAATTATCAACTACACTTTAAATAATAATACTCCTTAATCCACATGCAAAAATTAAATGTCCACTTTGAGGCTGAGGGAGGAAGTATAATATAATTTTTACTCCAAATACAACTTCAATGAATAAATTAAATATTAGTATAATAGACGGGTACACCTCACTACCTAGTATAATTAAAACGAGTGTACCAAGTCAATCTTTCATAGCCTTTCATTTATTTGAAAATTAATTTATCTATTTCATAAGATTATTAAACGTATAATTGTTATTTCATAAGATTATTAGAAAAAGTTATAATATAAATTTTGAGTTATCCTGTAAAATACATTGCTATTTCATAATATTATTACTTACAAAATAATAGAAAAAAATATAAATTTTGAGTTATCATGTAGTGCATTCAGATCCCTGGCGGTTTATAAGAAAATGTACGGTGTAGTTATTGAAATATTTTTAATTTATTGAGTGATGAGGTTGTAATGGGATAGTGGAATTTAATTTGTGAGAGGGTATTCGTACCCCAAAATTAACTAATATATTCAATTACTTAATATACCCCAATATATTTTATTAATATGTATAAACGTTGCTAAATACACCCCAATTTAGACAATTATATCCTTCTTCTCCATAGCTTTTATTTTCTAAAAAAAATAAAATATATTCATCATGATTTTTCACGAGACTAAACCTGCGCAGGCAGTATCTCTTCTCCTCCTGTAAGTTTGCCATAAAACTCTGTCAACATTCCCATCAGCGAGAAGAATTTGAATCCCAATTCAGAATGGCAAATCAATCATCTTCTGTGATTCCAAAACACCCCCTCCATGGGGACTAACCACTGTGGCCTAATTGATCTCTCGTACAACTTCTCCATGCTCTCCCCTCCCACTGCACGGTCGCCAGGTCTAGCGCCGCCGCCACCACCACAAACGGCAGCGACCGCCCTTGCACCTCCGCCTGCTTCGCGAAATCCATGGCCGCGCCGAACACCCACCGGATTTGCTCGTCAATCATCCAGTAATCGTCCTTTAACCTCGGCGTGTGATTTGCCAGGAACTGCACTTCCCACAGTTCCCTCTGCCTCCTGTCTTTCAGCGCCCACGTGCCAAATCTTTCTCTCCCAAACACCATCTCTCCTCTAATTCCTTTAAGTTTCAATTTCAGATTTGCCCTAATCCCAATTTAAATGCTCTGTTAACAAAAAAACTCTGATTTTTTTCACTATTTAAAATTTTTAGACTTATCAAATAAATCTAAACTTCAGAATGGTGAATTCAATTGTAGAATTTTGTTTTCATAAAATTGGAAATTGAAATTGATAGAAATTCAGAATAAAAAAACTGGCGGATTAAAGGAAATAAAGGAGGAGTGGATTGGTGTGAAGATGGAGTACGAGGGTGACGAGAAGATGTCTGCTCCTCCTCTGAATCAATTATTTGTAAACAATTTTAATTGTATAATTAGGGGTATTTATGTCTATTTATTTTAGGATATTTTAGTCCTTCATAGAAATGGGGTATATTAAGTAGTTTTGAGGGTTTGAATAGCTGAGCCCTTTAATTTAACTATTTAAATTATCTATTAGATTATCTAAATGCACGCAGTTTGACTCTCAATTTAAAGATTTAAAATAAAAATTAAACAAGGATTACTCATGGGTTAATGAATGCATATTACTCAATAGACAAAAGTTTCATGTAAGACCTTAATTTTAAATAAAAATTAAACAAGGATTACTCATATGGGTTAATGAATGCATATTACCCAATAGACAAAGTCTCTTGTGAGATCTTAATTTTGTGAGACGGCTTGTGAGACCGGTTAAAGTATGTTTAGTATATTGATAAAGTATGTTTAATTATTGTTAAAGTATGTTTTCAAAAGTAAAATGAATTATGATTAAAATATGATTTTATAGTGTTATAATATGATTAATTATTGACATACTTTAACTATAAATAAACATACTTTAACTATATAATAAGCATACTTTAGTAATGGGTTGACCCGTCTCACAACCATCTCACAAATAACACGTCTCACAAGAGAATAACTCTTACCAATATTATTTTAGTTTATTGCTTACTAGTGTACAATGTAAAAAAGAAAAATCAAAATCAAAAAATTTCGCAAATCAACGTGCTAGTGTTAACAAAAAAAAAAATAATAATAAAAAATCGACTCCAGCAACTATTTCAAAAGAATAAATTACATACAATTATCAGTTTTTCCAATTCCCTCAACTGTAACAACACTTGGCTTCTTCTACTATTAGCTGGTGATTGTGCAAAAATGCCACTACTGATTTTTGAGTAAATTATATAGAAATAACCATCACTCTCAAATGTGACAGTTTTGAGCAGTGAGATCATCAGCAACTCACAATATCAAAAGTATATCGATCGATCATCCACGAGGCAAAAAACAGCACGCACGTACAATGCTCAACACTCGTCTCTGTCCTTGGTGTAGACGGGCTTTTCCCATACCTTAGTGTTCTTTTTGGGATCATCTGAGAGACTGAGATCGGAATCATCTTCTTTGAATGTTTGGATAAACGTTTTGGCTCCCATCATAATGAGCCTTTCCACCATGAACAACTGGTAGTTGTTCTCAACTATTGGATCCAAAATGCTGCTATAATTTGATGAGTAGGCCAGTTTGTACCTAAAATTGACAAGTCAGCAGCCAAAAGGAAGAAACTAAGACAAGTTGTGACAAGTGTTTTGGCTTTTCTATAGTATTGTTTTTGGATGCTATTAGCTTATTATTACTCTTATCAACTTTACACTTAAAGATCTTTAAGTCATTTTAATTTAAATGCTCCTACACGACAGATGGTTTCGCTCCGCAGAGCACATTCAGGAACTGATTTCTTGTGTGAATAAATTAGTACCAAATATTTGGAAGATCAAAAAGTTCAATATTAAAATGTAACCTTACCTTACTGCTAAAGGAGAAAAGAATCCAGGGGTTCTCTCATTGGAGGCAATAAAAAGGGTTCGTCCGGGTGGGACCCACTTGGAAATCCTGCAAAGAATAAACTCTGGATGTGTATCTCTGTCGAGATGAGGATGTAAGCTCCGCTCGACACCAAATCTATCCTTCCTAGTTTTCAGTACATCACCACGGCGAACATGGATAGCATCGTACTCTCCAAGATGCGCCTTAATCTAGTTTTAACATATAGCTAATAAGATAGCAGGGAACAAAAGAAACGTGTATCTTGAAAGTAAAACTAAAACAAACTGAGCAATGTAATTAAAAGAAACAAAGAACAAATTCCATCCTCGATTTATCACAAGACAAAAGGCATATAACAAAAAAGAGTTCTGCAATTAATGTATAAAAATTCAGCAAAAACTGACACTGAAAAATGTGATAGATCACCTTTTCTGCAGCGTCTCGTAGCTTCTTTGCAGCATTTGAAGGAAGAAATGAATATGGTAACAAAATAGAACTGCGATTTTTCCGATCCTTGCACTCCATGAACCTGAATGACTACTATCATTAATACCTACACAAAAGTTATCAAGATTCAAAAAACTAATTGAAGTTCATAATTCAGCAGAGACTAAAACAGCATAGTACACATCAGCATATGCAACGTGATGTGATTAAAAAAAATATAGCATCTGGCGAATGCGAATTGATATAAAAATGACCACTAGCGCATTTCCTCTTAAACTTAATTGCCAAGGTAAAATACACAATTGGCCAAATAAAAATCATGGTTTTCCAATATTTCTTAAAAAAAAATACACTTACTTCATAAATGATGAAAACCAATTCCATATCCTCACAATATAAGACAAGGATGTATAAAAAGACAGTAGAATAAACAAGAAACTGTATACCTACCATGAGAGAGGACTTGCAGTGCGATTTATCAGTAAAAGATTTGAATAGGAACTCTTTTCCATTAGATCAGTTCGACTTACTCCCTGTACATGCGCTATGCCTCTAGATCCCAATTTCATGCTCGTTGTAAGGACATGATGCCAAACTTTGGAATTATCTAACACCACAGGTACTGTGTCGGATATGAGGTCCAGATCATACAAAGAATCTGTAGTGCTGGAGCTAGCTGCCCACCTAATGAATAAGATCAATTGCAAGATTAAACAAGTAAAGACTTGGCAGTGTAAACAAAAGCACTTTCATTTGCAATATCCATTAAAAAATCTCAATTAGAGCACCCACTTCTGTAAGCGCTGAAGACTTCAGTTACCATAAATTACTAGAGTTTTCAGATCAGATCGAATACTAAAATCCTATTTCCTTGACAAAAGGGATTTGTTATATCCACCTGATATCAGCACTATATATGTATCTATGTAAAGACAAACTTAATTTCTTTAGAACAAAAAGCATGTGAAATTTAGTTTCTTTGTAATATGTAAGTAGCAATCTTTCTGAAATGCAAGAAAAAAACTCACCCTTCTTCAGACGCTGTATTGCCAGATTGATGAAGAATTCCCTTCTTATTATGTATTGGATTTATGCACAACCTAGAAGGCATTACAAAGGTCCTGCAAACAGAGGAGAAATTTTTTAAGAAGAACATCATGATGATTTATGTGAAGCATGGAATATGTTATATTGCAAAGAAAACAAGTGTAAACTCAAATCCAAATTCTGAAGGTCATCAGCTCAACCGAAAGCGCAACTAAATCAGGTGGCCTCAAAACCCAAGATGCACATTTTTATGAACTTTAATCTGTTCTCATTTCATCTAACGAGTAAAGGAACAGATTCTTAGACAAACTCTAAGAGTAGTCAAGTCAGTAAGCAATAAAGAGATCAATTTCGAAAATTCAATTCATCCTCTCCAAAAACAAGATCTTACTTCCCAGTGTTGTGTCATAATTTCAGGAATCCAATACACATCATTGCTTAGCATCAGATGAGTGTGCTAAAATGTAATATCTCTCCTAGAAACATGGCATTCGCCTTGAACTTTAAAACACTTCGCATTAGCAACACAGATCTAGAAATAACATAATTCATCAGCAACCGCTTGTTTCAAGAAAGAGATATTAGATATGTGAAATCAGAAATGTGAATAGAACATCTCCAGAACTAGAAACCAAGAACTGCAAAAACCACCAATTCAAAAAAAAGTTCAAGGATCAAAAAAGAGTGTTAATAAAGAAAAAACAACAAGACCAAATGCAGCCTAAACTTGCAACAGAGCTCTCCAGAGTTGTAAACAAAAAGGATCAATTCCCAAAAAAATCCAACCGATTACAAATTAAGAAAGCAAATTAAACCCACTGATTATGACAAATCAAACACCTGTTTGAGTACAAACCTACTTCAAGCGTACACCATAGACTACATTAAATCTCCCAAATCAAGATTCAAAACTGCTAAACCCACCAGAACTAACGCAATCAACCCATCAATAACAAACAACTCCACCGCAAATATTATCTAAAGCAAAGAAATTCACAAATAAAAAAAAAAAACCCATCATTTACTTTCAAGATAGAAATGCGATACCTACCTACCCAAAAACAATGCTTCTTCAAGGGCACATCTAAGGCTTGACTCTTGGTGCCCCAAACCCGCACAAGTGTCGCAGTGTTTTCCAGGGCAATCCACTCTACTGCCCCAATATAAATACTTCTGTTGCAAACTGTGACGATTTTTGGAATTCTTTACTATGTTCTGTAAGCCTCTTGGCGTGGAAACTAGGGATGAGACGAGGTACAAGACAGCAATGCACGCAATCGCAGCTGTGAGTATGAAGATTGAGGATCTGGGTTTCACTGATTTCGCCCTCGGGAGGTTTTTCTGGATCGCCATTGATTTGATTGTTAGTTCAGTGAGTTGGCAGGAAGCGAAGATCAAATAATTTTATACATATCATATTTGTTTAGTTTAATGTTTATTTTACCTTCAAAAATAAAAGTTTAATAATTAGTAGTAGTAGTTTACTCCATAAGTTAGAAAAACGTAAATTTTAATTAATTTAGTTTTTAATTACTTTTTAGGTTGACCACTGGTTGTAATCTGTGTCAGATCAGATCTGTATCTGCAAAGGATGTGGCTATTCCCACCCGATTTTGTTATACATACCCCCATAATTATGTAATATTATATTATTCTTATGACAAAAGTTTATGTGTCTCCGGGCGCACGGATATAGACCCGTGCATCCAAACCTGATCCTACCCATGTTAATTACGCGACTCGGAGTACATAAGAAAAAAAATAAAACCCTCATTCATTTTCATTATTTTTCACGATTGATTCTCTCTCTCTCCCTCCCCGCTGTGAGCCATCTGCTTCAAGCACTCAAGATCTATTGATGGAAAATGTCATCTCTTTCTCCCACAAATTCTCCGAGAATCAATCAACCGAGATCGATCTCCTATTCCACGCCCACGTAATTTTCATTTCATTTTCCCTTGTCAAATACTACTCTACTCAAATCAATTTATGACGAACTGAATCGAATCGAATTTTGACAGAACGAGAGACTGAGAATGGCGTTGCAGAAGGAGAGAAGGGAGGCGGCGGCGGTGCTGATGAATAGATATGGGTGGCGAATCAAGTGCCTGATGAGCGAGAGGGAGGAGAGCATGGCGAGAGCGGTGAACAGAAACGTGGAGCTCAATAATCATCTGAGAATGATGGAGATGGACAACCAGAGGTGGCAGAGATTGGCGGAGGAGAATAGGCGGCGGTGCGTCGCTCAATGGCACGATTCAGCGGATAAGAGAGAGAGCCGTCGGCACCGACACAGGGGATGCGGAGTCATGGTGCTGTTTAGAGTCTAGAGATCATCTTAATTGGTTGTTATCAACTCTATTTTTACAGTTTAATCTGATTTACATCTAGTGAAATCCAGAATCCTTGTGTTTGTTCAATTCTATAATAGCTTGTATATTCCAATTGAATAGAGAAATTGCAATTTATATATCAATATACTATTTGTATGACAAATAATGTACCATTTATTTATAAACAATGTATTTTTTTCTCATTAACAATGTACCCTTTATCCATTAATAATTTACCCTTTAATCATTAACATCATATTATTTGTAACTCTATACAGATTATATGACCACAATATACTATTTAGATGAAAAATATATACTCATTACTCATCAATAATGTACCCTTTATTCATACGCAATATACCCTTTGCACCATGCCATAATATACAAAATTTCGAACATTCTAAAATCCATACCCTTTTTACGACACCCTTTATCATCCACAATAAATCATTTGCAACTTCATACAATTTACACAACCAGTATACTCTTACTCATCAACAATATATCCTTTACCTCAGGCACTGCACCTGGCTATTTCCTTCCATGTTAACATGTCCTGAAATTGTAATGGAGTTTGGGTGGCTGAAATCTACTGCATAAGTGAGAGTATATCCTCGATGTTGGAAAGAAGATATACGGTTTACATGCAAATTATCACTGGTTAAATCTTTTTAAAACAAGTATACATATGATGAGTATCTTATTATGCTTTTCACCGACTATATATGCTCGATCAGCCAGTGCGACTTTAATTCTCTTCTAAATGAGAATACTTCTGATACTTCCCAATATCAGATACTTGTTAGTCTGTTTGTCTTTTGGGTGATTTGATATCTTGCAAATTAAGACAATGACTAGTCTCATTAAATTTATATGAGCAATCCTCATGTGCTGCAACTCCAACTCTCTCAATGATGTTTTGGAATACGCAATCTGTGTATATATCTCCATCACCATCAAAATCCACACCATCATCTTTGGTTAATAACAACAAAACAAGTTTCCGGACCTTGCATTTTAAAGCATGCCCAACCCAGGCATCAATGTCGGAGGCGCAGCATCTTTATCTTCTCCCATGAATGCGTAAGCAATCCGGCAATCCACTCAATCGATCTATCTCTTCTTCTTTCTCACCAATTTCCTCTCCCAAATCTTAGTCAGGGTTTCTAATTTTATTAATCTCTATTGATTTTTTTTATATTATTATTAGGAATTAATTATTCTCTTATTATTGACCAAGTCTCTTGTGAGACGTTACTTATGTGAGACGATTTGTTAGACGTGTTAAAGTATGTCTATTATATAGATAAAATATATTTAATGATGGTTAAAGTATGTTTTCTAAAGTATGATGAAGTATGCTTTTAGTGTGTTACTCCCTCCATCCCATAATATTTTTCCCACTTTCCTCATTTGTTTGTCTCACAATACCTTTCACACCCCAAAAAGGAAACACCACTTTATCCAACAACCTCAAAAGTTCATTTAATTTCAACTTTGCCACTCCTTATTCACACACATATCATTACTTTATATTTTTTTAATATCTAAAAATATCACAATACCCTCCAAAGTCAATAAAGTTGGTCAAAAAGTGCATATTTTCTTAAACAATGTGGAATAATAAACGTGAAATGTATTATGAGACGAAGGGAGTATAATATAACTCATTATTCACATACTTTAAATATAAATAAGCATACCTTACCTACATAATAAACGAGACAGTAATAAGTGATTATTAATTTTTCAATTTCTTATATGAATAAGAGAGTAAGATTTATTCTGATTACCGGAACATTATTAAAATATTAGTAAATTTTTAGATTTAAATGATCTTAAATTTTTACTCCCTCCGTTCATCATCAATGTATTCATTTATTTTTTGCACGTAGAATAAGAAGAATTATTATATTATATGTAGTAGGTAGTTGTATTGGTGGAGGGAGTGGGTCCATATTTTAATTGTATTAATGACACATAATCCAAAAAGGGAAATGAATAGATTAAGGATGGACGACCCAAAATGGTAAAATAGATGTGGACAGATGGAGTAATATTTAAAAGCAGACGAATCAATTCATTATAAAAATAGATTCCCTCCGTCCTGATTTACATTTTCTATTTTAGATTGTCTCAAAGTGAATGTTTATATATTGGGAAATATCAATTTTGGTACTTTAGGATAAGTAAAATCCAACTTCAGTCTTTAAGTTTTGTAATTTCTCAAAAGTGGCCTCTGGTGTCCGATTTTAGTCCTTTTCGTCCACTTTGATCCTTTTTGTCTACTTTTGGTCCCTTTTTCCCGCATCTTTAAGGACTAAAAGTGGACAAAAAGGACTAAAATCGGACTCCAGATGACCACTTTTGAGAAATTATCAAACTTGAGGACTGAAAATAAATTTGACCTATCCTAGATGACTAAAATTGATATTTCCCCTTTATATATTTCCTTTTTTGTCAAGTTGAGCCCACACAAACAATTAATTATTTCATGTAGGGCACATACAAAAACTAATACAACTACTCAATTCACGATAAATATTATTTCTCTCACCTTACTACACATTAAAATTATAATATCTTAGTTCAACTAGATTTTTTTTTAGAAAGCCCAAAACCTATTTATTTATTTTATGGCCCAAAAGGCCAGCCCTATCTTAGCCCAACTAGATTTTGTTAGAAAGCCCAAAACCTAATTATTTATTTTTATGGCCCAAAAGGCCAGCCCAATTAAGCCCAATTAGAATTTTTTTAGAAAGCCCAAACTTATTTATTTATTTATTTTGTGGCCCAAAGTTTCAGCCCACTTAAATGGCCTAATATATAATTAGTAAGACTAAAGTTAAAAAAAAAAGAGAGAGAAGAACGGGAGAAGAAAAGCAAAAGAGGGGAAAGAAGAGAGGAAGAGGAGAAACCCTTGTTGACCAAATTCTCCCTTACAACCCTCATCCTAGGTGGTTTTTAAGTTGTTTTGAGGTAAGTGGTGTGTGAATTAAGCTTCCTTCTTCCATAATTTTGTAATTTTGTGGGGTTTTTCTTTTTGGTATGTGGGAAATTTGTAGACTGTTCGAACTGATTTCGAGATAGCTATTGTCCTCGAAACTTTGCAAACTTAATTTCTGTACGTAGTTGAACTCGTTAGCTTTCCGTAGCCACTTGAAACACCTCAATCCGATTATTCTACAATTAGTTATGATTTTTCTCGTAAACTGCCGCTAGCAGGAAAATTTCAGAATTTTTATGTCGAATTCAAACTTATTTTCTATCGTTTCGTCTAGTTAATGTATTGAAACGGTTATATGGGATTGGGAACTGATGTTAAAGAGTTACATGCCATTTTTATTTAATATCGACTCGTTCGAACTCGATTAGGATTTGTTTTTAGCAATGAAAGGGATGTTAACGCTAATAGTTAGTTATATTTAATTTGTCTTTAATTGCTCATCTCCTTTCTAGGTAAAGAACCATCGACGAAGGGCAAGGGACCGACTTCAGATTCCGGAGAGAGTTAATCACTTCCTTGTGAGTTGATAATTCGGGAACGCCTTCTCTTGTGGGAAGTGTGGACCCTCGTTAAATGTGCATTTATTTTAGTTTTAGTTAATTGATAAGAAAATTATTTGGTATTATGTTATGTGGTAAAGAGCCTGATTGGCTCGATTGCTCTGGTTAGAGTCATGTTAGCCATTTTATGAGTATTATTGATTTCTGGTTATTCTTGTGTGCCAATTAAGACTCTAACTTGAGTCGTTATTCATCTTATGATGCACATGCATATGTATGCCTGGTACCAAGGTTAAGTAGCCCGAATTGGTCACGGTTCGGGTGAGTTGGAGCGACATTGATTAAGTAGCCCGAATTGTCGCGGTTCGGGTGAGTTAGAGTGACAACCAAGTTGCCCGTGATTGGCAAACCCGCGTGAGTTAGATCTAACGAGGCACCTGTCCATTTACCAAATACTGATACTCTGGAGGGTGATCGTTAGATGGATCAGTCTATTATAGGCTCAGTCAACGTCACCGGTGTGGGACATGCATGTCATATATGTTTATATGTTTGATCATTTCAAGTATTCAGTCGATATTGAATTGTGAACTTTAGCACTTGGCATATTGAGAAAGAATATTAATGTGCATTTTATCTAGAGTAACGGTGACGGGCTTGGACTGTCTCTCGACGGAGAGCTCAGTTCGAGGAGGATATTGACTACCCACGCGTCTTTTATGTGATAACATGTTGTTTGAACTAATTGTGTTATTCATAAATGTTCACTAAGGTTTTTATTTTCATTAATATGTACACTGAGTGAGAATAATTATTGTGGGACGAATTGTGGGATTTTATGTTATGAACCGCGAGTGGGAGTACATGCTTCGTATAAGGGTCGGGGTGACCGGCTTATCACCTCACTGAGCTAGTGGTTTTGCTCACCCCCCATCATTCTTTCCTTTTCAGGCTGTTGATATCATTTTGGTTGGAGGTTTGCCTATCGTTTGCTCATCATCCAATCCGTGTTTTGGGTACTTTCTCTTTTATGTAAATTGACGGATTCATTGGCGAGATTGTATAGTTTATATTTGGTGACCCCCTTGATGTTCTTTTTGTACCTTCGCGATGTTATATCGTTCATGTATATTTTCTTTAAACTAAGTTACACCGTTGAATTTTGTACCTTTGTAAATCCTTGTTGATACTTTATGAGATAATGTCCTCGTGTTGTACCCGTTGTTATCAGTTGTTCAGTCTACAGGTACTTGATAGCAAGCCTTACGTTTTCTATAAACTTTGTGGAGTGGAGTGCACCCATTCTATGAAATTTATGGTTAACGTGGCGGTTGTCGCGCTCTGTCTGGGGTCGGGGCGTGACAACTTTCTTGGTATCAGAGCCTGGTTTTATGATTCTCATTCTTTTTGTGTCAAGCCAATGAGTCCAACTTTGTTTCTATGTCATCCTAAGGTATCGTATTGCCTTGACGTTGACCTTGCATTTTCTTTCCTTTCTTCCTTTCAGTCATTATGGCACCTCCAGTTCGTCGTCGAGGTCGAGGTCGAGGTCGAGGTCGAGGACACGCTCCTCGTGATCCTCCGAGTCCTCTACTCTCTTCTGTTCCTCGTGGACCTCGAGGACATGTTTCTTCTGATCATGTCATTCCTCCGACGGTTATGGACCCTATCAATTCTGATCATAGGGTGCCAGTTTCCCAGGTAGAGCAACCACGGGCCCAGTTGCGGGTTGAGCACATGATGACACCCGAGCAGTACCAATTGTATTATGATCACATTCGAATACATGGTGTTCCACCACCTACAACGGCTCATACAACTACGACTGTCACTGAAGAGGTTCTTCGTGCTAATGAATCGATTCGACCTACATCTAATGTACCAGTTTTTACTCCAGAAATGGCTTTAGGAGGTTCTGCTTCTCGAGGTGCACTTTTTATACCTGATTTGGTGAAAGCAGTTGAAAACATGGGGACTTCGAAATTTGACGGTGCAAGAGATGCTTCTAAAGCGGGGGCATGGTTAAAGGAGATTACAGAGACCTTTGACACCTTGATGATTGAAGAATGTTATCGTGTGGTCATTGCGACCAAGCTGTTAGGCCCAGATGCACGACGATGGTGGCAGAATCTAAAAGAGACATCTTCGGTTACTATTACGTGGGCTATCTTTGTGGAACGATTCAAAGATCGATACTTCTCTCAGTACATCAAGGATCAGAAGAGAAAGGAGTTCTTCAACCTCTTTCAAGGCATTATGTCGGTCGTTGAGTACGAAAGCAAATTTCTGGAATTGCGAGAATTCGCTCCTGAGTCATATACGACGAGAGACTTATGCAAGAGATTTGAAGATGGTCTTAATTTAAATATTCGAGATCGCATCAAGTCCGGAGACAAGTACGAGAGTCTTGACGATCTCGTAGAAGAAGCCCTGAGGGTAGAAGGTTTAGTTCAGGCGAGACATAAGCTTGCAGAACGATCTCAAAAGAAAATGCAAGGGAGCGCATTTCCAGGAAATGCATCGAAGGTGTATAGGGGTGTGGGATCTTCGCGTGGCGCACCAAGTTCGGCATCTATTAGTTTTCCTCAACCTCCGGAGCAGTTTAGTAGAGGCGGGAGCAATGTCTCGGGATCGGTTGGTGAAAATCGCAAGTGCCAGAATTGCCTAAAATATCATGACGGCCCCTGTAAGGCTCCTCAAGTATGTTTTCAGTGTCGACAGCCGGGGCATATGCGAAGTTCTTGTCCTCAGCTTATGGGAACGAGCAGTCAGGGTTCTGGTCAGTTTCGTGGTAAACTAACATATTCTACACCCAGAGATACTCGATCTGCAGTTACCAGAGTACCCGATGCCTCAAGCGGCCCTAGTACTCAATCACCTATGCAAGGAAGGAAGCAAACTAGAGTATTTCATATTTCCCAAGAAGAGGCTCGCTCAGATCCGAAGGTTGTGACAGGTAATTTATAATTTGAGTATTTTCACAAGCTAAATCTAACCCCGCCTTGTTATGCCACTTGATTACAAATAAAACATTCGTAAGAAATTCTATCTTTTCAAATTTTTTAAATCACAATCTCACATAATATTGCTTCTTTAGGCCATGTGTTTGTGGGAGACCATCAGGTCTACGCTTTATTTGACCCAGGTTCTGATAGGTCTTATATCCGAGATGATCTTACTGCGATCTTAGATTATCCTATCTCTCATTTGTCACCTGGAATCATCGTTCATACCCCTCTTGGAGAGCGTCTAATTCGTGATTCGGTATTCCTTGGTTGTCCATTGAAGATCAAAGATGTCATTTTAGAGGCTGAATTGATACCATTGCCTTTGATTGATCTTGATGTTATTCTTGGCATGGATTGGCTTTCTTCTCATCATGCAATTCTCGATTGCCACGAGAAGCTTGTTATTTTTCGTAGACCAGGGTTCTCAGAACTTGTTTTTGAGGGTAAACTTCAAACGAGATCCCTCTCTTTTATTTCAATGTTGACTGCGCATAAATTAATGCGTAAGAGTTGTGAGGCATTCTTGGCATTTGTCATCGATACTTCTCTTTCTGAAACTAAACTAGATGACATCCCAATCGTGAATGAATTTCCTGATGTCTTTCCCGAAGACTTACCAGGACAACCTCCGAATCGAGAGATTGATTTTTCCATTGACGTACTTCCTGGAATCACACCTATATCGATTACTCCATATCGAATGTCGCCTGCTGAGCTTAAGGAACTCCAGACACAACTTGGGGAATTATTGGAGAAGGGTTTCATACGACCTAGCACATCTCCATGGGGTGCTCCAGTTCTTTTTGTCAAGAAGAAAGATGGATCACTTCGTCTATGTGTCGACTACCGTCAATTGAACAAGGTGACTATCAAGAACAAATATCCTCTTCCAAGAATCGATGATCTGTTTGATCAATTGCAAGGAGCAACTGTGTTCTCAAAAATTGATTTGCGATCCGGTTATCACCAACTCAAGATTAGGGAATCTGATATCCCTAAGTCTGCTTTTCGAACCAGATACGGTCATTTTGAATTCTGTGTTATGCCTTTTGGACTCACAAATGCTCCTGCAGCTTTTATGGATCTTATGAATCGGGTCTTTCGGCCGTACTTAGATAAGTTTGTCATCATCTTCATTGATGACATTCTTATTTATTCTAAATTGGACGACGAGCATTCTCAGCATCTAAGAATTGCTCTGAACATTCTCAGAGAAAATCAGCTTTATGCTAAATTCTCGAAGTGTGAATTTTGGCTTCGCGAGGTAAGCTTTTTGGGTCATCACATTTCTAAAGAAGGAATCTACGTCGATCCAGCGAAGATTCAAGCTATACTAGATTGGGAGCGTCCAAAGAACGTGACAGAGATTCGTAGTTTTCTGGGATTAGCTGGATATTATCGACGGTTTGTCAAAGACTTTTCGTTATTGGCTTCATCTTTGACTAAATTGACTCGAAAAGGGGTAAAATTTGAATGGAATGAAGAATGTGACGAAGCATTTCAAGAATTGAAAAGACGACTCGTTTCAGCTCCTATTCTTGCTTTGCCAGACCCAGCGATTGGAGAATTTACCATTTATAGCGACGCCTCGAGACAAGGATTAGGATGCGTTCTCATGCAAGAAGGAAAGGTTATTGCCTACGCTTCAAGGCAATTGAAGAAGAACGAAGAAAATTATCCTACACATGATTTAGAGTTGGCTGCAATCGTCTTTGCATTGAAGATCTGGAGGCACTATCTGTATGGTGCAACTTGTCGGGTTTTCACTGATCACAAGAGCTTAAAGTATATCACTACGCAAAAGGAGCTCAACCTCAGGCAAAGGCGATGGATGGAGTTGATTAGTGACTATGACTTAGTCATCGATTATCATCCTGGCAAGGCGAACGTTGTTGCAGATGCTCTGAGTAGAAAGTCTTCTACCTCACTTGCTTCAATTCAATCTTTTTATCTTCCTATGTTGGAGCAATTTAAATCTTTACACATTTCGCTCGATTGTGAAAAGTCTAATGATTCTGCCTTAATCGCCAAATTCGAGGTTAGACCTACCTTGTTCGAGCAAATTCGAGAAAGACAATCACACGATGTTTATTTACAACAGAAGATTGTAAAGCTAAATCAAGGAAAAGAAACCGAATTTCGAATTCGGGATGATGGACTTCTTACTTTTAAAAATCGTGTTTGTGTTCCATCAGAACTTGATGTTCGTAGAGCTATTCTTGAGGAAGCCCATTCTTCAGCCTATGCTATGCATCCTGGTAGTACCAAAATGTACAGAACACTTCGGGAGCATTATTGGTGGCCAGGTATGAAACGGGACATTACTGAATTTGTATCAAAGTGCTTATCATGCCAACAGATTAAAGCGGAACACCAAAAACCAGCCGGTATGCTTCAACCACTACCTATTCCTGAGTGGAAATGGGAAAACGTCACAATGGATTTTGTTTCTGGTTTACCTCGAACCCAAAAGGGTCATGACTCAATTTGGGTCATTGTCGATCGTCTGACAAAATCGGCACATTTCCTTCCAGTGCATACCAACGAATCTTTAGAGAAACTTGCCAAGTTATATGTCGATGAGATCGTGAGATTGCACGGAGTACCAGTGTCAATCATATCTGACCGTGATCCAAGATTCACTTCCCGTTTTTGGCCTACTCTGCAGAAAGCGCTAGGTACAAAATTACTATTCAGTACCTCGTTTCATCCACAGACTGATGGACAGTCAGAGAGAACTATACAGACACTAGAAGACATGTTACGTGCAGTGGTGTTGAATTTGGGAGGTAGCTGGGATAAGTACGTGACTTTGGTGGAGTTCGCTTATAACAACAGTTATCATTCAAGCATTGGAATGCCCCCGTACGAAGCTCTGTATGGCCGAAAGTGTCGAACACCACTCTTTTGGGATGAGGTTGGCGAGAGACAAATCGAACAAGTAGAGCTTATCGAAGATGCGAAGGCAAAAATACAACTTATTCGAGACAGACTTAAGGCAGCGCAAGATCGACAGAAAAGTTACGCAGATAATAGGAGGCGCGATTTGGAGTTTAATGAAGGAGACAAAGTTTTTCTGAAAGTTTCTCCATGGAAGGGCGTGTTGCGATTCCGCCGTCGAGGAAAGTTGAGTCCAAGGTATATTGGCCCGTTTACGATTGTACAAAGGATTGGTCGTGTCGCGTATCGACTTGACCTACCATCGGAATTGTCGAAGATTCACGATGTCTTCCATGTCTCTATGCTTAGAAAATATGAACCAGATCCCTCGCACGTGCTCAAAGATCCCCCAGTTGTATTAAAGGAAAATCTATCGTACGAAGTACAACCTGTTCAATTGTAGATCGCCGAGAGAAAATGCTTCGTAACAAATCCATTCCTATGGTGAGAATTCTATGGAGAAGTGATCAAATTGAAGAAGAAACATGGGAACCAGAGTCAGTCATGCGTCAACACCATCCAAATCTCTTTTCATCTCTAGGTACGTTTATGTTTCGAGGACGAAACTTTTTGGAGGAGGGGATACTTTATAATATCTTAGTTCAACTAGATTTTTTTTTAGAAAGCCCAAAACCTATTTATTTATTTTATGGCCCAAAAGGCCAGCCCTATCTTAGCCCAACTAGATTTTGTTAGAAAGCCCAAAACCTAATTATTTATTTTTATGGCCCAAAAGGCCAGTCCAATTAAGCCCAATTAGAATTTTTTTAGAAAGCCCAAACTTATTTATTTATTTATTTTGTGGCCCAAAGTTTCAGCCCACTTAAATGGCCTGATATATAATTAGTAAGACTAAAGTTAAAAAAAAAAGAGAGAGAAGAACGGGAGAAGAAAAGCAAAAGAGGGGAAAGAAGAGAGGAAGAGGAGAAACCCTTGTTGACCAAATTCTCCCTTACAACCCTCATCCTAGGTGGTTTTTAAGTTGTTTTGAGGTAAGTGGTGTGTGAATTAAGCTTCCTTCTTCCATAATTTTGTAATTTTGTGGGGTTTTTCTTTTTGGTATGTGGGAAATTTGTAGACTGTTCGAACTGATTTCGAGATAGCTATTGTCCTCGAAACTTTGCAAACTTAATTTCTGTACGTAGTTGAACTCGTTAGCTTTCCGTAGCCACTTGAAACACCTCAATCCGATTATTCTACAATTAGTTATGATTTTTCTCGTAAACTGCCGCTAGCAGGAAAATTTCAGAATTTTTATGTCGAATTCAAACTTATTTTCTATCGTTTCGTCTAGTTAATGTATTGAAACGGTTATATGGGATTGGGAACTGATGTTAAAGAGTTACATGCCATTTTTATTTAATATCGACTCGTTTGAACTCGATTAGGATTTGTTTTTAGCAATGAAAGGGATGTTAACGCTAATAGTTAGTTATATTTAATTTGTCTTTAATTGCTCATCTCCTTTCTAGGTAAAGAACCATCGACGAAGGGCAAGGGACCGACTTCAGATTCCGGAGAGAGTTAATCACTTCCTTGTGAGTTGATAATTCGGGAACGCCTTCTCTTGTGGGAAGTGTGGACCCTCGTTAAATGTGCATTTATTTTAGTTTTAGTTAATTGATAAGAAAATTATTTGGTATTATGTTATGTGGTAAAGAGCCTGATTGGCTCGATTGCTCTGGTTAGAGTCATGTTAGCCATTTTATGAGTATTATTGATTTCTGGTTATTCTTGTGTGCCAATTAAGACTCTAACTTGAGTCGTTATTCATCTTATGATGCACATGCATATGTATGCCTGGTACCAAGGTTAAGTAGCCCGAATTGGTCACGGTTCGGGTGAGTTGGAGCGACATTGATTAAGTAGCCCGAATTGTCGCGGTTCGGGTGAGTTAGAGTGACAACCAAGTTGCCCGTGATTGGCAAACCCGCGTGAGTTAGATCTAACGAGGCACCTGTCCATTTACCAAATACTGATACTCTGGAGGGTGATCGTTAGATGGATCAGTCTATTATAGGCTCAGTCAACGTCACCGGTGTGGGACATGCATGTCATATATGTTTATATGTTTGATCATTTCAAGTATTCAGTCGATATTGAATTGTGAACTTTAGCACTTGGCATATTGAGAAAGAATATTAATGTGCATTTTATCTAGAGTAACGGTGACGGGCTTGGACTGTCTCTCGACGGAGAGCTCAGTTCGAGGAGGATATTGACTACCCACGCGTCTTTTATGTGATAACATGTTGTTTGAACTAATTGTGTTATTCATAAATGTTCACTAAGGTTTTTATTTTCATTAATATGTACACTGAGTGAGAATAATTATTGTGGGACGAATTGTGGGATTTTATGTTATGAACCGCGAGTGGGAGTACATGCTTCTTATAAGGGTCGGGGTGACCGGCTTATCACCTCACTGAGCTAGTGGTTTTGCTCACCCCCCATCATTCTTTCCTTTTCAGGCTGTTGATATCATTTTGGTTGGAGGTTTGCCTATCGTTTGCTCATCATCCAATCCGTGTTTTGGGTACTTTCTTTTTTATGTAAATTGACGGATTCATTGGCGAGATTGTATAGTTTATATTTGGTGACCCCCTTGATGTTCTTTTTGTACCTTCGCGATGTTATATCGTTCATGTATATTTTCTTTAAACTAAGTTACACCGTTGAATTTTGTACCTTTGTAAATCCTTGTTGATACTTTATGAGATAATGTCCTCGTGTTGTACCCGTTGTTATCAGTTGTTCAGTCTACAGGTACTTGATAGCAAGCCTTACGTTTTCTATAAACTTTGTGGAGTGGAGTGCACCCATTCTATGAAATTTATGGTTAACGTGGCGGTTGTCGCGCTCTGTCTGGGGTCGGGGCGTGACAAAAATATTATATTTGTTAATCTACATATAAAAAACAAACATAGACATTGACAATATTATATCTGTTAATCTACGTAAAAAAACATAAATATTAATTCGGGACAGATAGAGTATTAATAATATAAGAAAAGTATGTTTATTGATAATTAAAATATTGGTAGTTAAAATATGCTTTCAATAATCATATAATAACATCTTAATTGTAATTTCACCTTTTAATTTTTTTTAGAAAAAAAGTAATATTAATTGAGAAGGGACCACATATATCAATTAAAAATGGAAACCAAATGTTAATTAATAAGGGATATTAGGGGCCACATATTCTATTAAAGTATACCCCATATTTCATTAAAGATTTTTAAATATAATAAAATTTAAAAAAAAATTGAGGAGAGTACACTGTTAATTAAAGGAAATCATATGTTAATTTATTAGAGAGATTACGGATCACATATGAGTAACAAAATATATATTAATAGATAAAAATATATAAACTAATAAATAAAAATCTTACCTAGATTCATAAAAAATTAATTTAAGGCTAAATATAGTGCACTCATATACAAATATAAACAAAAACATATACAATCAAGAACAAAAATGTATACAATTTAATTGTTAGTTTTTTTAATGAAAAATTGAATGCAAAAAATATATACAATTATTAAAAAACATGTACTCCACTATTGAATAAAAATTTATACACATATGAATGTTAGTTTTTTTAATGAAAAATTTAGTGTGAAAAAAGTATACAATTATTACGAAACACATATACAAAATAAAATAACAATTTTACAAAATATAATGAAAAGTTATACACATGTGACTGTAACCTGCACCCAGGTGCACCCAATTTACACTCTTAATTTAAACAACAATATTTGAATCAAATTAAGAAGACAGTTTCGGATTGAATTAACGTACGCGACTTAACTCTAGATTTAGGGGAGCATTGTTGGAGATTTTGATTATAACAAAATCAACAACTATAATATTAATTTATTTAATTTTTTTAAAAAAAATCATCTGTATACAGCGATTTATTCATGGAGAGAACCCGATTTAATCATCTGTATACAACGACTGAAGAACCCGATGTCAACCCTCCAGCACCGCGGCTAAAAAGACGTCAGGATTGTGGCGGTGAATGATGGCGTTCTTCAGTCGGTTACCGGCATTGGATTAGTGTCCAAACGTGATTAAATCAAAAACTCGAAGTCATCTAAAAGAGCTATAAACATATGAGCGAAGTAAGACAACTCCACATTCATGAATAAAGATCTCTACACAAATATTATATGAAGACTGCAAAAATTAAGCCAACCCCTTCATCTTAACAGTCTTGATCATAACATGATCGATGAATTCTGGCAATTTGGAAACCAAATTCTCACAATAAGTGATATCAAACTTGTCCTTCTTCATAGCCTGCTTGATAATCTAAGCAGTAATTTTCCTCCTCATGCCAAGCACCTTCAAGAGTATTTCATCATCCACCTCATCCGCATAATAATCAAGGTTGTCATTTTCTCCATTGAAAACACTCTGCACAAGGGGCGAATAAGGGTTTGCGTAGAAGGGTTTGCGTATATGGACCCTAGAAATTGAGGGGTCATTTAAGATAGCTGTGAAATTTCAAGTAATTTTTCTTTTTCTTGCTTAAGAAATGGCAGGTATGTTTCTTAATCCTCTGCATCTGGATTTTCTCATCCTAAGATGAGAGGTGGTGAAGGAGGAGGGCGAAAGATTTGGCATTGTGGGTTCGGAGAATATTGTTTTTGGTCGTTGAAGCGACGTCGTTATCTTGGTCGAGGAGGGTACGATGGTGGCGGGAGGAGCATACACGGAAGAATATAGGTTGATAGTAAAGATGGAAATACAGGATATTGGAAAGATGGTGTTGTGTTGGTGGTAAAGGAGAAGGTGAGTCGGGGGATTTTACAGCAAAAAATTGCTGGAAGTTTAGCTAAAATTGTAGAGATTGAGGTGGTAGAAGCGGCGGAGACAGCGGTGATCGAAGAAAGGAGCGGCGATCCACTCATGGGGGAGAGAGATGGTGGGGTATGTTCAAAGTAATATACCAATATGTGTGTTTAGTTTCATAAGGGTATTTAAGTCTTCTTAAAATAATAAAAAGGTAATTTAAATATTTTAAAGGTGTATTTAGTAATACCAAGGGTGTAAATAGTCGCTCCCTTCTTTAAATTAATTATTCGCTTGGTATCAAAAATATTGAAATACTTTCTAAAGTAACATATTTCTTTTTCAAATATATATAGTATTCACACAAAAATAATTACAACAAAACCTTTATAATTCAATGTACTTGGTATCAAAGAACTTTATTAATTTAGGGAGATATTATATAATTGATTAATTTAAAGAGGTTATACAAAAAAAATATAATTATCCTAACTTATTTATACATATTAATAATATATTAATTATTAAGGAGATGATCTTCAAGCTTTCAAATATGTTTCAATTATGTAACTATACTCCCAAACTTACATCTACCTTTGTACGACATAATGTTCGACTATACCTTCAAATATAAAGTAACTTTTAGTCAAACCAATCATGCAACTCCTTACCGGTTACTAACAAGCCTGAATGCCTATTCCAAGGATAACAATTCAAGGTATTACTATTACTATTACTCATGACAACAGTAGTTTTACTACAGGGACATGAGTAGGTTTTGTCTACACTTTTATAGAAGTTCAACCTAAATGAATAGTTAAATGGTTTGTGTTTTTTCATTGTTTTTTCCCACTACAATTAGCTTTGACGCTAAAATATATTTATGAATTCCTATGAGCTTTACTTACGGTACACTATCTCCCTGACCATAAACTATAACTACCACACTCTTCATAATCAAAATCATGTGTTTACGAAAGTTGGGAAATATTTTCATAAAGCTCGTCATCTTAAAAATATAGTCATCCCAAAAGACACCTACTTGATGTATGGTATAGTGATTGTTTTGGAGAGATTACAGCACTTCTCCAATGTTCATTGTACATTCAGCACTTTTCTCAAAACCTAAACTCTAGGCAAGCTCATGCCTTCAACTGGAGAATAACTAGAGCTATCATTGTTAATGTCTAGGTGATTTATACAAGTCATTTTATGTTTGCCTTTGAATCTTCTCCTGTACCCGGCATTTTTTACTGTCATATTCTTATATCTATTTAAGCAAATAACTATCTTTTTTTTCAAATATTAAAATTCACAATATTATTATTAAATTAAAAGACCTATGCTATAACACAAAATATAAATATAACTAAAGGCCTAACTTATTCCAATCGTTTCGTTGCATGCACACTCATATTACAATTACTTAGGGCAAGTTTAGATTACTCACCAATCACCATCATTTCAGTTTCTTCCTTACACAACTGCAAATTTTGGGATTTGGACTTCAACAAGTGTGACACTACGAGGACGCCAACGGTTGTTTTGGAAAACCAGACTCTACCACCAATCTTTTTTCCTAATGTGAGCTTTTACTTTTATTAGTGTAACTTACTGCGTTAATTGTGCTCACAGAGGAGGAATATGTTAGGGACCTTTCAATTTGGCGATCTAACAACAGTCTCAATATTATTAATCATTCCTTGAATGCAGCAACAGGTTCTGGGTTCTGTTGATAAAGTCATTGAAATGAACCAGCATGTCCTAGTTGGAAGAGGCCTGAATTCTGTGATCTGCCTCTGACGCATTAACGGAGACATACTCTTATATTTTCCAAAAAATTATTACATTTTATTTGATTTAGAGATAGCTATCATTGCTTAGGTATCACACAATTCGTAGAATTTAAGTTAATGCTTCTCTGAAATTTAGGTTTTAAAACATCTGTCTTTGTGTGGCAATGCTTCTGAAATGAGGTCTGGGGGAGGGTGTCCTCAGCGCGAGTTTCGGAATTGCTCATAACTTTGTTATATTCTATTCGAGCGTCTGTAGCTACTAACATAGCCAAATAGGATTTAAATAAGACTCCAAGACTTTATTTTGTAGAGAAAGATAGTACTCGTTCGAATGCCAGCCGTAATCGAACGAGAACCATTTCTCCCCACAAAATAAAGATTTTGAGTCTCATTTAAAACTCAACCGGCTATCTTAGTAGCTACAGACACTCGAATAGAATACAGCAAAGTTATGAGCAACTCCCGCAGAAAATACCAATCCCCCATAGCCCATTTCGAACAAGTGGGTCCGGCACCCAAAAACATATGTATGAAGCTTAAATTCTAGAATTTCAGTAAAGCCTAAGCCTACCATTTGTGTGAGGCCAAACTAAAATCAACTATCCTCCAATCAAACAAAAAATATCTTAAAGTTCTAGAAAATACTAGAATACCTCCCCCTTATTGTGTCAGAGGCACGTCTCAAATCCGAACTTCCTACAATTGTAGCTAGGGCGTACTGATTAATTTCAATAACTATCTTAATAACTTTCTTCACAAAACCCGTTGATGCATTCAAGTAATAATCGAATATTTCATAATATTAAAACAGTTATTAAGAAATTTTAAAATTAAAAGATCCCTCACATATTCCTCCTATGTGAGGAGGATTAACAGTTATTGAAAACAAAACCGATTGTCATTCCGCCTGCTAAGGCGGTCCATATATTTTAGAATCAAAATTTTTTTTTAAAAAAATATATTATTTTTCAATAAATAACGATAATGAAAACAAAGGCTCTGTCAGGAAATAAGATGTTGGCAACCCCTTTAGGTCGAGCCAGCTAAAATCCAACCCAACATTTTCCGATTGTGCGATTGTATTAGAAAGAAAACTAAATAATGATTATTGATGAATAATCTATAAACGAAACGATTGAAATAAACAGCCCAAGCATGTTAATTTAATAATAATATGAATTTTAATATTAAAAAAAAGATAGTGATTGGCATTAACAGGTATAAGAATATCGCAACAAAGAGCGCCAATAAAGAAGAATATGTTTGTCGAATGATACCTAAATCGACATAGAAAATGATTGATCCAATCATTCCCCAATCGAAAGCACGAGTTTACTAAAATTTTGGATATTGGTACATCAAGTAGGTGACCAAATGGAAGGATAACATTTTTTAAGTTAACGAGCTTTATAAACCTAATCCCAAATTTTCGTAAAAACAAAATTTTAACTCTTATTAGAATCTATCATACATTATCATTATGAAGAGTGCGGTAATTATAGTTTGTGGTCAAGGAGCTACAATATATAAGTATTGCTTATAGGAATTCGTAAACATTTTACCACCAAAGCCAAATTGTAAAAAAAAAAAAAAAAAAAAAAAACAACGAATAAACACAAACCAAAAAAACTAGTCACCTAGATCAAACTTTTATAACTAGTGCTGTTACTCGAAATGAACCGCTCAAGAGCTAGAATCAGATCATTAAAGCTCGAGCTCTGCTCGTGACTACTCGAGCTCAAGTTCGAACTCTTCAAAATAAACAGATTATCGAGCCGAGCTAAACTCAATAAAGCAAGATAAAAATAATAATATTAAAATAAAAATTATATAATAATTAAATATATTAATATAATAATTATTAAGTATAATATTAAATATATTAATTAAAATACAATTAGATTAAGCTCGAAAGCTTGTTAAGGCTCGAAAGCTCGACTCATTTTCCTTAAATGAGCAGAACCAAACTCGAGCTCGAATGAGTAATTTTCGAGTCGAGCTCGAGCTCGCTCATAAGCTCATTATCAAATCAAACCGCGCTCGGCTCTATAACTATTCGAGCCGAGCTCGAGTATTCACTACTCGAGCTCGCTCGACTAGTTTAACAAGCCTATAGATTATAACAATGCAGACAAAACATACTCATGTATCCTATAATAAAACTATTGTTGTCGTGAGCAAAAGTAATACCTTGAATTGTTGTCATGGAATAGTCATTTTTAACACTAAACAATTAAAACAACCAGCCTTGTTCCCCTATCTTTTTTTTCCCCACAATTAAAACTCTTACTCCCTATTTATACATTTTTTTTCCCACAATTAAGACTCTTACACCTCATCAACTTCAATTACATTCAGTAAAATTCATTTTTTCTAGGAAGTAAAATTAGAAGGAACATTGGCACAAACAACAAATGGGGAGTATGGGCTGAAGATATATAAATAAACAAGCTGCATAAAAAGGTAGAGGAACAAAGGTCAATTTTATTAAGACTATCTTAAGCTACCAAAACATCGAATTTATATGGGTGGTTGTAAAAGAATTTCCATCAATAGGAATAGGGATACCACAACACAAAGGCTCAAGATTGAAAAGAAGATAGACAAGAAAACCTAAGGATATGAGTATTTTTTTACTTCAGCCAACTACAACACAGCAAAGAAGTCCCTGTTTTCTTTTTGGGAGATAAATAATGACAATTGACAGTCCATAAATGGAGTCGAGTATTCGTACAAAGGCAAGCAGCAATCAGAGAAACATTTCAACATAAAGGCAAGCAGAAAACAGTGGCAATCGGAGAAACATTGCAACATGAGCCAGGCAAGCAGAATACAGTGGCAATCAGAGAAACATTACAACATAAGCGTCCGGTTAGCTGATTCTCGAATTCCTTAGAGAAAATTGCCCATAGAAGAACACACATAAGTAACTTACCCTTAATCATAATCTAATAAAAATTAAATCTTTATAGACAAAAGTAAAACCCTATTAAAAATTCAATTTTCTTCATCTAAACAACAAACAAAATTTTATTAAAAACATAAAGGCAAATAATATGCTGATTTAAACAAATAAATAGTAAATCTTTTCCAGAAAATTCACGAGAGAACCAAAATATTGAACACACAAGTAACTCTTCCTCCCTAAAGAAACACAGACAACTTCTGTAACAAAAAAAAAAATTAAAATTGATCTTTTTCAACTAAACGAGAAAAAGTAAATTAACTTTAAAAAAAATCAATCTTTTTTCATCAAACAACAAACAATATAAATTATAAAACGTTCATATGAATTCTATTCACAATTTTTCATCAGATCTAGATAATAAAATAAAATTAAATTTAAAAAAAGAGAGAGAGAGAGAGCTTATTGAATGAATTCAAAGGTTTAAAAAAATAATAATAAATAAATAAATAATAAAAAAAAACTCTTTCTCAATACAAAGAAAAGAAGTCTAAGAATGAGAGAAGCCCAGCTTTAGAAGCCGCATACGACCTCAAGGCCATAGGCAGGGGAGGGCTAATCATCGATTCAATGATCTGATCTTCTCTTACGAGAAAATTTTCAATCTTTGGGCCGCCTTCCCTTTTACCTTTTACCTTTTACCTTCTACCTTTGGGCAGACATCTACGAACCTTATACTGCCAAGACAGAGGAATTCTTTCCCTGCCCAGCTCAAGAGCTCAGGAACGAAAACCATGGATTTAATAAAATGAGAATGCAAATGAGAGAATGAAGCTTGACTTGGGAAAAAAAAGTACATTAACAAACTTAAAAAAAATATATCAATTTTTTTTCATCAAAAAAACGAAAGGGGAAGGGAATGGGTGCTCAAAACTCACATAGAAGCCATGAAACACAATGGAGGCAAGCAAAATCCACAGAGTATCAAGCACAAACACCCTTTGCTCGTCACTCACTCTGATTCTGTCCTACCTGACTAGGGGCACACAGCAACCCTAACCTTTTTATCGAGCCCCTTCTCCACCTTGAAGAAAGGAAACGACACGGACAGAAAAAGAGAAGAAGAGTTTGGGCCTAGAATTTAACATTTAAATTCAGCCCACCACTTTGGAGAAGAGAAGACGAAGAGATTGGGCCAAACTAGGCCCAACACAGAATAAATTGAAGTATAAAACGATCATATGAATTCTATTCACAATTTCTATCAGATCTAGATAAAAATGAGGTTTTTGAATGAATTCACAGGTCTATAAAAAAAATTCTCTCTCAATAAGAAAAAAACGGGAGCTTTTTTTAATGAATTCCTGATTCTTATGCAACTTTTGGTCATAGATAACCCAACCACGTAATAACCGTTAGATTCAAACATCCATATTCGGGGCGTATCAATAACCGTTGGATTCAAACATCGATATTCAGGGGCGTATCCTTTTGAAGTGGTGAAGCCCTGAAATTTTCCCCTACTATTTATACATAGTATTTTAGTTAATAATAATGATTAATTAGTTTTTTAAATAATATTTTTAATTCCTCAAATATTCTTCTAATTTCTTCTAATTGTACAATTAATCAAACCCTTAATATTTCCCTTAGTATATTTATATAGTATTTTAGTTTATAATGATTAATTAGTTTTTCTAATAATAATTTTAATTCCTCAAACATTCTTCTAATTATTATTGCATTATTAATCAAACCTTACACATTAATAAAGAAACACCTACTCCCTCCGTCTCGTTCTTATGTTTATGTTTGCTTTTTGCACGTGGATTAATTAATGAATATAGTATTTTAATGTGTATTGAAGTAAGAGAAATAATATTTACATTCTTATGTTTACGTTTGCTTTTTGCACGTGTATTAATTAATGAATATAGTATTTTAATGTGTATTGAAGTGAGATAAATAATATTTTAATGTAAAGTGAGTAGGTGTATTAGTATGATGTGTTGGCCCATGGAGAGAAAAATAATTAATTTGTGTAGGCCTCATATGCTAAAAAGAGAAATGTAACCATTAAGATGAGACGCCCAAAAAGGAAATATGTAACCATTATGATGGGACGGAGGGAGTACCATTTTAAGTTTTGTAATTTCTCATGTTGAATTAATAAAGATTATTGTCTGCACTTCTTTTCTTAGTTATAGACATTGAAAAATATATAAAAATATCTCTAAAAATATTTTAATAGCAATTTATGCACTATTTTATACTCCCATCCTCCCACAATTATCATCATATTCGTCATATAATAATTGGGGGCGGCTATTTGCACCCCCAAAAATACTAAATGAACCCCAATAAAATTTAAAATAATATTTTTTTGATTTATAAGACTAAAATACCCTTTAAAAGAAATATATTCAAGGTCAAACTTCAAAATTATTCATACCCAAAATCACTGTAATTACTTAAAAAAATATCGTCTTTCATATTACCATAACAAGATCAATCTCAGAAAAAAAAAATAAAAAGGGATCGGCCATGAATTTTCTACAGCTTCATAATGATTTCCTTATGTTAAAAGGGGGTAATTTAAATTTTTGGAATTTTTTAAACAAGCTAATTGTTAATGGTGGCGTAAGTGGAAGGCCGTCACCGAATAACAATTACAGATTCCGGCCGGTGCAAATTTAGAAAGACTATCTTATTCTTAAAAAATCAATAAAACTATTAAAAAAATTCTCATACTTATAGGTGTTAGTATAAAAAGAATAGTGTTATTCTTAAAAAATCAATAAAGCTAGTAAAAAAATTCTTATACTATGTATCAACTGTATCGATGCTAGTAAAAAAATTTTAGCCCCCTTATAAAATTGATCTAGCTCCGCCCCTGGCTGTAATCGTCCAATATTTCACTAGCCTTCTACCCACAATTACACTTCAATATTAGTTAACTTTTCAAGATAAATATGTGTGGAAAAAGTAATAATACAATTATAACTGATGTTAATAATAGTAGAAATTTTATAAATAAAAGAAAAATGAGTAAGTGTCTCAAAATTAATCACACCATAATATGAAAGCTTTTAAGAAAAATTGTGTTAATTGTCTTTAAAAAACAATTATGAGTTTTTTCTCAATGAAAAATAAGGAAAATAAAATCAAGAAATAATCTTCGCCACGAAGCCAGGTGGGTCTCCCTCAAAAAGATTCACACGTACGAATATATTTGAGATTCTTTCACACGTGCATAACACTTATAAAAGTGCAAAAAAGTGAGAGAGAGAGAGAAGGCAGGAAAAGATCAGCTTCCTCTTCCGGTCACCAGCCACCACTCCAACTCGTCGGAACGGAAATTTTCATCTGCCGCAGGTAATGTGATGGATTCGCTTTATCATCGTCGGAAGAATTTCGTTTGGCATCACTTTTTTACTTCGTGAAAATTTTATTTGAATTTTGACGGATTTCTTTGGTCTAAAACCTTTTCTGTTGGGGAGAACTTGGATTGGTGGAGTTCTTCGTTCGTCTTATTTGTTTCCTGTTCTAGATTTAATGTTTGTGGAATTGTATGAAGTATAGTTTAATTATACTCATTTTGTTCTGGAAATGTATACTCTTTGGATATGTCGCAAAAAGAGATTTATTACTGTTAATTTTTCGAGTTTATCAGCTTGAAAATGAAACCTGTGAAACCGCGAGAAAAAAGTTATGCTTATTGTAGTGAGGATATTAGATTTCTATTTTTGTCAATTTCACTAAGGTAGAACCAAAACCAGTTGAAAACCTCTCAAAGTGGAATCATTTGTGGGAAACTGGAAGATTTGTTCTTTAGTTTCATCATCCTTAGTGGTCATTCAACTCTAATAACTGTAATGAGCTGTCAATGTTGTACACCACCTATGTTATCGCTTTTGATTATTCCGGTGGCCACTGATTGACTAGGATTTAGAAGCATAATTTATCAAATTTTCCCAGTCAGAGTGTTGATCGGTCAAAAAAGTTGGAGTACATTTTGGAGAACCTATCTGAAGTTTGCTTGTTATGCTGATATTAGAGTTCTCGTCTTGCATAACCATTAAAATGGAAACCTTAAATTTGACTAAACAAATTTCTCGGCTTACCTATCAATAATGAATTTTGAATTTCTTAATTTCCTGAGCGATCCATTTGAGAGAGCCGAGTGACCTTTGAACTTCAACAGGTAAAACGTTGACTGTGTTGATATGCCTTATCTGGTACGTGAGCATTTATTTATTGGCAACATTGGAGATGCTGCAGAAGTTCTTCAGAATGGAAGTAATGAAATCACGCACATACTGTCAGTTTTAAGTTCAGCATCCGTATCTTTTTTCTCTGAGTGGCGTAGTGAAATCTCAATCCCGTGCAAAGAAATTCGTAAGGTCTATGTTGGGGGCTCAGGATCTGAGGATGTATCAAGCAATGAGCCAAAGAGCTCACTATCACCAGATAAGCTTCTATACTCACTGGAGTATGCAGGTAAGGATTTGAAGTTTGTGAGGATGGCTGTACCTTTGCGGGATATGGAGAGAGAAAATTTGCTGGATTATTTGGATGTATGCTTGGAATTTATCGAAGACAGTAGGAAAGAGGGATCCGTCCTGGTCCACTGCTTTGCAGGTGTATCAAGGAGGTATAAATTTGAATGTTAATTAGTATTTCATCTCTTTGCTTGTATGTGCAATATGTAATTTTTTAAACTATTATTAATGCATGATTGTTATAACAACTATTTCAAGAAAAGTTATTTGTAGTTATACCTTCAAACAATGACGTGTCTCGTTTGAACAAGCTTCGTCGTTTTCAAAGGATACCTTCAAACAATGACGTGTCTCATTTGTAACTATAGCACGTGTTTCATGTTTTTTTCATCTTTATGTCTTTTCTCATCTGGGTTTCCATAAAAAGTTTCCATAGTTTCACCTTCCAAAGTGGCCAAGATTCTAGGAAGAAATAATTAGATTTGGCGCTGCATGCTTGGCATTTTACGCCTTATCATATTGAGTCTATTTGTTATATATGCATTGAACGTTAATTATTCATAGACTGACCAAGTAGATGGACCACCATACTTTCTGTAAAGGTTCAACTCTTAGTTGCTTCATGCTTGCTCACAGTGTTTTTTTTATTTACTTCTGCTTATTACCAGTCTGCTAATTATCAACTATCATTCAAATTTTACATCAGAGAAGGCATGCATTGTGGATTTTAATCTCTGCTTTGTCAAGCCTTAAGGGTTTACACCCTTCTTTGCCTGTGTTCGTTGCAGTGCGGCAATTGTGACAGCTTACCTGATGAAAAGTGAACGACTATCACAAGAAGGTCTGAAGCTGTGATATTATTTAGTTTGTTTGAAGTGATAATGCACGTAGAGTTATAACTTATACTCCCAACATCATTTATATTGCTTTTAATTAACTTTCTTTGGTGTATTATCATTTCTTATCTTCTTCATTGTTCTATTTTTAATTATTTTCCATTCTTTTGGAAATTATTAGATGCTATTGAGTCCTTGAAACAGAGCTGCGAATCCGTGTGCCCAAATGATGGTTTCATGGAGCAGGTGACATAAATATAAACCTTTATAATGGTTCTTGACTATTTTATATTTTAGGGTCTTTACTTTTTGGATGATATTCTCCTTTCCATCTTCCATTGCAGCTAAAAATGTTTGAACAAATGGGTTTTAAAGTTGATCGCGCAAGCCCCATACACAAACGGTTTCGCCTGAAAGTATTAGGTCCAAAAATTTCCCTGTTTCTTTTCATTATCATTATTTTTATTGTTCAAGATCATTGTTTTTGGTCAGTATTTTCTAATGCCTGAATATTTTTAATGAAGTATGAAATTTTTCTTTAATAGACTATGCAATCATATTAATCTTGCATGCAAACTTCATGGATAGTTTAGTCCCTTTTTTTTTTTATTTTTTGAGAGAGGCTTGCTTAGGTGATTGTTCTTGGCATTGAATTATGAGGATATGCTCAAAATTAAGAAGTTCCAAAGATTAGTTCCAAGTTCCAAGGAAATATATACTTTAGAAAAAGGAATACTACATTTTTTGTGTTAATATGCCTTCATGCATGAATAACAATAACAAGCAATATTACAGCTTATTGTATTTAAATTGCTCTTTTCTTGATGATTTTTCATTTTAAGCTGATTGATCTAATTTAGCAGTGAGTAGTGGTGAAATACTTTTGACGACAATCATAACCACTCATACTTTATCCTAAATTTCATCAATCTTAACATTCATATACAGCAAAAGAAGATAAAAGTGAAGGAAGAATGCGCATGAATGCTGACTTGGACTCTCCTTTAAGTGAATCTTGAAAATTTAGTCGCTGAATGCAGTTACTACTGAATTCTATTAGTTGATTTTTCTGTCACAGCTGCTTTTGCCTCGGATAGAAAGTCTCTTAACATGCATCTTATTTGTACAGTTTCTCTTAACTGCATAATAATACGTTACTCAGATGCTTCATGTGGATTCTGTGCTATATAACAGGTGATTCATATAATCGTGGGGAAAAGATTGACAGTTCTCACTTTGTTGCTGATCCTGGTTTTCCAGCTAAGATTGTCACATCAAATGTTGAAGCATCATCTGATAAACACTCTCCTACTCCTGCATACAGATGCAAGAAATGCCGTAGAGTAATTGCATTACAGGAAAATGTTTTGGATCATGTACCGGGAGAGGGTGAGACATGCTTTGAGTGGCATCGAAGGAGAAGTGGAAGTTCTTTCAGTAGATCTGATGACATTGAGTGTTCGTCCATCTTTGTTGAGCCTCTTCAATGGATGACAACAGGTACCACAGCTTGGTCTCTTTGGGTTTTGCATTTTCGCATACTAACGCATTTTTCCAATTGTTGTAACATTTCCCAGTCAAGGAGGGTGGTCTGGAAGGTAAGCTGCTGTGCACGCACTGCGAAGCTCGGTTAGGTTACTTCAACTGGTCGGGGATACAATGCAGTTGTGGGAGTTGGATCACCCCCGCCTTCCAGCTTCACAAAAGCCGAGTTGACATCAGTACTGTATAATCGAAGATTCGCCTGATCCATTTCTTGATTATATGCTTTTAGTTTCGTCTCAAACTACTATAATCGTATGGTGAGACCACATCAATGTCTAAATCATACAGAAGTATACTATTGTCTCAAGATGGGTATGTTGAAGTCTTGCTATTTTTCGGATTTGATTGGAGTTTTGAGTTAATTTGGCACATGATTTTCTCAGTGCAATAATTAATTGTTCTGTGCTGGTTTTTACTTAAGCAATGAATCGATATTTATATATTGGAAATGGAATTGAAGTGGTATTTTGATAAATGTTGACGATTTTGAGCACATGAACTACGATGCATTCCATTTTTCAATTTTTCAGTGTCGTTGGATATATCCACAAATGCACACAGGACTAACAAGTTTCAACTCTGGTTATCATGCAACTGTTAACTGCAGAAAGTTAAAAGGAGGTCTAAAAATGACTGAGAAATGAGTTAAAAGGCTCAGATGTGTGAAAATATCATTAGTTAGCATCCTACTGTACTACTGCATGAGAAGAACTGTACACATCCTCAAGTTTACAGCTATTCAAGAGCGCATCATAAATAAACAGTACTAAGATCATGATAACAATATTAATGATACTTCTGGGTGTAATGATTTTCTCAACAATAGCAAAATGCCTCTCTTCAGAAAGCAAAGGGGATTCATAGCTGCCTTTAATGGAATTGCGTCTTTATTTCGAAGGCGAACACCATTTTCCAACACCACAATGAAGGCCTGCTTAATGTGCCTGTGACTCGAGGAGGAAATTTGTGGCAGCATTAATGTCGTTCCTAGAACGAATGAGTGCTTGTCTTGCCAAGTTCCGATCAAAGCCCATTGAAACCAATGTTGAGATGGAGTCCTCTGGCGGGTCCATTGATGATAAGGAAGGACTCGGATAGTTTCCCTGGAGCCAAAATGGCACACATTAAATCAAGGGGTAACATGGATGTGGGAAGGAGAGGGTGGACTAAAAACCGGGATAACACAAAACAAGCAGAAAATCAGCAAAGTGTGCGTGCCATATGTAAAGTAACATAAATGCTACTAAGAGCTAACACAAGTAGGTAGTGTAATCCAGGTTCAAAAGCTACAATAGAACTAACCTCCACCTGGCGACCAGCATAGGGTGGTGCACTTCCAACAACATTTCTCGATGATCCGGTGGGTGATGTGCTTCCCATAGATGGGAAAGACAGTCTTGAGAAGAACGAAGCAATAGCTTCAGGAAACTGAAACAGACAGGCAAAGGCTTAGTCAGTTGTACTCCTAGAGCAACCTTGGACAATCGTGCCAATGCATATATAATTTAAGTGAGTTGTTGAGACAAGCTCCCTCAAGCCTATTCTAAACGCAGAATGAGAATCACACAAATCATTTTAAGACTCACCACCACATTTATAAACCTTACAATAGCCGTTGTTCAAAAACACCACCCACAAAAACAGTACATCCTTAGGGTGCATGTTCTAGTCAGCTTAATGATAATGATGAATATCTATAATGAACAAAAATATCAATATAAGACAATGATCTTGCACCAAGTAGTGAATTGACTCTGTGGAACCAAAATTTATGGCCCAAACAGGAAAAATAATTTATATGGTTGTGTAAAAACTTAAGGCGAAGATTCATAGACAGAATACTGAAGATATAGGATTATCAAGATGGTTAGCTGATGTAAAATAGAAATATAATGTATGAATCAGTAAACAGATAAAGATTAGGTGCAACCTTCACCCTGCGTACACCGAAAACATTCAGGCGATATAGAGAACCTGCTAAAATCCCACAAATACCCGGTAGAATGGATCTTTTCCAGGATGACAAAAATAGCTGCATAGTAGTAATGATAAAAATCAAACACTATCAAATGATGCAAAATTAAATAGATAAGACTATTCAAAGATGTGCTTCATGTTGAGTTATGTGAACAAAAGAGTTAAGAGTGCCAATGTCAGATACTCATGAATTACCTGAAGTCCAGCTAAATATATAAACGTCTTGTCAGAGAAGTTGAGATTGAACACACGGAACCGTGTTGAAACAGGAATGTCGAAATAGAACGGTATGAAGGAAGAAAATATAAGGCCATATGGTCCAGAGGTAAGTATATTCAAGGAGGGATCTGACAGAAAATGAAGTGAAATTGTCACTAAAGGACTACAAGTATGTATTTAAACAAGTGTGGAAATAATATAATTAACAAAACTAGTTATCCTGAATTTAAATAAGAGATAAAGTAAACATCAAATTCATTAACCATGTAACTTCATTGACATCCAGAAAGCAAGAAATTGTAAGTGAACAATTAAACAAGGCAACCTGCAGAGAAGGTTCGATTGCTACTTCATACCAAAAGCTACAGAGTACCAGTAAACCAAATAGCAGGAAGTCATGATACTGAAGAATTGGCAGTTGATATATTATATGCTAAAACGTCATGAGTTCCAAATTGGTAGACCATTGTTCCCATTATAATTAGCTCATTTTAAATTTATTTAATTTGCTTAGAATTTACAAGGAATATTTACTTGGTAAAACAGTAAAGTATTTATGATCACACCTTTAAGTAGCAATAGAGCAAGGACTTCAAGCAGCAATGAGACCACAATAGACAACAAGATAAAGACCTGCAATTAAGGTTTTCACCAGTCAATACTATAAGAGGTTCTTTAGGAGTAAAAGTTAATCAGAAGAATATAAAGCCCATCACATAATTTATCACCCCACACGTAGAGAGAGGAATGAAAGGTATAACTTTATGTCATGCCTGCCCCTAGTAAAATTTAAGTCATTTTCTGCTTTTATAAATCTTATACCACATTACCACCAAGGAAAATAATTAAGTGACCCAAAAGCCTAGTATTACAAGGAAATTTCTTGGAGGGGATATGCCTTCATATTAAATACAAGTATTAAAGTCATTTGTCGAGCATATTGAACATAGCACACATTGATCGCAAGAAAAATGTCAATCTCTTAAATTCACAAGAAATTTCAAAAGGTTACTTACGGTGTATTTATTAGAACCTATTTGCCTTTCAAACACACGGAAGTAGTACAGAAGATAAACTCCAAAAACTAGTTCTGGTGTAGATGAAAATCCGAAAACTGAAACTATGAGCTTCCATATCTGAAGTTTCTTCAAAATGTCCTGGCAATACAAAAACAAAGTTGGCAATGCTAGTATCAAATATTCACTATAGCCACTAAAAATAAATATATTAATCTTGAAATAAACATCAACAGCAATGCCATAAAAAGTTGTATTCCAAATCTCCCTGTGGTTACAAGATCAAAGGATTCATAACTATTTTTACAAACCAAATAATACCATGCACGAGATGGTCAGACACTAGACAGAAACCCATCATCAAAAAGAGGTACTCGGTAGTCCGTACACTAGATGAGAATGATAAATAGAGTATAAAATTTGACAGCACAAAGACCTCTAAGTTCTTCATTAATCATTAGTAAGCATTTAACAAAATCAAGCAAGTGCATACATACTGATGTTTAAACTTGTCTGAGTTATTAACGAACCTTAAAATTCATATTTTAATATCTTGAGCATTAACTGAATTCATCAACTCTTAATACCACCTTAATCACCAGAATGCAAAAATGAACTAAAGCAAACAAGGCAGGCCCCAAATCCCCACTCCATCCAAGTAAAAGTGAAAAATCACAATTGGCGATCACATTAAAATTAAACAAAATCAGTAAATTATACAGCTAATCCTAAAGGTAAAACAAAAGACCAAACAGCATATCTAAGCTCGCATCATAGCTAAAAAAGACAACAAAATTCAAATGAATCGGCAGTGAATTTCCAAAAAGAACAAAAGTAGAGTACATTGGAGTACCAAGTAAGACCAAGCGATGTTTCTTGAACGGCCTTGGATCCCAAATATGACCGTAAATAGAACACTTGCAATTACTATAGTCCTTGTCACCGGCGCATTATCTGTCAACAAAACAATTATAGTTAATTATTCGATTTTCGATAGGAGAACCACCAATCTCAGAAACTCCCCCCACCCCCCCAAAAAAAAAACTGCGCAAAACGACGTACTGAAACCAGATGGGCCGCCGTTCATCTTCTGGGCGAACCAACCACCTCTCTGTTTACTTGAATCGAATCGATATTTATACGGTTGTATGTATATGTGTATAAATCTTCGGTTTCAGCCAGATAATCTCTCTCTCTCCCAAAATCTCTCAATTTCTTTCTCTCCGAGTCGTCGTCATCGACTATAATTATCTAGGTTTGGTTAACTTCGGGCCGGCCCTCGCTCTTTTTCGGGCCCTTTACGGAAGCCTAAGTAGGACCGTCTAATGTCGTTTCTATTTACTCTGTCTTTCATCCTAATGGTTATATATTTTTATTTTGAGCGTTTCATCCTAATAATTATATTTTTCTTTTTAGATATGAGACCCACAAAAAGACTGGATGGAGGGAGTGTAGTATCTTTTTAGTAGTTGGAGTATAGTAGTCCATTCATCCCAAATTTGTTGTCTTAGTTACTATAAACACAGAGTTTAAGAAAAGTTGATTTTTGACTAACTTTATTGACTTTTTAGGGGTTATTGTGGTATTTTTAAGTATAAAGTATGTTATGTGCGTTAGTTTTGAGTGGTATTTTTGAAATTAAGATAAATTTTTAAGGTTATTGATTGATGTGAAGTTTCATTTTTTTTTAATATAAGACAATTAATTTAGGACGGATGAAAACGGAAAATAAGACAACGATTTTGGGATGAGAGGCGTATTATTTTATGAAAGATAAAGAGATAAAATAGTATTTTCTTTATTACGAGTATTGAAACGTAAACGCTTCATTTCCCGTACATTTTAATGGGGAGGGGGTATTTATTTTTCATATAACTATATTTTTTATTAGTTCAAAATTTTTACTAGAATATTACTCATTTCTTATTCCTAATAAATAGATCTTCCATAAGACAATGGTCGTCATTGGTCAAAAATTGTTTGCTTCTCCTATTCTCCTAATTGATGTTTACATTTTGTGTTTAGTATTTTATTTTATTTTTCTCCCATCTTGTGTTGTTGCTTTCTTTTAATAATAATAGCTTTTAGTTTTATTAAATTATTTATTTATCATTGTTATAATTATATCTTTTTCATAACATAATCAATAAGACAAATTCTCCTGTGAAACGTTAAATATGTGAGACGGTTCGTGAGACGTGTTAAAGTATGTTTATTATATAAATAAAGTATGTTTAATGATTTTTAAAGTATGTTTTCTAAAATATGATAAATGATTAATTAAAGTATGATTTTATGGTGTTATAATATAATTTAAATATAAATAAGCATATTTTACTTATATAATAAGTATACTTTAGTAATGGATCGACCCGTCTCACAAACGTCCCACAAAAAACTCATCTTGCAAGAGAGTAACTCAATCAATAATTATTACTCCATTCATTATAAATTGTTGGGTAGATTTATTGGTTTATTTAATTAAAGAAATGTTACAGAAATAGGTACCATGAATCATTAACCGGTATGAAATTTCATTTTCATGATTACTACTAGCGTGGAATTATTTTGAAAATTTATTGTTATTTTATTTGGGGTTAGAATTTAAATCTCACATGTATCCATGTATACATACAAATTCTATATTTTTATACTTCATTGGGGTAGTCTTTCTTGTCCCAGGTGCACAAAGTGTGCTTCATTTTAAGGATACAATATTTTGTTCGTATACGCTTTTTATTAATATTTTATTTTTTTTTGAAAAATAAAAAATACATGTCTTTATACTAAAATGTATATAATTTAATACTAAAAGATATGATTGTACGACATGGCTTCCATAGTACAAGTTTTTGTCTACTTCATTACTCAAATACTTAATCTATTGGTTATCTTTATTATAATGATTTTTTTTTACCCTTCATTTTTCAAAAGTAAATTATTGCTCAATCCAAATTTATGATGTCTAGGGGGCTTGGTACAAAAAAATAAATACAAACATTACTGTAAACTTGCTTTATATATGAACTCCGAGTCTTTTCAATTGTTAATGAATTGAATTATATATTTTTTTCTGGAGGCTGATAAAGGTTTCATCCTCGAAATAATCGCGTTCAAAACATTCTATAGATTTGAAAGAATTTTCAATTTTCGCAAATTTTGAAATTTGCAAATTTAGATAATTTTCCAATTAAATTGTGATATATAGCTGCTATTTGCAAATTGTAGGATGTGAATGAAAAAGTAACAAAAGATAGTGATGAAAAATTTCTTATAGGCAGTCATGTGTGGTTTACAGTGCAAACGAAATTTGCAGCAATATCAAATATTTTTTGAGAGCGATGATAAAAATTTCATGGGATTTGTAATCCAGAAGAAGCTGAAGGAGATTTCTACCAATAGTGCAGTAATACTAATTCATTTCCAACCATTTACACTACTTTTTACACTAAGTCAAAAACATAGTACAATCACAGTTAATATTCAGCAAAAACATGCTTCAATCACAGTAGCCACAGATGCAAAAACATGTTGGCAAGTCATGTCAATAAATGACAAAACCATGAAGAAGATGAGTAGTTACCCGCTGTCAAGCAAGCGTGTCTGTCACGCTAATACGGATGTGTGAAGCCTAAATTTTAGGATTTGAGTGAAGCCTAAGCCTATTTTATATATGGCATACATGTTTTATTTTGTAATGTGGTCCATTTTCGTTATCTTTAGTAAATATTTTTTTTATAAATTTAAATGTAATAACGATAAAATAAAAGTATAATAATTAGTAAATATTTCTTAAGTTAAATTTGTTTGTCAGTTGAAGTTTTAAAATTCATTAAAAATTAAATTAAACCAAGTAACTAATCTTACAATTGGTTAATATTAATTGATTAGGATGGAAGATGTAAATATTTTTTTGTTAGGGTGTTTCTGAATATTAATATTTTTTTTTTATATCTTGATAAAAACAGGGGACATTTTGTATGGTGTTATATACTCTATATATATATGATTGTATGATAATAAAACATTTGCTATATAAATTACAAATATATTATATTATGTGACGATTATACTTTATTATTACAGTGTGAATTTTTTTCCTAGTTAGTTTAACCTCAGTCCTCATGAATTGAGACTGGTTTTTTAATTTCAGTTTTCGTTTCATAATATATTTCTTTTTTAATTTTTATGAATAATCTTTCTTTTATGAACCATTTTTTTTAAAGAAACAACGGGCTAATAAAGTTGTCCCATATTTGAATCTATTGATTAAAGTAAAAGTTAAAATAATAATAATAAAAAAAATCAAATAATGTATAGAGAAGTGAAATAACTTAACTATAGTTATGTCCAAATATATTGAACATTACATATACAATATTTGTTAAACTTCTACATACAATTAAAAAATTTAGTGCTCTAGATATTAAAGCAATTGGAGTTCTTAGTAAGTCTATTAATTACAAATTACTTTTTCTAAACTATCAAGAACTAAGAATCTATGACGACAAATGTGTGTGAGAGATGAGTCGAAGTAACGTACACAATCTTTTATGAACTCAAGCAGTATTGCTTTGAAGTTAAAAAGTTGTGTAATAAGGTTTATTAATTAACTAAAAATTATGATAAACATTGATAGGCTGTCGTCGGCCTACCAAAATATAATTTAATTCCGACTCACACTTATATTTAGTATAAAGGCAAGTACGGGTCGAACCCAAAGGAGTTTAATGAATTTTAAATTAAATCTAAGTGTTACTAACATATAAAATAAATATATGAGGATTTTGATTGTGACAAATTGAAAATAACAAAAGTAAAATTAATTCAATTCTTAAGTAACAAAGCAGATGAAAATTAATTATAAAATTAACTAAATGATTAAAGCATAGTTTAGGATGTCGATCCCCTCCCTTTTACTAAATTAACTAATTACAGGAATTAAACATTTAGCCTAGCGCACAAACTCAAACCCCTAGATTGATAGTACGACCAATCAACCCGAATGTTCTTAAGTTTATCAGTTAGAGTACAACCACTAAGTTGAACTATCTATGAGTGGCCCTATGGATTCGAACTCGTAGATGCATTAGAACTCTAAACATATGGTTATTAAGCTACGAAATCCGGCTAGGTATCATACAACCTAAATTCTATTACACCTAGAGGGAATAATCTCTACTTGTTACTTAATCCAATTCATATAACAATTACGGATTGTAGTTCATAGAATAACAGTAAGCAATTAAATAATAATTTAGTTGATCAGACCAAAATAATTATTGAACTACTATAAAGAACATCAAAGCATGTAATAAAATAAACTTGCACACAAGATTCAATTAAAAACACTTAATAATTGAATTAATAATTCTACGGCAGGTTCACGAATCCTAAACTAGATATATGAATTACTGAATTAAAAATATAAAAATTAAAGAATCGATGGTGTGTTCTTTGTTCTTGCACTTCAAGTCCAATCTCACTTGGAGTGCCGCCCCTTTTTCACGCCTAATCTGCTGCCCATCTCGTGTATTCTGCCGATTTTACGTGTTTTGCAGCCTCCCAAATATAAAAATATATCTTCTCGCTTGATCTCTTTCTTAATTTATGCTTCCAAATATATCTTAAGATCTCTTCCACTCTATCCTCTTCTCTCCTTCTTGGTCGACCAACCTCACAGATTTGGAGAAAATTTGGTTGTGGCTGATTTGTTTCCTAATTTACTCCTCTAATAATCTATTTCTACATCAATTCAAATAACTAAAGCAATTATCTCTCAAAATAATATAAGTCAATATTAACACATAAAAATATATAATTAAATCAAATAGACTTTAATTATCACCAAATAATCATGCTAAATATGACTTATCAAACATTTTATAAAAATTGATTAGTCTCTTCGGTTTATTCGCATACTATATTGTAGTTAATAATGTCATTTTGAATATATTATAAAATATGACATGATAAATTAAAGGCTGAAAGTGTAGTAAAGGAAAATGGGTGAGGATAAAGTGGGAAAAAATGTTAACATTTGCTAAGCCATTTTTAATATATTAATTATGATTAATTATGATATGATTATGATAATATGTATAATTTAATACATCTCACAAACAGTCTTACATATGTAATGTCTTACGAGAAAATTTGTCTTTAATTTTTACATTTATTTTTAATTAAAGACAAAATTAATATAACTTAAATATTTATTTATTAACAAAACACTAAATTATAATATGATCAATAATTTAAATAACTAATCTTCTAATTTGGAATGTAATTAATAAAACACTTCAAAATATTTATCTTTCATGTACTGTTTAAAGTAATTTTAAATATGTAGTATATAACGTAATTTTAATTTTATATTATTTATATTTAAATTTCATATTTATTTTAATTCCTAAAAAAACTTATTTTTAGATAGTATTGCAAACAGAATAAAATTTACAGTCACCTCTTCATCTTAAAGTTAAATAAAAAATAATTTATGGTTAAAAAAGAAAACTGAAAAACAATTAAAAAAATAAATAAAAATTGATAGTTCTCACGGAACACACCATTTTGGTGTGGTTATATAATCTTACACAAAAATGCCGTGCCGCTGGAGATGAATTTCACGGCAATTTAGGACTTTTACACCATTATACCGTTCTGCTGGAGATGACCTAATGAAGATATGATAAAAAAAAATTCTAAAAAAGCATAGCATCAAGAACACTAAGCACATATACTTGTTAGAACATAATGCACGGCATATGCCATCAACATAAAATGCAGTTGTAATATTGTTGACGCAGCTATAGCGTATTAAAGGATGATAATACGATAACAAATTCTATAACCCGTTGATTCCTAAAAAATACGTTGATTCACAAAAATAAGTTATGAGACAACTCTCATTTTCATTAAACAAATTCAACCCTGTATTACAATAAAATAAACACCTATTTATAGGTGATAATAAGATCTAACATCATAATGATAATTATAAATAAAAAGGAAACAAATCAAAACCTAATTATTAGTTATAACCTTGGATTCATAAAGAAGATTGTCTCATATAATTATCATCTCTTGATTGTCTCAAATAATTACCGTCTCACAAGAGATTTTGTCAATGTCTTGTCCTTATAATATATATTTTTTTAAGATTTTTTATCACCAATTCATTTTAAATTTACTAATCACTCTAATGTGTGAACTTATAATCCTCGAGTTGAAATATCAAGAACTGCTTCATTCCAAGTAATGTAAGCTTCCTCCAATTGATTTTCCAACTATGTACATAAAAATTTTTATTTTTTATTCAAAAAGACACGTGGTACTAAAAAAAAATTAAAATCCAATTTATTTAGAATTCCTGAATGTTTAGGCCTCCATTAGGCTCTAAGAATTCTTACTGGGAGGGCCCAATTTCATATTTTAGTTTGACTTATGTGTTCCAGACTTCCAGTCGTTTATGAATGCCCGCCCACTCGTTTATTTTTCAATTTCCTTTTTTTTAATTTATTAATAGTCTATAATTTAATTAACAATCTAAGTAATTTGTTTGTTTGGATTTTGAAAATCTACTTTTAAATTATAAAATATAAAATAAATAATGATATTTTATGTTTATTTTTTAATTTTGGTGTAATAAATTTTAATTTTATACTCCTATTAAATCAATATATTAGACATTGCCTCATAAGTGGTGCATAATAAAATATATTAATTAACGAGATAAAAAGAGATGAAAATAAGTATCAATTAAAAAGAGAAAATATATAGAAAAAGTGGATAATTATGAATTAATAAGATTTTTAAGGAGTATAAATGAGTGGTGGTTAAAACTTAAAACATAATTTTAAAATCTCAACTAGATCCTATGCAGTTTTTTAAACCTGAAAGGCTGAAACAATGTAAAACTGATAACTTATGAGTGTGCTTGAAGTTTATATAGATTTTGAAAACATCAATAGAGAGAAATTATCCATGTTTATTTTTAAAACAAAATACACCATTTTCCTTTCCTTTTCAAGAGGAAAAGGACAATAATCGAAGTCATCTGGCCTTCCAATGCACAAGCACTAGAAGCTGTTTGATCATAAATGAAAAAAAAAAAATCCCAAAAAACACTAAAATGGTACCGCAACATTTTCTATATCGCATGGTTGAATAGATGACACGTTATACCCTAGAACAAAATGTTCAATCCTATTCCTTGGGGCAATTATAGGATTTTTTTCCACTTTTGCATGTCAATCATTTAATAAGATGATTTCCCAAAATATTACTACAAGAAATCGGGTGTAACATTATACCATAGGCTTCTGCATCAAGATGCACAAAAAACAAAGCTTAATTTACCAATCTAACCTTCCCAATATACACCTCTATAGGCTCAATTTGGCCAAAGTTGTTTCCTATCGCAAGGTGCAATTTGGCCAAAGTTGTTTCCATTTCTCAATCTCTTCTTTCCTCCAAAGTTTCCTAACTCCGCCGTAGAACCCCTCCGCCGCGTCGCCCACTTCCCGGTGGTCCCGCCTGTCGATCGCCGCCTTCCTCCACCGTGACCCGGGGGCATACTGCTTAAACTCCAGGACCACAGTATCTGCATAAAACGACATCGTTAGAACATACACGTGTAAGCAATCCAACTATAGAGTCTCCTTCTCCTATTAAGCCCATGTGGACCGAGGGACCACACGATCATAATCCTTCCTCCTACATTTTAAGCCTATTAATAAAACACAATTAATGAACAAAAATGGATGTAGGTGAACCACCTATTATCTAGATTGTTTGATAATTATGCGATTATTGTATAATTAAGTGTAGAGTGTGATTAATTTAAATTAAATTTCATGCAAAAGGGAGGTTAATTAAAGTGCCCACCGTAAATGTGACAACGACAAGTGAATTCATTTCCATTGCAAGAATCCAGATGCCCAACAACTCCATACCACCAACCTGTGAAATTAAATAAATAAATAAAAATATAATTAATTCATTAATGATATCTAACTTGGAGATTCTTTAATGAAATCGAAATCTTGACTTGAGGCCACAATTCTCTCCCTCTCTCTCCTCTCTCTCTCTCTAAAACATACCATATGGGAAGTCTTTATTTTTTCTCCATTGGATTTCAATGTGGTCATTTGGTTTGAGTTCATCTAAGCAATCAGAAATGTGAAGTACATTTGAGGGAGTGTTCACAATTGGTGCTCTGATTCTTTTCCATTCAATGCCTTCCTCTATCATGCACCTCCCATTTGCTTTATACCTGCAATTATTCAAAATTAAATAAATAATTTTGAAGTTATAATTAATATGTTGTATTAATCTATCTATCTATTTCTACCTTGCAATAAAATTGTCTGTCGTGGAACCGTAGCTTAAATGAGCGTCGTAGCACGAGAGCATGAACCCGGCGTGACCGTTCTGCTCACAAATAATGTCGAGATATATTAATAAAATATGGTTGATAAAATATCGATAAAATAGACTATAATAGAATAATTGATTTTTAAATCAAATTAAAAAAAAAATACTCTGTAAAGTAATTTACCCTTATAAATAAAAAATATTGCTCAAAGAGTAATATTTTTTTAAAAAGTAATTTAAAGAGTAATTCTTCAATAATTTCGACAAAATCAATACGAGACGGCCAGACGGTCTATATAGGTGAGAAAAATAATTACCTCACGGTTAAAAACTTGAGCTGGGAACCAAAATTTACCATTCTCAAGAGCCAGATAGCAGTACATGACTGACGAAAAGCTCATCTCATTCTTGTCCATCATGCCCGATTTGAGCCCGAGGAAGTCGACAAGGCCCGACAAAAGCCCGAACCCGCGTCCCTTCGAGGCGGAATGCAGGAATCTGGGGGCCCGTCTGGAAGCAATTTGGGCCTGCCATTCTCTGTAAGCAGCGTCGCCAAGAACAGAGCCCCATTTCTCTCTCATCCGTTTCTCCCACACGTGATCACTCGTGCATTTCTCTCTCATCGACCTGCAACACCCCGCCAGGCTGCACACCTCCACTGGCGACAGCTTTTCAAGAATGGAGTCCAGAGCTAAATCAGGGAGATCGAGTAAGGAAATCTCTGTTTTGTCCTCTGTAGCATCGTTTCTTGGGGTTGGAATTCTGTCTGGTGGAGGGGCAGATTTGGGAACTTGGAAAATTGTGAAGAGAATCTTTCTCTTCTGAATTAGAAAAATGAGGAAGTCCTTGAAGAAACTGGGGAATGGTTTCATCTTGGAATATGGTGGATGTGGCCTGAAGAATGACTGAGAAAGGAGGAGAAATGATAAACAAGAAACCAAGAAAAACAGCATTGTAATAAAAACTTGTTTTCTTGATGAGAGAGAGAGAGAGAGAGAAGAGAGAGGGAGAGAGTTATGATTCTTAGGTGAAGGAGGTGGCAAGATCTAAAATGAGGCACAGCTGATGAAGTAATTAATGCAGATTTGCTTATGCATGAATTTTTTATTAAAAAATAGAGAAAGAAAGAAGGAATTTTTAATTAAGACTTGGGAGTGCAACAAAGATGTTTCTAATCACCTGAAAGTTAAGTTTCTTACAAGTATTAAAAGGGTTTTCATATAGTGACTTAATTGTTAATTAATTAAGTTAATTTACACAATAGTTTTTTTTGTTGAATCTTGATTTGCGTAAATTGGTGGAGAAGGCAAGATAATTAAGGTGTGAGAAAGGGACAACATAACCGACAATTGTTGGAGTGTTGGGAGTTGCAAATTACGAGGTATATAAACCACAATTCTCAAAACTTGTGGTGTCTATCTACATGCATTGAATTTTCACCATTGCACTTTATTTAATTACACTTTATTAGTTTTTTTATTAAAGAATGCTAGAAAGGACATGTAGGGTTGCAAGAAAGGTTAATGTTAATATTTTAGAGTGAAAAATAAGAATATAGAATCAAAGCAAAAAGCCCATAACTTTGCTAAGATTTGAGTATTACCAAATGGGTAGGCAAATCTATTGCACAACTTTGGTGAAAACAATGTGGCCGGCTTTGAGAACATCAATAAACAAAAACGCCATCTACTCATATCAAGATAATTAAGACATCAATTTCAAGAAGTAATCAAGATAATTAAGACATCATCATTATAACTCCAAATGTGGATTATTTAATTTCTTTACATTTTGTGATGAGGATGCATGATGAGTGTGGATAAAAAGACACTAAATCGTCTATTCGAATTTCACATTTCAAATTTTGTTACATTACATTAATATAAGTGTTATAATTATATATTTTATTAATGAGCATTAATTAACACATGAAGCACATTAAATCCAAACACAATATGTAAATCATGAGAAAAGGGTTCAGATTCAATCCCATTTTTTTTTTTTGGGATAAAAAGATAATATTGCATTTATACAGTGATGGGCATTTTTTTTTATTTTTTATGGTTGAAAAATAAATAGAGTGTAATTAGGGAGATAGAAATTGGTGGGTGCACAGCTCACCTATTTAATGGCCATATTATGCCTACCTTTGAACCATAAAATAAAATAAAATAAATATGTTCAAAATTTATGATAACTAGATTTGATGCCAAGCTGGAGCTCACACCACATGGTTAACAATTTTAGTCTAATTAGCCAAAGAGTTGTAGGCCAACTCCAGCACACTTAATTATTATTACAAACTAAAATTGGAAGAAATGGAAAAGAAAATCGTAAAATTTAAAATTTGTTTAGCATTAATTGGTCTTGAAAATTACTGTTTCATAATCTAATTTGTTGAGTTGTAATTGAGATGGGAGTAACTAATGATAAGCAAATTTTGATCCATAAAATTTTCAAGATTGGTCTCAATTCTAGTTCTAGGAAGTATATCAAAAAGGAGATGATAATCATTTGTAAAATTCACTATTTATACTTTGTACTGGTATATAACTCGTGTTACGCGGTATATAATATTTTTTTCAAAATAATATGTTATTTAATAAATATAAAATAAATTATATATTTTGATTATTTACGCCCGTACATTATTCATATTATATTAAATGAATTATATAAAATTAAAATTAATATTATGGAATATATTTTTTTAAAGAGTAATTAATATTATTACATTATTTCTTAATTTATTATGAAATATATTATATACTTAATTTAATTATTTTAACTAATATTTTTTAAATTTTATTTTGACTTTAAATAAAATATAAATCAATTAAATATTAATTTACACACTTTATTTTGATAAAATATAGATTATTTCCTATTATTTCGAATTTAATAAAACTAATAACCCATTTATCTATTAGTATATGTTTTAAATTGCTTAATTTAATATCTATTTTATAATGTAGAATAAAGAAATTAATATTTAATTATTAATGCTTCACACTTAGAAATTTGCTATAATTAAATGTAATTAAATGTTGATAAATATTAATCATTAAATTAAAAAAAAAATAAATAGAAAGAATTAAATAAAAACTAACCAATCAAAAAGCAACACATAAATTTTTTTTTTTAAAATGCACCTAATGTTGCCACATATATTTTTGTAAAAAGTTATTTTTACAATTACTTCTCAATTATATATATATATATATATTAATATATATTAAGATGACGTACTTTTGTTTGAATTTGTGATAACTCTCTTGCCCTTCTTCAGCCTTTTTAATTAATAAAATTCCTTTGATAAAAAAAATCGATCTATAAAAAGGAATATATAAATCAAAGTTGGGTAAACAAGAAAGTATTTGTAAGTAGTTGTCTGAATGGATCTATTAATCACAAATAAATGTACCAACTCAACCCTCCAACTACCTTAGTATCCACCCTCATTTCTACCTCAACCGAAAATAAAATGACTATTCCATGCTTCCATGTCTCTTTTAGGGACGATAATGGAAATAAAATATTATAAGACTTTATTTTTTTATTATTTTATTATTTTATTTTTTTGGCTGAGACTTCATTCTCCTGCACATTTAGACATACAAGTTTAATTTATACATTTTAATTAACTCATTGAATTTTAAAAAAGTGACGATAAACACTCTTAAATAGAATATCATGTAATAAATAAGGAAAAATATATAAATTTTAAACCTTAAAAGAATATATATATATATATATATATATATATATATAAACTTAAAATTAAATAAGATACTAGATACTATAAAAATAAAAATAATAATAATGTAGTTAGACGTAATGTGATATATACAAGCATTTAACTCTTTATTGTAAAGTGGCGTTATTACTAATATTGTGGATTTCTAGTGATAAATATGTAACGTGGAAGAAATGTTTTGACTTAGGGATAAAAATAGATGAAACTCCAACAAAAAGAAAAGAAACTGAAGGAAACTTAAACTACTGAGCTACTAAAAAGAAATGTCCATTTTTTTTCTTAATTAGTTACTTTTTTAATTTGAGATGTTATAATTTTTTTTATATGTTACAGTATAATGATTATTGTACTTTAGCCATCAAATATCATATTTCTTTAAAAATGTTATTATTTTCTATTGTGTCATACAAATTTTTGTGAATTTTTACAAACTGTTTATAATGTGTACAAGAATGTTAGCTTTACATTGTGACTAGTCACATCTAAAAATTAAACAAAATATTTTAAAATCCGCATCTCTTTAACCTAGCTGAAATTAATACACGAAAATAAACTTTATGTACTGCTTTAAATAAAAATTAACACACACTTTAATTAACACAGCTATTTTTTTATTTTTTTTCTTTTTCCTCAATACTTTTCAATTTATGGACATAGGTGCATAGGTACGTATTATGGGTGGCTCACCTAATAAACAGTCTATAGATGCAGAAATTAATTAGTTAAACTACCATTCCTCACTATTAATATGACTCTTTTTACTCAATTCCACGTGTAATTACTATGGCGTAGTAAATTAGAATACCTCTAATTTTACTCATTTTAATTAATTAACGTACGTCAAGTCACATCATATCATTATACTAAAAAAAATACTAAAAATTATGACTTTTTTTTCGGACCACAAAAATTATTATTAAATATTTGCATTTAATTTATTTGATTACTATACATAATTGTTTTTAAAAAGATTGACGGGTGCTTAGTTTACTGCAAGAAATTGGAATTGGAATTGGAATGATAATGATAGTAGTGAGGAATGATAAAAGGGAGTATGATCTTTATAATTGTATTATTTGATTGATAATGAGAATCATTATCATTACTATTAATTTTGTTTGATTTATTCACAATTTCTTTGGAATGGAATTAATTTTTTTTAATTATTTTATTTCAGAAAAATAATAATGTTGAAATAAATTTTATTACAGTATTTTTTTTATTAAAAAATGTTATAAAAAATAAAAATGAGTATAAAAAATTTTGAATACATTCATGCTGGGAATGAAAGTGATTAGTCAAAATATTGAGGAATGATAATTCCTTACTTTTAGGATATGAAATCACTATTCACATAAATGAAAGTATTCAATCAAACTACAATTTTTTATTCCATTCTCGTATCCCTATTTAAAAGTATCCAAACAAACAGATCCTGAGTACTTTTTTAAATGCTCTTAAAATTCATGTAAATTAACGCTTAATCGAGCTAGGTTAAAAATTAAAAACCTTGAAATACTTTAACGATATTTTATTAAAGTGGATTAAGGAGTATTACTTTCGAACCCTGCACCTTTATTAATCATGAGCTCTGATACCATGTTAAATGATCATCTCATCTAAAAGCTTAAGCTTGTAGAAAGTTGTATCGTTTAATACTTAATTAAGTCACACCCTAACATATATATAATATATATTGAGATATCTTAATTCATAAAAGAGAAGTAAATTTTTATAATTAAATAAAATTAGTTGATGTGTAATGTTATAGATTGTGGATGAAAATAAACAATTTGAATTAAAGGAAATTAAGGAAATTTACGTTCTTATATATGGGGAGGATCCATTCCAGATTCATATATGAATAATGTGTAATTTTCATAATTTTTTTAAATTTTAAATATCCTTTTTAATATTTTCTTTATTCATTTTCAGTTAATTTACTTATTTAATATTTTTTAAAAAATTATATATATATATATATATATATATATTTTTTTTTTATTAATGAACTTCATTAAGTAATAAATCAAAAAATATTTATAGAAATTATGCGTACATGTTTGACGTCCTATGAGTCCGTCTGACTAAAGCCCTGAAATTATCGTTGAACACTTGAACTTTGAATCTCAATAAAGGCCACTGACCCATTGGGCTTTAGCCCAATTAATTTATAATACATAATGCCCTTAAAATAGCCCAACCACGCGATAAACCTCAGCAGTTTTCTGCATTTTTAACTGCATCTTCAGTTCATCAATGGCACCCGAAAATAAATCCAAATCAAAATCAAAATCAAGCAACTCCAACAAAAATAACAAGAAAAGGAAGAATTACCTTCCCCATAATGTAATAATCCCCCTTCCCCAACTCTCAAATATTTTATGCGTGTATCTCTGTTATCTTTTCTCTGATTTTTTCTCCTTAAATTGGTTTTTTTTTTTTTTTCAGAAGCCAGTGAAAAAGGGTGCTTACCCTTTACGCCCAGGAGTTGAGGGCTTCTTTATAACGTGTGATGGTGGGAGGGAATACCAAGCCTCCCATGAAGCCATTAATGTCATCGGTTCTGTATGTTTTTTTCATATAATACAGTGAGATTAGCGAAGGGAAATTAGTTTCTTATATAGATTGAACTTTTGGGTTTCCTGTGTCTACGATTTAGTGGTTTTCTCATTTCAATGATCTAATTTCTCTTCCCAGTTTTAGTTTTAATGAATTGGGAGGTTTGGTGTTTCTTGATATATTTGATTGATTCAGTTATCTTAATAAAGGGTGGAAGTTTAAAACTGACTATACAACTGTACTGTTGATTTATTTCTCTGTGAAAATGGTATCTTTGTGGCTAATCTGCATGTATTCTTACTAGTAAATAGAGAGTTTTTAGATTGATCAGAAATACTAATATTTTTCAGTTTTAGTTGTGTTATTATGAATGCACAGAGTTGATTTTGGTATGCTTTTGTCACTGAATTTCTGGTTGTTTGAACTTTTTTTCTATATTTTTTAAAATGGGATTCAACAAGAGTAGTAAGTTATCTGTTTAATTCGTTATGGTACTTTTGAAATTCGAAGTGTGGTGGTTAAAGTTAGAGTTGGACATTTGTAGAGAAAGCTTTCTAGTTAAAGAGCTACAGTTAAGGCACAATTGAATGTATTTTGTCATGAATTCTTCTTCATTTCCTTTCTTTGAATCATGGACAAAGTGGACTCAGAGTTTATGTTTATACTTTTCTTTCGACAGTTTTATGATGAGCTTGTGGAGGGTACTGAGTCTAAAGTCGTACCAGCAGAAGTATGTCAGAAGCCTTTGAACAAAATCACTAAATTTGCTTCATCTGATTCTTCCGAAAGCGAAAATGATGATGATAATGATGAAGATACCGTTGTTGATCATACAAAGGATGACAATGATGAACTGACAGGGGTGGACAAAGGTGGAGATGATAATGCAGCAGGCGGTGATGGAAGTGACGAGCCAAGACTCGAAACTAAAGACAATCAAGAGCAAGAAAAGAACGAGAAACCTGAGAATCATGACAAGAAAGAAGCTGAATCTGTGGAACCACCAGCAAAGAGGCTATGCATAGAAGCAGATTCCACTAACTGTGAAAACTTATCTAAGAAGATAGTGCAGAAATCTGTTGATAAGCTTATTGAAGACGAGCTAGCAGAACTGAGAGATAAGAGCAAGGTGAGTCAAAAATATTTGTTGGAATTCCCTCCTTTCAAAAAATATAATTAAATAAAAAATAAAAATTTTCATGTTAGTTGTTTAATGTGTATACTTTTCAGTTTATTTACAGGTCTGTTACCAACTTACCATATACCTGGAAATGTTTACACAGAAATTATATGTAATTATTTGTTGAAATATGATACAATTGCTGTAATCTTGTTTGTGAAGCAAGAAATCTTGTTTGTGAAACAAGGAAGCAATGTGCTCCTTAAATCAAAATTTGATCATTTTTATGTGTGTGGTCTTTTGATGTTCTCTCTTCGTCGTCATAGTCAGATATCATTCCTGTTTAGATAATGTCTTTTTATTCAACAGAGGCGTTTCAGTAAACTTGATACTGGATGTAATGGTGTTGTATTTATACAAATGCGCAAGAGAGATGGAGATCCCAGTCCGAAGGACATCGTCCACCACATGATGACTTCGCTTGCTTCGACCAAGAAACACATCTCAAGGTTCACTCAGTGCATCTATTTCTCTCTCCCCAGAATTCTAAACTGACATACATATTTCCATAAGCAGCTTTGAATGCATCATTTGTTTCAACAGGTTTCTGTTAAGAGTGCTTCCAGTGGAAGCTACTTGCTACACATCTGATGAGGAAATCAGACGGGCGATCAAACCTGTCATTGAAAAGTACTTTCCTGAAGAAACTGAGAACCCACACAAGGTAAACATGTTCTTTGTGTATTTTCATTCTCTTTTACAAGATTAAAAACTCACTTTTAAGTTGATATTGAGGAGTTTTTGCAATTGTTAAAATCACAATGAGGCTAATTTTATAAACTTTGGTAAACAAGCGATTTTAGCAAATACTTCCAAGTTTTGAATTTACTTTCAAATTTTGACACTTTTTTCCTACGAAATCAATTTAGTTCACTTATTCAAAAGCAAATTGAATTTCAAATACCTGCTGTAGTGTTGCTAAGTTTTAAAGAACACAGACTTCTGTTACGGATCTGCAAGATTATTGTGTTCATTTTTAGGTTTTTAGGAAGTGAAGAATGCACTAACATTGGAGAATACATGGATTTCCTTTTTCACATCTTTTGATCTCTCCCTTTTTAAAGCAAGCACTGAGAAAAGGATGATGCCCATCTATTGATTGTAGAACTTGATTTTATTTGAGCTACAGGAATTTGTGGACGAAATTATTCTCACTGTTGTTTTACTTATTTTGTTTTAGTTTGCCGTACTGTATGATGCTCGTGCAAATACAGGGATTGATCGAGCGAAAGTTATCGATGCAGTAGCCAAATCAGTCCCTCCTGTGCACAAGGTTGATCTGGCCAACCCTGATATAAGCATAGTGGTTCAAATTGTCAAGGTAAGATGAAATGATTCTTTTATAAAATTGTTGATGGTTAATACTCAATATAAGAGACTTTTTTTTTTCTCAGACTATCTGCCTAATTGGGGTGGTGGAGAAGTACAAGGAATTGGCTAAGTATAATTTGAGGCAGCTCAGCAGCCCACCACAGTAGAAAACTTATTAGTATGATTTTTAATTTAAGAACACTTTTGGATGTACTATAATGTTTTACCCTTTCCAGTTATCGAACTTTAATTACAAAATTTTTGGAGTTCAGCTAAATTTCATGCAATAAGAATTTCAATATTGTAATTTAACAAAATGACACAAATTTAGGTAATATGCTCTCATAAGATCATATTCTTGGAATGTCGATATTTCAAATAAGCTGTCATCTATCAATTTTGGATAGATGTTATCATTTTTCAAATTTTGTGCATAAACGAATCTTATTCTAGTAAATTCGTATGCTCTCCAAGGAATTTGTGAAAAATAATCACATACTTTATACAATCTAGTTATCTTAAGGAAGGATACAGGGGATTAAAAGACACCACGCAATATAGGAATATAGGAGAACAGAACAAAAGAAACCATAGGAACAAAATGTTGAAACAAGTGACTGGACAAGATTGAAACATCAAAGACATCACTCGTAAGAGATGCACAAAATACTCGAAAGATATCAACTGCGATTAATCCAAGAAGTATCAAATATCTAATCTTGCTGCTCAAGCTCAAACAGGTCACCACAGTCTCACATTTCATGCAATAGAACTTGACCACAGGAAATACATTAATACAGGCATGAGAATACCACGACATTAAGATTCCTAGAGACCAAGTCCCACAGTACGACCATCCCTCCGACGCAATCCAGCAGTGTACTGCCTCTCCAATTCCATCTGAAGCTGCTCTTGCTGCTTTTCCACATCCGGGTTGTCTGGCTTCAGCTCCACTTTTGCTTCCCCCTTTACGCCCTACAATTGGCCACCAATGCAACCTCAAACTCTAAAAGAGAGTTGGTATTTGTGATAAATCATAATGAGAAACTCAAATTAATGCTTCAAGAACATAGTTGCAAGCATTGAATGAGTTGACTGCAATTGTAAAAAATGAAAAGAAACGAAAAAAAAAGAGGTGGGTGATTACCATGAGTTTGTTGAATTTTTCTTGTCTTTCACGGTCACCAAACATTGGCGTATCCCAACGATGCGCAGACTATGTGGAGCATCATATAACCATACAGAGGAAATAGATCATGAATCACAATACATAAATCACAGTGAAAATATATAATAGATACAGGCAATGACGTTCATTATAAAATAAAGAATGAACCAAACAAGCACTAGTCAAGATCCTTGTACTGCACATATTGCTTACATTTGTTCTGGAAAATCATGTTGAAATCAATCAATGATTCAAATATCAACAGAAATATCAAGAAATGAAAAGGTATCAAATTCTATTTATGTATCTGAATTCAAGTTATTCATCAGCGAACCTGATCTGACATAATCTCTTTGGTCCCTTCATTTATTTGGCAGACAGAGGGAGGGAGAGAAATTTGTAGGGCAGTGAAAGTGACATATTCATACATTATAAACAAAGAAAATAGGAAGGCTAAAGCTGTGGTACTCCATAGGAAATGCGCCGATATGTTTCCAGCTTTCAATCCTCAATCCCACTGATTGTTTCCTTAGTATACTGTATACACCCCCCACCAATAGATAGGATCAAATTCAGATTTAAAAAGATAAGCAACTTCATATCCCAAATAATTTAGTTATTTCTATATTTGGTAGACAAAACTGAATAGCCCTGGAATCCCACAAATCACGAGTCAAAATAAGTACAGGAGAGAGAATAGACAAGGTAGGGCCTGATCCAACCAAAAGATAAGTAAAATCATTTAATACCTCTTCTGTAGTGGTGCTCTTCTTGCTACCCCACAAAAGCTTCTTCTTTTGATCAGTTGACATGTACCCAGTTCCAACTAAATTCTTATTAACTGTATTTCCACCCAAACACAGCATACAGACCAAATAATTCAATTAGTTGACGGCAAAAAATGACAACGTATTAACATCACGTAATGTGTGATTTCAGAAGAAATCTTCATACTAGAAAAAAATTAACTGACCCAATTCAGCAGCTTTCATAGCTGCAATTTTTGCAGCAGTAATATCAGAATCGCTCACGTAAGCCTTCTCAGAAGTTCCTGTAAGAGACAGATCACAAGATGTCAAACATCAAGGACCGAATATTAAAGCAAGTAGACGTAATACAGAAACACACCATCAGTCCCAGGACCTGTACTATCCAGTATCTTTGGCTTCTTATCTTTTGAATCTTCACCTGTTATGGATAAATCATCAGAACGCACTTTTACTTCTTTATCACCTTGCTCCTTATACGTACGGTGATCGTCATCTCTCCTCTTCTCATCATTCGCATCCCTTTCAAAATCCATTCCCTTGGTATCTCTCTGAGAAGATACTCTCGAGTGATGACCAGAACTGTCCTTTCGAGCATAAGAATCAGTTCTTTGGCCTCTTGACTCTTCATAAGCAGGTGAGCGGTCAATTCTGTGATCCCCATAACCCTTTTTGGAATCAGGCTTTCCATGTCGGTCACCTCTATCCTCTCTATGCCTATCTTTGTCTCTATCCCTGTCCCTTTCATCAAAATTAGTATGCCTCCTACCAGAATCAGCTCTTTCATACGAGTCTTTATCCCTACTTCTATGACCTGAACCATCAGTTTTTGCACGAGGGAACGTGTCTGCATCATTTACATAATCTCTAGACCAGTGCTCTTTATGTGGCCTAGAGGAATCCGAAATATTGTTGTCTCGTGAATCCCGTGAGGAATGATAAGATGACCTTGAATAACCCCGATCATAGTCATCCATATGCCTATCACACCTGATGTGGTCATCATGCCTGTTGTGATTCCTAGATGACTGTCGATCAGAAAGCTTATAAGATTCATCACCACCTCCAGACTGATTCCTAGCATCATCCCTTTTTCGTTTATCAGCAAATTTCCCAACTTCCTTCCTTGACGGAACTGGACTTGAGCTACGTCCTCGGAGTGGACTCCCTGGATACATGCAAAAGAAGCTATAGGAGTAAAAGAATTGTCAATTACAATCAACATACAGCAAAAGATGCAAGATAATAAAATTTGAGTAAAACAAGAGCAACATAAAAATTCATCAACAAGTAAAGAAGACTTCATCTTTTCACTTAACTAACTAAAAAAAGGCATTAAATTATGATATATTCATTTTTCCGGATTCAAGTTCGACATTCTACTGAGAAAGTAACATATATAATACTAACAAGCTAATTACTCCTGATCTATAGGTGAAAGGAGTTTCGCTCAACAATTAACACATGAATTTGGTTGGCATCAATTTAGCTTCATATGTAACTTGAACAAAGTAATTAATAAATAAGGTCATTAAGAACTCAAAATATCTCCTTAATTCCCCCCCCCCCCCCCCCCCCCCAAAAAAAAAGAACTACTAGACTTGTCATCAGAAAACAACACAGAAAGCCCCACGTTTGATAACAAATGTCGACTCAGCGCATAATCCCTACCAGAAACACATGAACAAGCTAACAAGCTAATTACTCCTAATCTATAGGTGAAAGGAGTTTCGCTTAACAATTGACAACACATGAACTTGGTTGGCATCAATTTAGCTTCGGATGTAACTTGAACAAAGTAATTAATAAATAACGTCATTAAAAACTCAAAATATCTCCTTAACCGGAAAAAAAAAAGATTTACTAGACTTGTCACCAGAAAACAATATAGAAAGCCCCACGTTTGATAACAAATGTGCACTCATCGCATAATCACTACCAAAAACATATAGAACAGTCCAGCATTAACTACTACGAAATATACATACAGAATAACCCAGAGAATGATAATTGGTATTTCACAAAAAATTGTTCTCCGTAATATTTCTAAATGGCATAAGAACTGACCATCAGATGACGATGACCCGCTAACAGAAGATCTACGCCTGTACTTTCTATTTGTAGCATCAGTTGATGGCTTCCGAAACTCTGCCTTGTCCCTGCTATCTCGTGCATTTGAATCCATACTACATCATGAAAAACACGAAAAATAAATAAAATAAAATCCGGTAATCAAATTAAAGAACAAATAATCAAACCAACTGAAAACAAATATTGAAGAACAAAGGCTCGCACACAAAAACACATAAACAACAGCTAACTCGCGCATACATATCTTCCTAAGCGTTCGCTAAGAAAGGGGAAATAATAAAGTCGAAATCAACAACGAACCTTTTCTACTCCCTTTGTCGTTCGATTGCTCACCAAATTCGAAATTGAGGAAATGCTTAGCGTTAGGGTTCCGCTTTTGATTACGTCGAGTGCTTTCAAAATAAGCTAAGACGAATAAGGAAAGTTCAGAGATAAATGCAAGGGGAAGATATTTTCGGATATCATTGGTTAAAGTGGGCTTTATATAGTTGGGCTAAAAATAGGCTTAATTTGGTTTAAAATGGGCCAGGCCCAACCTATCACGAGTCGAGGTGGCCCAATTACGTATATTGGAAAATCCAAACGCACTTGGAGTTGCATATACTTCTTCAATACTTCCCACCCAGCTGGCGTCGGAAATTGTTGGCGGGAGTGTGATTATCACAGCGCTCGCTGCTTTCTTGATTTTCCCGAAAAATTTTGAGGAAATTTAGAATGTGGGCAGTTCGCAGAGCCTCCATTCAGTTAAGGTAATGCGTTCTTTTGAAGTTATTCTGTTTGTTTCTGTAAACATGTTTTTCCGAACCCAGAGTTAAAGGTTGATCTCTATGTTATTTTCCTTTTTCAGTTGACTGCCTGTGCTCGCTTTTTCTTTCTGAGAATTGTTTTGTGTTTGTTTGTTGCATTAGCGTTTCTTAGCATTGTTGTGTGAGATTGATTTAGTTGGTTCTTGGATGAAGGTTTGGAGGAGATGAAGAATGTTTCTATTTTGGGGTTTATACTCTCTGATTTTGGAGTTGGTTATTTATGATATTATATCCACTCAACAGGGGTGAATATTTACAATTTGCATGTGCGTGTGCTGTGTCTCGGTGATTATGGTCATTCTGCTATTTCTCTGTCTCCTCAAGACGAAGATTAGACTATAATTTCTTTTAAATTAGAAATCAGCTATCCTTTAGACATGTTTGACTATTTTAGCATGATAGTATTCTCTTTTTAGAACTTCCTACTGATTTTGCAGACTTTCACCTCTTCTCTTTGAAAACGTCAAACTAGGGAAAGCTGTAGCAGCCCAAAGTGAGCTGTGTTATGCTCTCTAAAGAGTAAAATATTCTAATTTACTTCACCCTCATACATGGTTGAATCTTTTGTTTTGTTGTTCTTATGCATATCCCAAAGTGATGCTGTTTGTTAGATGATTACTGAATTTTCTGTTAGTCTTAAATTATTTTCAGGCTGCTATTTTCACGTTGTTTATGTTCATAATACTCTTCTTGATCTGTCCATGCTAACACTGCTACATTTGCTATTAGACTGTCATATTTGCTCCTATCTGATGCAGTTGGGCGTTGAACTTGTAGTTCGTTTAATACTCTTTCAAACTAAATAATAATGAGATATGTCATGTTTTTCAGGAATCAAGGTTTAGCCACAAGGAGTAGCCGGATTTGCTGTGCGAAGACAGAGATAGCAAGCTGTTGTTTGGAGACTTGCAATGCTGGAGTAATTGAATCTCCAGCAAGAATATATGATGGGTTGCTATCTCGTACAAGATCATATATCACATCATGTAGTTTTCGGAAGTCGCATAAGCAAGTTCGCGCCTTTTCCTTACAGGCTAGTACAACGAGTAATGGAGAGGATGACAATGACTTGGAGGGTCGTTTTTCTGAGCTTGAAACCACACAATACACAGTTCAGGAAGCTACTTCTGGAGATGAGACTGATGATGAAAATGAAACGGCCGTTGGAGATACAGATGCACCTACAACTAGAACTTACTCAGCAATATCTAAAGCTATCCTAGCTGCTCCAGAATCACCAGTAAGCATGATTCTGGATAAATGGGTGGAAGAAGGAAATGAAATTACACCAACAGAAGTTTCATTAGCCATTCATCATCTTCGTAGACGAAGATCGCATGGCAAGGCCTTGCAGGTGATTACTCTCATCTTTTTGGGTTATGTGATTATTCTCCAGTGGTATTGATTTGACTTGATTCCATCCTCCTGTACTCAAATCTCATCAGTAGAAAAATTTATTTGTTAGACTACTTTTTTGGTTCAAATGCTTTCTTTTCTCTTTCAAATTAATAAATATGATATCCTGCTCTTGCAGCTACTATTGGTGTTTTACTCCATTAAATGGGCATTTATTTGTGAAGTCAGCACTCAGGCTCTTAAGATTTTGCTAGATTAGTGTATCTTCAGTTAGTATGAGTTTAGTTGTCTGAACTTTCAGTTAAGTTTAATTGTGAAGTCTATTTTAGATCTTCTTTCTTCATCAGAAGTTAGCTAGTACTAAAGCATTGCATCACATTGTTTGTTACCCTAATCTGTGGACATTTATGATGCTGTTTCTTGGATCTTCTGCGACTGGACAGTTCAACTAACTATAGAAAAGAGATTTTTAGTGCTCAAATAAGTACACTTTTTATTTTTGCATACAAATGCTAGCTGTATATTTCTCTCTTACATAGATCTATAATATATTCGAAAGGATTGCAGGCCTATTAGGAAATTTGGAGTGGCTCTCACATTCTTCCTTTTAATCTTTGCAGTTATCAGAATGGTTGCAATCAACAAACCATTTTGAATTTGATGATAAGAATTATGCTGAACATTTGCATTTACTTGCCAAAGTACGTGGTCTCCATAAGGCTGAAATCTACATTGAGGAGATTCCTGAGTCGTTCAGAACTGAAACAGTTTACCGCGCTTTGTTGGCCTGTTATGCATCCGCAACCAACATTGTAAAAGCCGAGGAGCTTTTCAAAAAAATTAAAGATTTAGGATTCCCTATCACGTGCTATTCTTGCAACCAGATGCTACTACTGTACAAGAGAACTTTTAAGAAGAAAATTGCTAATGTCCTGCTGCTAATGGTGAAGGAAGATATTAAACCATCCCTTCTCACTTACCAAATTTTGATCGATGTGAAAGGCCAAGCTAATGATATAGCTGGGGTGGAACAAATTGTTGATACGATGAAGGCTAATGGATTAGAATTCAACACTCATATCCAGGCATCATTGGCACGGTACTACACTGCTGCTGGGTTAAAAGATAAAGCCGAGGCTATGCTGAGAGAGATGGAAGGGGTTGATATACTGAAGAACCATTATATTTATCAATTGTTGATTCCGATTTATGCTTCCCTTGGAAGAGAGGATGAGGTTGATCGTATTTGGAAATTGTGTGAATCTGATCATCTGGTAAACGACTGCATAGCTGTGATTGAGGCTTGGGGGCACCTTAACAAAATCGAAAATGCTGAGGAGGCTTTTGACAAAATGTCGAAAATTGGGAAGAAGCCCTCTTCAAAACTTTTTACCTCCTTACTAAAAGTCTACACAAATCATAAAATGTTGGAAAAGGGTAAGGATCTCGTGAAGCGAATGGTGGAGAGTGGTTGCGAGCTAGGGACGGGGACATGGGACGCCCTCGTCAAGCTCTGTGTGGCAACTGGAGAATTGGAGAAAGCAGAGACTATACTGGAAAAGGCTTCTAAACAAAAACGAGGGAGACCACTGTTCTGCTCTTACATTACTGTCATGGATGAATATGCGGAGAGGGGAAACGTACACAATGCAGAGAAGGTGTTCCTATTGATGAAACAGGTTGGTTATGCCTCACGTGTTACTCATTATAAACTACTTCTCAAGGCGTATGTAAATGCTAAGACACCGGCCTACGGGTTCACTGATCGAATGAGAGCTGATAACATCTTCCCGAATCGAGCAATGGCTACGCAGTTGTCTCGAATTTATGCTTTTAAGAAGTCACCACTGGATGATTTGTTGGAATGAAGAAATGTGTTACTTAGATCATTACTACAAGTTGCAGGTAGCTGATCTGTCTGACTGCTGCTAATTGGAAGAACTTATAGCGGTTTATGTTTAACTGTGTGGAGTCCCACAGTCATGGTGTACTTTTTGGTCACTTTGCTTATTGCACAATACAGGTTCTTTCTTGTTCCAGTGTGTATGGTGACTGGTTGATACCCTTTTAATTTAGCATTTCTTTTATGCCCCCATATTTAGTTACAAACATTTTTCCTAAAATAACGAAAATATCCTTATTTGTGATTTGATTTAAAAATTACAATTGATTTATAGTGTATTTACACTTAAATTATAAAAATATGTAATCAACTTATATATTTTTTAAGGGGCGGCTATTTGCACCCCGAAATTGTTAAACAAACCCCAATAATATATATAATTAAAATATAATTATACAAGAAGACATAAATACCCTTTTATAAAAAAATGTGTGTTATCGAATTTTTTTTATCTTTTTTTAATAGAGCAGTTTTGAGGTATCGTGCCCTCTGAAACTACTTCTCCTTCTCCTTTATGGATTTACCGAGTGTGCCGGGAATGGAGGGATATCTCTGGTGGTGGATCTTCCACGTTCTGTTTTGCACATGATGTCAATGACCTTGGATTTCAGACCATAATCAGAGAAACACGACGATCGGCGCTCTCCAGTGAACTCATACTCAACACCTTGAAGATCTAGAAGGCCCGATTCTCGATCAAATCCGAAAACCAATCCCAAATCTGTTCTCCATCAGCGCGCTCCACACTCACCTGAAATCCCAATTACAGCCCGAATCATCACTCACCTCCAGTAGCTTATACGAAGAAGATCGAAGTTCCATTATGTGGCTGGATACGCAGCCACACAAATCCGTACTTTACGTGAGCTTCAGAAGCGTGACATTGCTAACGAGAAAGGAGTTTTTAGAGTTCTGGTTTGGGCTGGTGAACAACGGGCAGAAGTTCCTATGGGTGATGCAGCCCGACTCCATCATCGACGACGACAAGGAGAATCCGATTCCGGATAAGCTGGAACAGGGGACGAGGAACATATGGTACCTGGTGGGTGAGTACACACCGCCCGCTGTCAACCCCAAGGATGAAGACCTTGAAGTTAAACTCCGACGAATTATTGACTGCATCTCGGTTCGCGTCAGCAACACTTCTGGGAGTTCTGCTGGTTCTGACTCTAGGGATAACTCGGATCCGAACGCATTCAGCTTGTTGCAGTCCTTTTTGTACACTGTTGTCTGTAAGATGGAAAAATTATATATGTACTTATTGAAGACTCAATTTTATAATTTTATCGAGCAGCGTGTGTGGGTTTTGGTTTTGAATGAGTTTGTCGGGGAGGAGATTATGAAACAGATAGTGCAGCAGGTGCCCATTACTCTGGACGCTGAGAAACTGAAGGCTGTTGAGAAGATGCTAATATATTATTCAAAATTTGTGATTAATTAAAAGGGTAAAGTTTTCTTTGTATGAGGTGTATTTACTAATTTAAATATGTACTCCCTCCGTTCCGTCCATATTGCACCGTTTACTGTAGCTTTTGTGAGAGCTCTATGCAGTCAAACGGTACAGTTTGATCGGGACGGAGGGAGTAAGTTTTAATTTTATTGGAATATATTTAATAATTGGGGTTCATCTAACCATTTTAGAGTGTAAATAGTCACTCCCATTTTTTAAATAGAATCACCAATTACCTTAAGAATATTTTCAATTTTATCTTAATTTTGCGCACCTGTAATTTTTAAGGTTTAGGAAACTTCTTTTAAGGGAAACTTTTTTTAGTGTATCCAAATGAACTTTAAAAAAAAGAAAAAAAAAATTTGCCACATTTTTAGGCTTTAGCTGTAAAATTTTTAATGACAATCAAATCATTTATTCTTACCTTATTATCAATCAAGTCGAGAGTATATATATATATATATATATATATATTGGCATGAAATTTTTACCACCATATATTTATGGTATAATTTTTTTTAAAAATAAAGTTTAAAGGGTTCAAACTAGGGATGTAACCAAACCAAACCGTTCGTGAACTATTCGAGTCTCGGTTTGATTAAATGTTTGTTCGAACTCGTTCGTTAACCTTAACGAGCCAAACCAAACTTGAATTTTGGGTTCGAATAGTTTATAAAATCAAACTCAAGCCTAAGGGTGTTCGGCTCGAAAGCTCGCGAACATATTCGTTTATAGGCTCGCTAATGGCTCGCAAAAGCATTCGTAAATTTTATAGTTATTCTTTAAAATTATATATTATTATTTATTTATTAATATTCAATAATTAAATATTTTACATTAAACCACACAAATATAATAATAACTTAAGTGATTATTTAAATACTTTTTACCGTTTATTATTATTATATTTCGTTAGTTTGTTTATTTAATATTATGAGTAACATTAAATATTTATAAACGAAATATTCTTTTAATATCCAGACACAAAATTATTTAAATGTTCATGAAAATATATTCATAAATAAATTATTTTATGTGTTCGTGAACATGTTCGCGAGTCTAAACAAATAGTTTGAGTTCAAGCTCGAGTTCGATTTTTTTTTTGACGAGTTCGAGCTCGAATTCAATAATTTCTTAACAAACGATCCTCAAACCTAGTAGTGTTCGACTCGGCTCGGTTCGATTACATCCCTAGCTCAAACTCACTCAGTTACTCTCACCGCTCTCCAAATTTCTAAAATGAATTTGAGGCTTTGGAAAATTAAGACTGTGGGCAGTTCGCAGAGCCTCCACCCAGCTCAGGCAATACATTATTCTTTAATTTGATCTCACGTTTGATTCATTTCGTATTATGTGATCGTTTTCGTTCCTAATTAGGTTATGCTTGTTATCATTTTCCTGCTTTTTGAGTTGATTTTTGTGAAGTTTCTCTGGTAAATATTTGACGCCATGTAAGATTTTTACGTGGAACTTGGAAACAAAACAGGAAATGGGATTTTCGTGAAATGCCGAATGTGTATGAGTTCTTTGTTGGTACAACGCATTCGTCCTTCGTGACACTCAATATTGAATATAGATTAATTGGTGCTTTGTTTATCCGAAAGAAACGTGATGAAATTTTATTCATTTTGATGCATTTTCTGTTTTCTTTTTGTTTTCTTCTTCTAACTTCAAGATTCAAAAGCCTATGTATGTAATACTTATAGTTCATTATTTTGTTTCTCGGTTCATGCATTGTTCATAGTAGTTATTGCTGCTTACGCAACTCGTTGGTAAACTCCAAATATCCATAAGTAGGAATTTTTTTGGGGGGGTAATCCTTTTCCAATTGGATTAGCAATTGCCTCCGGAAACTCTTATCTACTATAATTATTTTGTAAATGAAATTGCAAATTACAGGCTTAAAGCTTTAAATGGTTGATCTAGTCTATGCCTGTCTTTGCCATTGCATCTATTTAGCATACTCCCGTCCTCTGTGAAAGTTCTATTTTATTACTGAGTTTAGTCTTGGTATGGAAAGATATGCTGTCCCTCACCCCGTTTCTGGCAAATTCAACAATTAAAGGTCAGTGGTATGTATGCACGTAGACTTAATTACTTCATTTTTATACAATCTTTAGCCTTTTCATCTTGTCTAGTTTTTTATACTTCTCCAGATTTATTTTAACTTTTACATAACAACTTTTAAGCTTCAATTTCAAAATTGTCTTTCCGACAGTTGCTTTTGGCATTGCTGTTTTTGATATTCTTGTTAGTTTTTATCATTGAAGGCTACCACTTCATTGGCTGTATGTTATGTTTTCTTCCATCAGATGTCTTTGGGGATTCACATTTTCTTGTACAACCTTTAATGCACTTTTCATTTGAGTAATTATGAGATATTTCTGTTGGGGTTCCAGGAATCAAGGACTAGCCTCAAGGATCAGTCGAATTTCCTATGGGAAACCAGAAATAGCAAAATGTTCTGAGACTTGTATTGCTGGAATCGTTGAACCACAAGAAAAGGTGTTTGATGTGCTGCAATGTTGTACACGGTTTTATACGTCATCATCTAATTTTCTGAAGTCACATAGAGAAGTTCGGACCTTTTCGTCTCAGGCTGATACTAAATCAAATGGAGAGGATGCTGATGACTTGGCAGATGGGTTTTCTGATCTTGAAACTCCTCAAGACACAGTTCAAGGAGATGATAGTCTGAGTTTTGAATTAGAGCTCTCTGATTTGGAAGGAAATACTGACGAAGTACTGAGTCAATTTTATTTAACGGATGCTGATAACGCTACTGTAGAAGAAAAATCTCGTAGAAAGTCTTATTCAGAAATGACCAAGGCTATCCTAGATGCTCATGATTTGAATGTTAGACAGGTTATGGATAAATGGGTTGATGATGAAAAAGAAATAACCAAAACAGAAGTACTCTCGACCATGCTTATTCTGCGAAAAAGAAGACGGTTTTTTAAGGCTTTGGAGGTGATTATGCTTATCCTTTTTACCTTACGAGCTTAGTTAAATTTGGGAGTTTCATAATGGGTGTTAGAAATGCAGAATTCCTCATCCTACAAAATTGAAAATTATTTTACATATCCTTGTGATTGAACCCTTGTCTTTCCAATAATTAAGAACTATCTTTCTGCTATTAAATTTGTCAGTTAGATGTACAAGATTCTCTTGTTTGTGAGGATGCAGCTGCTATTTGTCAGGCTTTGTTATTCTAGTCTACTTGGCTTTCAGTCTTTCAGTTAAAGAGCACAAATATTTTAAATCTTCCTTTTTCCCTTGAAGTTGGGTTAATCTAAAGCTCTACTTCAGGTTTTTATTTACCATCATGTTTTGACTTCTTTTATGATGATTTTGGATCTGCATTTGAGTTAAATTAGGATATTAAAGGCTGATTGACCTTGTGTAGATTAGGTAATGAGTAGAAATTTTTCTTTCTGCTTATAAAAACAAGTTTGCATTTTTTTTTTAAATGTTCATGTATTAAATTTTGCATGTTGTGACTGAGATATGAACTTTCACTTTTTTTTTTTTGGCAGTTGTCAAAGTGGTTGAAGAAAAAGCGTGTTAAATTTATTGATACTGACTACGCTACTCGTGTGAATTTAATTGCTAGAGTAGAGGGTTTCCACAATGCAGAACACTATTTCAAGCAGATTCCTGAGTCGTTTAGAACTGAAATAGTATACCGAACTTTGTTGGCGCATTGCGTGCCTTTAAAGCTCGTGAAAAAGGGTGAGGAGTTGTTCAACAAAATGAAGGATTTAGGATTCCCTATCACAATTTTTTCTTTCCACCAGCTGCTACTTCTGTACCAGAAAAGTGGTAAAGAGGAGAAGTGATGATTTCTTCCAGATACGTGGTAGGAGGAGAACTGATGATGGAGAATGAAAACGTCAAGCCATCCATGTCCATTTACCGGATCTTGATTGACTTGAAAGGGCAATCAAAAGATATACATGGTATGGAACATATAGTTGAGATAATGAAGGATAAAGGTTTGGAACCTAATAGTGTGATGCTGACAATCATGGCACGGAACTATGCTGCTAGTGGGGAAAAGGATAAAGCTGAGGCTATCTTGAAAGAGATGGATATAAATGAGAATCGTTGGGCCTGTAGTTCGTTGATTCCTATTTATGCTTCCCTCAAAAGGGGAGATGAGGTCGAACGGATCTGGAATGCATGTGAACACAATCCTTCAGTGGATGAATGCGTGGCTTTGTTCGAGTCAGCTTTCGATAAAATGGGGGAGAGCGGGTGCATGGTGAGTTGCCCTTGTGAAGTTTTACGTTTCAGCTGGAGATTTGGAGAAAGCAAACACCATACTGGAAAAGGCTATTCAACAGAAACATGAGAGGCCTCTGTTTTCTTCATACATCACTATATTGGAGAAGTACGCTGATAGAGGGGACATACACAACACAAATATAATGCACCGTAAGATGAGAGAAGGCGGGTACGACTCATGCAGGCAGTTCGTGATAGTAATGTCTTGAAAATAGGGGAAAAAAGGAATTTGATTATCTAGTTCAATTTATTGTGTTTTATCAAACTATTTCCATGTACACACGTTAATGTACTCCCTCCTAGGCCTCCTAAGGGTCCATTTACATCGAAGGTTATTAGGGGTTATCCCCCACTTGACCCTAGTTAATTTTAATTTACTTTGCAGGTTACAATAAAGGGATAACCTTCAGGCTTTGTAAGCCCGGTGGTTAAATCTGATGTGACAAGATGCGTAGGGGATATGCGGACCCTCAAAAGTTGGAGGGATTATTTCTGACCCAGGGTTTATTTTAAAAAATTATCTTTTTGCCCTTCTTTTGTTTAGAAAATATCATAAGATCTCTATCAATAATTCACGGTTTCTTCTCTGACAATCAATTGATAGAAGAACCCATTTTTAGGGTTCATAATTTGGGAAAGTAAGGTAGATTTACTGAATTATTTAGGAGATTTGCTAAAATAATGAGAAATTTCTTTCGAATCATTTTCAGATCTGAGAGACAACTCATTTATTTGTTGATTTTTTCCGATGGGAAAAAGCGAGAGTGTGCTTCCGTTGACATTACCCACCGCCGGAGCCGGAAATGAGAAAAGAAGCGGCGGCGAAAACAGGGGACTGGGGTCTAGGTCCCTTGACCAGACGACGGTGTGGAGGAGACTTTGAGGAACCAAATGGAAAAAGTGTAGTGTGCCGTGGAGTAGGGGGTAGGAGATACAGCGGCGAAGATGGGGTCAGGCGAGAGGAGAATCCTGTTAGTGGTGCGTCACGTGGAGTTTGAGGAGGAGAAAAGGGAGATGTTGGTTTTGGTGTTGGGAAGTTTCGAAAAAGCAGCAGAGTAGGAAACTATAAAGCTATGTTCGAAGGTTTCATGGCGAATCCGGCGTTGGATTTTGAGCTTCAACTCAGGATGAAATCTGCTTGGATTTTGGCTTCATGTCGGCTATGAAATTTGCCTGGAAGCAAATCCTTTTGATTTATTTAATTTCTTAATATATATTAATATATGTTAATGTAAGGATATTATAATAAAATACTTAAATTTAACCCTGCAAAGTAAACAATACATAGAAATCTTAACTAAAATAGTTAATTAAATTTAGCCTTCGTCAAACCCTCAACCAAGGTTTAATAACCTTAACCCTAAGCACAAAAGTAAACGGACCCTAAGAGTATCATTTGCATTAAAGAGTATAATAATTACTTATTTAATATATTGTGAATAGTTGTATAAGTGAATTGTATTAGTGAAACATAAATTTCATATTTTAGTTGTATTAGTGATGTGTAGGATCCATATTTCTACAAACACTTAAAATGATAAAATGATTCCTTTGAGACAATGGAGTATAAACAACATGTAGTATTAATTTTTATTTCTTAAATTTTATTTCTCATGCTTGGTGTGGAGTAGTGGAAATTTAAATTTCTCAATTTGGAGTATTTTTTATTCATTCAATATCTAGTAATTCAATCAATATCATTCTGATATTCCATTTATTATGATTATGATTCTCATTATCATTAAAACTATTTATAGTATGCACCGGGTGCACCCTATCTTAGGGTGCACCCATATACAAATATAAATATAAACATATACAATTTAATTGTAAGGTTTTTTAATGAAAAATTGAGTGTAAAAAATATACAATTATTAAAAAACATGTATACGCTATTGAATAAAAAGTTATACACATATGATGCTAGTTTTTTTAATGAAAAACTTAGTGTGAAAAAAGTATACAATTATTACGAAACATGTATACAAAATAAAATAACATGTATACAAAATAGAATAAAAAGTTATAGATATGTGGTGCACCCTTACTCGGTGCACCCAATATACACTCATCATTAAATAAATCCTTGATACAATCTCCACATTTGTTTAATTAATTTTGTTACTATTAGACATAGACTAATCAGGGCTTAAGATATTCTTTTATGAGTATATTCTTTGAGACTTGGAAGGTATGATGAAATAATCTGAATAATAATGACACGACCCACCTTACATAACTTATAATTCAAATACTATTTAACATAAACATCATCATTATAGAAAACTGCATATAAATTTTTTTTTTTTTTACATAATATGTTTATAATCGAAACCATCACACCAGTTCAACGTACGTACTGATTTCTGACATCACTTCAAACCAGACAAACTCGCGACAATACTTATTATATTACACACCAAAACATCAGCGGAAATAAAATAAACCCACGGCCTAGCCCAACAGGTCGTCATCTATGTACATCCGCTCAAAACCTTGAAGGAGCTCCACAGCTTGCACAGTCACATCACAAACTCAATCATCAACAGGCTCACCTACAATGCATAAACTAGTGAGATAAAAATCTCAGTAAGTAGAAATCATGCATGTCAGTGCATGAAAATACATTTAGTTCTCTATCGCCTATTTCCTAATTTTTCTAATTGATCTCTTTTATTTTGAAAACTGTTCACGTTGCGGGATCCCCACGACACACTTATGATATGCACCCCAAATGAGCTCAATGAGGACGATTTTTCCGAACCCCAAATATAAAGTGCCGAGAACGATTTTTCCGAACTCTGGCAAAGTGGTGGGGACGATTTTTCCGAACCCCTAATAAAAATGTCGGGAACGATTTTTCCGAACCCTGACAGAGATGCATATATAGTGGCCGCACACACCATTAGTATCTTATTAATTTTGAGGAAAAATACTTTTCATGTTTATGCATGGTATGCACCCAAAACAATTAAATGTGCATCATAAACCATTTACAATATCAATATCAACATTTAATCACAATAAAGCCACAACTTAATTTCAATTCACACAAATTCACTTCTGAAATAACAACTTCACCTCAATCACATAGATCCATTTATAGAATAATCACTTCACCCTGGGATCCCACGGATCTCTTTTTGGAATAACAACTTAATCTTGGATCCCACATATCCTTATAACCAATATCTTCTCAAGTCATACAAATATATTTTCAATAGTTTCCAATCACACAGATCTATATAGAACAATAATATTATTTCAAATCACATAGATCCACAACTTGTATAACAAATTAATTCAAATAATTCATGTTGTAATTAAATTGATTACAAATAATCCATAACATAATTATCACATATTAATTACAAATAATTCACAAACAGCATGTTTACGCATTGTAGTTGGACTTCTACTTACCTGGATTCCGACAGTAATATAAACCCCGTAAAGAACTGTAACTAATTCGCTCCGACACGCACGTTCCGGCGCGCTCCCTCTTCTCTTTCTCTTCTTCCTCTCTCTCTCTCCCCTCTCTCCCTTTCTCTCTCTCCCTCTTCCTCTCTTTCTCCTTTCCCTCTCTCTCCTTTCCTTTCTTTTTTTTTTTTTTTTTTTTTTTTTTTTTTGAACTGTTGTTTACTCTCTCTGGGGTTTATGTATTTATAGAGGGGTGGGGTGGAAGTCGTACACGACTCTCCCACCGCCTCAACCTTTTCTTTTTTTTTTTTATTATTATCCATTCTTAATTTACGTGCAATACTTAATAGCTAAGATATAATACATTTACATATTAATACACATACGTGTACATTTTTCTACCCACTATTATTATTACGAGAACACGTGTGATACTTAATAATTAAGAAAAATGTATTTATGCTCATAAAATAATTTACTCATATATCCAAATTAATGCACATAAATATTTATACACCCATATATTCACACACTGTCTCAATTTTTTATCACGAATGTCTCAAATAAAATGTAACGATAAATAAAATATAGAAACAATTGTCACATAATTGTCACATTATTATCTCATAATTACCACATAATTATCACATAATTATAAAATGCACATAATACAAATTAAATTATATAGACACATGAGTAGTGAGAAGCTCGGGTATCACATCCTCCCCAACTTATAAGAATTTCGTCCTCGAAATTTACTTACCTGAAGAGGTCTGGATATTTAGCCATCATCTCATCCTCTCTTTCCCAAGTAGCCTCCTCAACTAGTTGGTTCCTCCATAATACTTTTACTAATGGTATTTCTTTATTTCTGAGCTTCTTCACTTCTCGCCACAAGATCTCAACTGGTACCTCCTCATAACTCAAATCTTCTTTCAACTCAACTGGTTCCTGTCTGAGAACATGAGATGGATTTGGAACATACTTCCTTAACACAGATACATGAAACACGTCATGTACTCTAGACATCGATGCTGGTAACTCTAATTTATAGGCAACACTGCCAACTCTCTCAATGATAGTGAACGGACCAACATATCTTGGACTGAGTTTCCCTTTCCTTCCAAATCGCATTATCCCCTTCATTGGAGATACTTTCAAAAATACTTGATCACCCACTTCAAATTCCAATTCTCTCCTCCGTTTGTCTGCATAACTCTTTTGCCGATCTTGAGCAACTTTCATCTTCTCTCGTATACGGGTAACAGCTTCTGACATTTCACGAATCAAGTCTGGACCCAAAAGTTTCCTCTCTCCAACTTCATCCCAATGAACTGGAGATCTACACTTCCTCCCATATAATGCTTCATATGGAGCCATCCCGATAGTAGACTGATAACTATTATTGTATGATAACTCTATCAAAGGCAAAAATTTACTCCACTGACCTTGAAAATCCAACACACACGCTCTGAGCATATCCTCCAAGATTTGTATTGTACGCTCTGATTGACCATCTGTCTGTGGATGGAATGCTGTACTGAAAGATAACTGTGTCCCCAACGCCTTATGTAAACTCTTCCAGAAAGCAGATAAGAATCTCGTATCTCTGTCTGACACAATGGTAAGTGGTACTCCATGGAGTCTGACAATCTCTTGTATATATAGTTGGGCATAACGATCCATGGAATATGTAGAGCTAATAGGAAGAAAATGAGCTGACTTAGTCAATCGATCCACAATAACCCAAATGGCATCGTGACCTTTCACTGTCTTCGGTAGCCCGATAACAAAATCCATCGTGATATTCTCCCACTTCCATTCTGGAATAAATAAAGGCTGCAAAGTTCCTGCTGGTCTCTGATGCTCGGCTTTGACTTGCTGACAAGTCAAACATTGCTCCACATATCGAGCAACATCTCTCTTCATCCCTGGCCACCAATAATGTGCCTTCAAATCTCTATACATCTTAGTAGCTCCTGGATGTACAGAGTAGGGTGTTGAATGAGCTTCTATCATCACTTCTTTTCGAATGTCATTCACTTCAGGTAGACACAATCGACCTCCATAACGAATCACGTCATCATCTCCTAATTGGAAGTCAGAAGACTTTCCAGAGCTGATATCATTCTTTATTTTGTCAAACAATTCATCCTCCTGTTGGCTCTGTTGAATCTTATCCATCAGAGTTGGTCGAAGTGTCAGAGCTGCCATCATTGCTTCCAACGATCCTTCCTGAATGATCTCCACACCCATCATTTGCAAATCAAGCAACTCTGGTTCCTGATTTACGATCACAGCAGCTACACTCTGTATTGCTTTTCGGCTCAATGCATCAGCAACCACATTGGCTTTTCCCGGATGATAATTGATAACACAATCATAATCCTTCACCAATTCCAACCATCTTCTTTGCCTCATATTTAACTCTTTCTGAGTGAAAAAGTACTTCAAACTTTTATGATCTGTATAGATTTCACAACGTTCCCCATACAGATAATGCCTCCATATCTTGAGTGCAAACACCACTGCAGCTAACTCTAAATCATGAGTTGGATAATTTTTCTCATACTCCCTTAACTGTCTGGATGCATATGCTATCACTTTTTCATTCTGCATCAATACACACCCAAGACCATTCTTTGAAGCATCACTGTAAACCTTGAAGTTTCCTGTCTCCGTAGGAATAGTTAAGATAGGTGCTGATGTCAATCGTCTCTTCAATTCTTGGAAACTCTGTTCACGTTCCTCCGTCCATGTGAACTTCACATTCTTCCTGGTCAACTGTGTTAATGGTGAAGTAATCTTAGAAAATCCTTCAACAAACCTTCGATAATATCCCGCCAATCCAAGAAAGCTACGAACCTCAGTGGGATTTGAGGGTTGTGGCCAATCATGAATTGCTTTAACTTTACCTGGATCCACTGAAATTCCTTCTCCCGATACTACGTGCCCCAAGAAAACAACTCGGTCTAACCAAAACTCACACTTCTTGAACTTCGCATACAACTGCCTCTCCTTCAGAATCTCTAACACCTTTCTCAAGTGCAGTGCATGATCCTCCTTATTCTTAGAGTAAATTAGAATGTCATCGATAAACACAATCACAAATTTATCGAGAAATTCCCGAAATACTCTATTCATCAAATCCATAAATGCTGCAGGAGCATTTGTTAATCCAAACGGCATCACTAAGAACTCATAGTGCCCGTACCTTGTACTGAATGCAGTCTTTGGAATATCCTCCTTCTTTATCTTTAACTGATGATACCCCGACCGCAAATCAATCTTCGAAAAGATAGCTGCACCCTGTAACTGATCAAACAGATCATCAATGCGAGGCAATGGATATTTATTCTTCACCGTAACTTTGTTAAGATCCCGATAATCAATGCACATCCTCAATGTGTCATCCTTCTTTCGAACAAACAGAACTGGTGCTCCCCAAGGAGAGAAACTAGGTTGGATGAATCCTTTGTCTAGCAACTCTTGTAACTGTATCTTCAATTCCTTCAGTTCAGCTGGTGCCATTCTGTATGGCGCTTTAGATATAGAAGCAGTTCCTGGTTGTAACTCAATAACAAACTCTATTTCTCGCTCTGGTGGCAAACCTGGAAGATCATCTGGAAATACCTCTAGATATTCCCGAACTACTGGTACACTATCAAGAACTGGACATTGCTGTCCCTCAATATTCATTACACTCACCAGATACCCCTCACAACCACTTTCCAACAACCGCTGTGCTTTTGCTGCTGATATCATCGGAAATCGAAAGCTTTTCTTGATTCCAACAAAAGTGAACGGTTCTCCTTTCACTGGCTGAAAAGTGATACTCTTCTTCTGACAATCTATTGTAGCACCGTATTTTGACAGCCAATCCATGCCCAATATGATATCATAATCATTCATACTTAACACAATCAAATTAGCGAGGAGTCTTCTTCCTTCAATAGGAATAACACAACCTCGAAGAAGTTGATTAGTTTGTTTTGACTCACCAGAAGGTATCATCACCTCATAATTAGCTTCTATCAAGTTAGGTGTTCCACCCAACTTTTTCACATACTCAGTGGATACAAATGAATGTGTTGCTCCAGAATCAAATAGCACATATGTAGAAGTGCCAAAAATAGAGAACTTACCCGTGACAACTGAGGGATTCGCGTCTGCCTCCTCTCGCGTCAAAGTATACACTCTCGCTGGAGCTCTTCCCTGTTGTGCCTGCTTCCCTTTCTTAGGACAAGTAGTAGTCACATGTCCTTTCTCCCCGCATGTGTAACACGTTCTCGGAGGAATTTGACACTCCCCACCATGTGATCTAAGACAATTAGGACATATAGGTAGTGGCGGCGCCGGTGGCACTTTACCCTGATCGAATTTAGGACGCTTGTTAGGTTCTCCTCGTCTCTGTCCTTGCTCCACTTGAACATTTGAATTCTGCCTCTGAAATGGCATCGGCCTCTTATCAACTCTCCCAAACTGCTGCATTGGTTTCTGCTGAAATTGAGGTCTGATAGCCTGCGCTTGTCTGATCCTCATCTCCGCTTGCTCAGCAATTTGAGCTCTTTCTGCAACTTGTGAGTATGTTGCTCCATGCAGTCCCGCCATACTCACATCTCTGTAAAGTTCAGGCCTTAAGCCTTCCACAAATCTCTCCACTTTCAGTGCCTCCGTACTCACCATATGCTCAGCAAACCTCGACAACTGCTCAAACTTACGAAGGTAATCTGTGACTGACATGCCACCTTGCCTCAACTGTATGAACTCGTTCATCTTCATGGCTCTCACTGGTGCCGTAAAGTACTTGTTTCTGAAAAGCTCCTTGAACCTTTCCCATGTCATAGTCGTGACATCCTCGATACTTTTAATCGTATCCCACCAGTGGCCCGCACTTCCTCGTAACATGAAAGAAGCACATAGCACTCTATCCCCATCTGTAATTCTACTGTATTGAAACATGTTTTCCACCGTGCGTAACCAATCCTCTGCATCTGTGGGGTCTGCTGCGTCCTCAAATATTGGAGGGCTCAGCTTTCGAAACCTCTCACAAACCATTTCCACACGTTCTACTTGACGTCTATCTTGGTTTGCATTACCCTCTGGTTGTCCACCCATATCTCTCTGCTGAATCAGTTGTTGTATCTGTTGGGACTGGCGCTCAACCAGTTCCATTAGTCGAGTAATCACTGCATCACGATTATTCCCTTCAGGAGGTGCTGCTTGCTCAACAGTCCTATCCCCTTCAGAACTTTCACCTGTAGCTCTTACCATTTTGTCTACTAACTACACTTCCTATATCACATAGCCAATATAATTTATAAGACACATAACAACACAGAATGAAAATAACACTTACTTGCAAAGCTGCGCTCCCAAAGAATGAGTTCATGTACATAGACAGTCTGCAGGACCCAAACCGTGCTCTGATACCACTCTGACACGACCCACCTTACATAACTATAATTCAAATACTATTTAACATAAACATCATCATTATAGAAAACTGCATATAAATTTTTTTTTTTTTTTACATAATATGTTTATAATCGAAACCATCACACCAGTTCAACGTACGTACTGATTTCTGACATCACTTCAAACCAGACAAACTCGCGACAATACTTATTATATTACACACCAAAACATCAGCGGAAATAAAATAAACCCACGGCCTAGCCCAACAGGTCGTCATCTATGTACATCCGCTCAAAACCTTGAAGGAGCTCCACAGCTTGCACAGTCACATCACAAACTCAATCATCAACAGGCTCACCTACAATGCATAAACTAGTGAGATAAAAATCTCAGTAAGTAGAAATCATGCATGTCAGTGCATGAAAATGCATTTAGTTCTCTATCGCCTATTTCCTAATTTTTCTAATTGATCTCTTTTATTTTGAAAACTGTTCACGTTGCGGGATCCCCACGACACACTTATGATATGCACCCCAAATGAGCTCAATGAGGACGATTTTTCCGAACCCCAAATATAAAGTGCCGAGAACGATTTTTCCGAACTCTGGCAAAGTGGTGGGGACGATTTTTCCGAACCCCTAATAAAAATGTCGGGAACGATTTTTCCGAACCCCGACAGAGATGCATATATAGTGGCCGCACACACCATTAGTATCTTATTAATTTTGAGGAAAAATACTTTTCATGTTTATGCATGGTATGCACCCAAAACAATTAAATGTGCATCATAAACCATTTACAATATCAATATCAACATTTAATCACAATAAAGCCACAACTTAATTTCAATTCACACAAATTCACTTCTGAAATAACAACTTCACCTCAATCACATAGATCCATTTATAGAATAATCACTTCACCCTGGGATCCCACGGATCTCTTTTTGGAATAACAACTTAATCTTGGATCCCACATATCCTTATAACCAATATCTTCTCAAGTCATACAAATATATTTTCAATAGTTTCCAATCACACAGATCTATATAGAACAATAATATTATTTCAAATCACATAGATCCACAACTTGTATAACAAATTAATTCAAATAATTCATGTTGTAATTAAATTGATTACAAATAATCCATAACATAATTATCACATATTAATTACAAATAATTCACAAACAGCATGTTTACGCATTGTAGTTGGACTTCTACTTACCTGGATTCCGACAGTAATATAAACCCCGTAAAGAACTGTAACTAATTCGCTCCGACACGCACGTTCCGGCGCGCTCCCTCTTCTCTTTCTCTTCTTCCTCTCTCTCTCTCCTCTCTCTCCCTTTCTCTCTCTCCCTCTTCCTCTCTTTCTCCTTTCCCTCTCTCTCCTTTCCTTTCTTTTTTTTTTTTTTTTTTTTTTTTTTTTTGAACTGTTGTTTACTCTCTCAGGGGTTTATGTATTTATAGAGGGGTGGGGTGGAAGTCGTACACGACTCTCCCACCGCCTCAACCTTTTCTTTTTTTTTTTTTATTATTATCCATTCTTAATTTACGTGCAATACTTAATAGCTAAGATATAATACATTTACATATTAATACACATACGTGTACATTTTTCTACCCACTATTATTATTACGAGAACACGTGTGATACTTAATAATTAAGAAAAGTGTATTTATGCTCATAAAATAATTTACTCATATATCCAAATTAATGCACATAAATATTTATACACCCATATATTCACACACTGTCCCAATTTTTTATCACGAATGTCTCAAATAAAATGTAACGATAAATAAAATATAGAAACAATTGTCACATAATTGTCACATTATTATCTCATAATTACCACATAATTATCACATAATTATAAAATGCACATAATACAAATTAAATTATATAGACACATGAGTAGTGAGAAGCTCGGGTATCACAAATAAGTATCATTTAAAATTATTTAACACTAAATTAAATTAGTATCGTTTAAAAATTTATTTTATAATGCATTATCATCAAAATGATTTATCAATTACGTAAATAATTCAACAATTTAATAAGGAGAGTTTGTATTTGTTTGGATATACTAAACTGAATTATCTCACTCCTTAATTAGTGGTTTAACTATTTTCAGCAGTAATTTTTTAAAATCAAAATTACATTGTGTTTCTCAAAAAAAAAAAAAAAAAATCATGGCTAAGAATAAAATGGGCTAAACTGTTAAACTAAGAAAGAAAATGGTTTTATTTGTAAATATAAGAAGTTAAGAACCTCTTGGGTTTAAGGTCCCGATAGGGCTTTTAGGGTTTAGGAAACTTCTCTTTTTGTAGTATTCACTCTCACTGCTCTCCAAATTTCTACCAAGAATTTGAGGCTTTGGAAAGATAAGAATGTGGGCAGTTCGCAGAGTCTCCACCCAGATCAGGCAATACCTTCTTCTGTAATTTGATCTCTGGATTCGCGTTTGATCCATTTCATATTTTGTGATCTTTTTTCGTTGCTATTTTTTTTTTTGAAACATTTTTCGTTGCTAATTAGGGTATGCTTATTATCATTTTCCTGCTTTTTGAGTTGATTTTTATGAAGTTTATCTGGTAAATATTTCACGCCGTGTAAGATTTTTATGCGGAACTTGTCTCACCTGGTTTTGAAACAAAACAGTGGAATACCTCTTTGCTGGTACAACGCATTTGTGCTTCGTGACACTCCATAGAATTTTGAAGATTGAATGATTGGTGCTTTGTTTATCCGAAAGAAATGTGATGAAATTTTATTCATTTTTTTGCATTTTCCTTTTATTTTCTTCGCCTAACTTCAAGATTCAAAAGCGTTTGTATGTACTAACTTTGCTCATTATTTTGTTTCTTGGTTCATGCATATGCAATTCGTTGGTAATCTCCAAAGATTCATAAGTAATATTTTGTTTTGGGGGGTAATCCTTTTGTAATTGGATTAGCAATTCCCTCCGGAACCTTAAAATTGCAAATTTTATAAAGGAAATTGCAAATTAGAGGCTTAAAGCCTTAAAAGGTTCACTAGTCTATGCCTATCTTTGTAATTGCATCTTTTTAGAAAACTCTCGTCCTCTGGCAAATTCAACAGTTAAATGTCAGTGGTCAAAATTTTGTATGCCCCGTGGACATATTTACTTCATTTTTATACATTCTTTAGTCTTTCTATATTGTCTAGTTTCTTATGCTTTTCCAGATTTATTTTAACTTTGGCAGAACAACTTTTTAAGCTTCAATTTCAAATTTGTCTTTCTGACAGTTGCTTTTGGGCTTTGGCATTGTCGCTGTTTTTTATATTCTTGTTAGTTTTTAGCTCTGAAGGCTACCACTTCATTGGTTGTATTTTATGTTTTCTTCCATCAGATGTAATTGGGGATTTCACATCTTCTTGTACGACCTTTAATGCACTTTTCATTTGAGTAATTATGAGATATTTCTTTTGGGGTTCCAGGAATCAAGGACTAGCCTCAAGGATCAGTCGAATTTCCTACGGGAAACCAGAAATAGCAAGATGTTGTTCTGAGACTTGTATTGCTGGAATCATTGAACCACAAGAAAAGGTGTTTGATGGGCTGCAATGTTGTACACGGTTTTATACGTCATCATCTAATTTTCTGAAGTCAATTGGAGAAGTTCGGACCTTTTCATCTCAGGCTGATACTAAAACCAACGGAGAGGATGATGATGACTTGGCAGATGGTTTTTCTGATCTTGAAAATCCTCAAGACTCAGTTCAAGGAGATGATAGTCTGAGTTCTGAATCAGACCACTCTGATTTGGAAGGAAATACTGACGAAGTACTGGGTCAATTGGATTCATTGGATGCTGATAGTGCTACTGTAGAAAAAAAATCTCCTAGTAAGTTTTATTCAGCAATGACCAAGGCTATCCTAGATGCTCCAGCTGTGCCAGTTAGCAAGGTTATGGATAAATGGGTTGAAGAAGGAAAAGAAGTAACCAAAACAGAAGTACTCATGACTATGCTAAATCTGCGAAAAAGAAAACTGTTTGTTAAGGCTTTGCAGGTGATTATGCTTGTCCTTTTTACCGTATGAACTTAATTATTTTTGGGAGTTTACGTAATGGGTCTTAGAAATGCAGAATTCCCCATCCTATAAAATTGAAAATTATTTTGCATATCCTTATTATTGAATCCTTGGGTTTCCAATAATTAAAATAGAAATGTAATTTTTCTGCTACTTATATAGTCAGTTTTTTTTTTTTGAAGGATTCAGTTTTATATAGTCAGTTAGATGTACAAGATTCTCTTGTTTGTGAGGATTCAGCTGCTATTTGTCAGGCTTTGTTATTCTAGTCTACTTGGCTATCAAGTTTCAGTTAAAGAGCACATATATTTTAAACCTCCCTTTTTCACTCAGAAGTTGGGGTTAATCTAAAGCTCTGCTTCAGGTGTTTATTTACCATCGTATTTTGACTTCATTTATGACGATTTTGGATCTGCATTTGAGTTAAATTAGGTTATTAAAGGCTCATTGATCTTGTGGAAATTAGGTAATGAGTAGAAATTTTGCTTTTTGCTTATAAAAACAAGTTTGCTTTTTATTTTCAATTGTGCGCATTTTTTAAATTTCTTATGTTGTGACTGAGATATGGACTTACATTTTTTTTTTGCAGTTGTCAGAGTGGTTGGAATCAACAAAGCATATTGAATTTATTGATAGTAGCTACGCTAGTCGTTTGGATTTAATTGCTAAAGTAAAGGGTCTCTACAAGGCAGAGCAGTACGTCAAGCAGATTCCTGAGACGTTTAGAACTGAAATAGTGTACCGAACTTTGTTGGCAAATTGCGTGTCTTCAACCAACGTGAAAAAGGCTGAGGAGTTGTTCAACAAAATGAAGGATTTAGGATTCACTATCACAAGTTTTTCTTGCAACCAGCTGCTACTTCTGTACAAGAAAACTGATAAGAAGAAAATTGCTGATGTCCTCAAGATGATGGAGGATGAAAACATCAAGCCATCCCAATTCACCTACCAGATCTTGATTGATGTGAAAGGGCAAACTAATGATATACTTGGTATGGAACAAATATTTGAGACAATGAAGGCTGAAGGTTTGGAACCCAGTAGTGTAATCCTGACATCCATGGCACGGCACTATGCTGCTAGTGGGGAAAAAGATAAAGCTGAGGCTATATTGAAAGAAATGGAAGGGGCCGATATAAATAAGAATCGTCGGGCTTGTCGTTTGTTGTTTCCTATTTATGCTTCCCTCAAAAGTGAAGATGAGGTCGAACGGCTCTGGAGTGTATGTGAACACAATCCTACAATGGATGAATGTTTGGCTGTAATCGAGGCCTGGGGAAAGCTTAATAAAGTCGAAAAGGCTGAGTCAGCTTTTGATAGAATGTGCCAGAAAATGAAAAGGCCCTCTGCAAAGCATTACACTGCTCTACTAAAAGTGTATGCGAATCATAAGATGCTGACTAAGGGGAAAGACCTGGTGAAGAGAATGGGGGACAGCGGGTGCACGCTTGGGCCACTGACTTGGGATGCCCTCGTAAAGCTTTACGTTTCAGCTGGAGAATTGGAGAAAGCAGACTCCATACTGGAGAAGGCTATTAAACAGAAACGTGGGAAGCCTTTGTTTTCTTCACACATCACTATAATGGATAAGTACGCAGCTAGAGGAGACGTGCATAACGCAGAGAAAATGTTTGAGAGGATGAGACAAGGCGGGTACGTCTCACGTGCAAGGCAGTTCCAGGCACTTCTGCTTGCCTACGTGAATTCCAAGACTCCAGCTTATGGGTTCAGTGATCGTATGAAGGCTGATAATATTTTCCCTAATAGAGTATTGGCTCAGTTGATTGCTCAATCTGATCCGTTTAAGAAGACAGCCGTGTCGGAGTTGCTGGACTAGAACACGGCCGTGCCGGAGTTGCTAGACTAGAGGGAGCTCCGGAGGGTTGGTGCTTGCTTGGAACAGTAGTAGTAGAGACTGGTAGTTAACTAATAGGTTGAACCTTGGAAGTTTTCTAGATTCTTTATGTTATCTGCCTGCCTGCATCATTTGGGTGACTATTTTTATCGTGTTTAAAAACTATGGTCTATATATAGCTTCCTTTTTTGAATCTCTATTTCCTAACTCTATTTCTTTATTTGCTTAGCATCTGCTAATTGGAAATTTCATCTAAACTTCTTATCCATCTCACCCAAATATTCGTCTAAATAAAATTATTTTTCATGTAATAATTTTAGCAACTTTTTTTTAAAGATTAATAAGTTATCCTTTTTAAGAATAATTTTTTTATATAGCAAAAAATAATTAGTAGAATATTAGTATTATAACTATGTATTCAAAACTTAAATTATTTTTAGAAATAAAGGATTAATTGAAAAAATATAAATTTAAATGGACTCTATTATATCAAGTTTTTTTTTTTCAAAAACTCTAGATTGAATTGAAATGAAAACCATAACAAAAAAAATTGAAATTAGAAATTAAAAAAAAAACTCTAAACAAAATTATGTTTGGTTTACTATTTATTGTTTTATTTCTTATTTCAGATTGTGAATATTTTATCAATTATTGTACGAGGAATAGGATTATAAATGCATGGAGTATATTTTAGATAAAGTCTCTTTTATTTGATTTGATCGATTTAAAAAAGAAAAAAGAAAAAGAAAAAGAAAAAAGAAGAAGATTAGTTTCAATATTATTGAATTGAAAGAAAAATCTATATGTCCAATTTCCGTTTACTGTTTCTATTCCGCTCTTACGTTTTCTCTTGTTCTTCTGCTGCTCTGCACATAATTACATTAAAGCGTTTCCATTACAATTCTGTTGGTAGATTCGTATGGTACAGTCATAATTCTTCGCTAAGAATTCATCGCGAGTAAGTAGAATAAGTTTAATTGATACATTTTGATTTGAGTTTAGATATGAATCGAATTTCTGCTTAGTGGGATGCGCTTTGATCCAGGATTATATATACATTCTGAATGATGTTTACTAAAAACCCTGTGATTGAATCTTAAATATTAGTATTATTATTATTTTCTTTACGCTTAATATTGGGTGATTAGGGCAAAATAATTCGCCTTTGTATTCGGTTGTATTCGAAAATAGGCTGATTTGATAACTCGACGATAAAATGCATTTAAATTTTGGCATGACGAGTGTTAGAATCTTGCGTATGTCTTAATTTGGTTTATTTGTCAAGTCCTCTGTTTAATTTGCTGGATTTGGTGTTTTAAAAATGGCGATTAATTGCATTAAGTTGCTGGTAGCCTGTAGGGCGAAAGTTAGAATCTTTTGTATATCTTAATTTGATTTCTAGGTCAAATCTGCTCAGAGGTTACATGAGTGGGAGAAATTTTACTAACTGCTATAATGTGGATTAATGTTCATAATTTTCAGATGTATGAGATGCAACATTAGCAAATGTTATCATTTTGTTGTTTAGTTGTATCACTGCTATATATTGCTTCAATCATGCCGGAGGTTGTCTTGGACCCTTGGTTGTCTTTTTTTAAGTATAGACTCTTCTTTTTGTTAAAATGACGATGCTTGATTTAGCTGATAGTTTACTTTAGAAACGTATAGATTAAAATAGACTCTTGTCCCTACTTTTTAATGTGAATGCTCCCATACTCGTCCGCTGGCCATTTCTTTCGTTTTGAAAATTGGATGATCTGATCTAGTTGGGATGATTTTTCAATGACAGGCGTTGTAATGGCTGATTGGTCCAAACTTCCGTATGACATTATTCACAATGTCTCCACATATCTAATAGCCATAGAAGATTTCCTTGCATTTTCTGCTGTATGTAGCTCCTGGAGATCAGTATATTTGGCTAAACAGTGGCATCCAGCTCCCCAAATTCCTGTATTGATGTTCTCTGACTCTGAAAACAGTAGTTCTAGAAGTTTTTTCAGCTTGTACAGAAACGTGGTTAATAACTCAGAGCTACCAGAGGCTCTTGGTCAGCGGTGTTGGGGATCTTCTTCTGGTTGGCTTGTAACTATAGGAAGCAACCTCAAAATCCATCTTCTGAATCCCTTTACACGTGTTTCTGTTAGTCTCCCTCCCAAGTCCTCGTTACAAATCCACTTCGATGAAATTCTGGGCTGGTATGATATCATAGATAAAGCTTTTGTCTTTAGAAAGCCATGTACTTCAAATGCAAATGAAGAGGATTTGGTGGTTATGATAATCTATGGCCCTTTAAAGCAGTTGGCATTTTGTAGGCCCAGCTATAGTTCCTGGAAAAGTATCAAGCCTACATCGTGTAATGGCTTTATAGACGTTGCTTGTGTAAGAGATGAAATATTTGCTCTTTGTGACCTGGGAACGCTTGTTGCTATTGATATTGATATCGAAGCAGTTATTAACATGAATTGCCAGCGCCCTCCTGTAAATCCATTTACATACCTTCCCCAGTGGGATTGGGATCAATTATTCTTGGTAGAATCTTCTGGAAATCTGTGGATGGTTTTCCAAGACCGCTCCAGCAAGCGAAGGAGGTACTCGATAGAGTCAGTAGAGTTTTGGGTTTACACTTTTGATTTTAACAAGAAGCGGTGGATAAGGTTGAGCAACTTGGGAAATCACGCTATTTTTGTTGGTGATAGTTACTCTGTTTCAATTCGTGGGGCTGATCGTTTGAACTGCAAAAGCAACAGTATTTATTTTGTTGACAAGAAAATGGAGCAATCTTGGCCATATAGGGAGGTTCATGTTGGTGTAGGTGTGTATAGCATTGCAGATGGGATCTCTGTTCCCCTTTCCATTAGCCCAGATAACCCATCTTTTCCACTATGGGTAACGCCTACTTTGCAATGAAGTAGATTGTATAGCATCTTTCTGCTCATCACGTTCGACACACGAAAGAAACGGAGACAGAAAAATCTGAGACTCTACGAGGAAGGGGCAAGAGGTATGTACGTGAGATGTGTACTTTTGTTTGTTCGATAGTTTTCTTAAACAAGTTCGTGGTACTGAAGATGATAGTAGTGGTAAGTGCTGATGTTTGGATTTACATAAGCGAATTGGATTAGTAAATGCGTGGAGTTGGATACAGTTTTACTGAACCTTTTCCTGGTGGAGAATCTTATATTGGTATAGCTTGCATGCCTAATAAATGAAAACTATAATTTTAAATATAAATTTAAATGGATTTTTATTATTTTGTTTTCAAAGATTCTTGATTGAAAACCAAAATACGTAACAAAAATGAAATTAGAAAAAAAAAAAAACAAACTAAATGCTATAAATGAAATTACGTTTAATTCACTTTTATGATTTTATTTCTTATTTTCAGCTTGTTAATACATATCTATGCAAACACTTCTATGAGAACTTCTCGCAGGAAGATTTTGATAAGACGGGTAAAAAATGATAATATTTTAATAAAATATGATACTCGAATTAATAAAAAATAATAGTGTTGTAGTAAAAATAAAAAGTGATAATATTTTTATTGAAAATTGATAATATCTTTAATAAAAGAGCTAATAGGCAAAAATACTCATTTTAATAAAATGAAGATTTTTGCCAACAACAATTTAACTTGTAATAAATTTATAATTTAAAAAAAACTAAGATTTTTGGACAAAAATACCCCTACAATTTTAAATCCTTTGACTTTACAGTGGAGATCTTTGATTGGTCCGAGTGTTGGCTCCAGCCCGTCTCCTACCGACAAACCGACCTACAATGTCGGTTCTGATTGATCTCCCACAACTAAATCAATTGATAATGTCGGTTTGAGGTCGGTTTCGATAGATAGTGTTTGTTTGAGGTCGGTTTCAGACGATTTTCCATGAATAATACTCCATCCGTCCCACTCAAAGGGTTTATTTTTGTCATTTTGGTCGTCCTACCCAAAGGATCCCCTTTCATTTTTTACACACATGGGACCCACACACCCCCTCTAATACAATTAAAATATGGGACCCATACTCCTACCAATACAACTACTCACTACACATTAAATAATAATACTCTTTAATCCACGTGCCAAAAAGCAAAAACAACCCTTTGTGCGGGACGAAGGAAGTATCAATTTCAGTCAGTCTTCCACCAACAACCTAGTACCTACTGACAATGTCGGGGTGGAATGAGGTGGGGCGATGTAGGGAGTGAGAGGTGGCGTTTTTTATTTTTTATTTTTATAAATAAAGGCTAATTTTGTCAAGTTAAATGAATTAAATTAGGGGAATTAAATTAGTAATTTTATGTTGTCTATAAAAAACAAATATTTTTACCTTTTTTTTTCCTTGATAATTATTTAGAAAAATATAAAACAGTTTAACCGGTGTGAGTGATAAATAGGTGTGCAAGTATATTTTAATTTTTAAGAAATAATAAAGGTTCATTTGATCCATTTAAAAATGAAGAGAAAATTTGTATACAATTGAAAGGAATATTCCTATATATCAAATTACCGTTAACCGTTTCTATTCCGCTCTTACTTTTTTTTTTCTGTTCTTCTGCCCATAATTTCATAGCGTCTCCCCCGCAATTCTGTTGGTAGATTCGTATGGTACAGTTGAAATTCTTCGCTCAGAATTAACCGCGAGTAAGTAGAAAAAGTTTCATTGATACATTTTGATTTGAGTTTAGAAATTAATCGAATTTTCGTTTAGTGTGATGAGCTGTGATCCAAGATTATGTGTACATTCAGAAATCAAAATGTTGTTTACTAAAAACCCTGTGCGGTTGAATCTTGATTATAATTCTTTTTTTCTTTACGCTTGAAATTGGGTGATTAGGGTAAAGTACTTCACGCGTGCAGTCGATTGTATTAGTAACCACGACGATAAATTGCATTTCAAAATTCTTGTATGATGAGTATTAGAATCTTGAATGTATCTTAATTTCATTTATTTGTCAATTTCGCTGATTAATTTGCTGGATTTGGTGCTGTTAACATGACGATAAATTGCATTAAGTTGCTTGTAGGACGAGTGTGGAATCTTTTGTAATATCTTAATTCGATTTCTTGGTTAAGTCTGCTCAGAGGTCACATGAGTGGGAGAAATTTTAATGACTGCTATAATGTTGATTGATGTTTATCATTTCGTTGTTTATTAGTATCATTGCTGAAGTATTTGGAGTTGTGTAGAAACGTATAGATTAAAATAAACTTATGTCTTGACTTTTTAATATGAATCAGCTCCCACACTCGTCCTCTTGTCATTTCTTTCTTACTATAAATGTGATGATATCTGTTTAAATTTCTGATCTGATCATGTTGGGATGATTTTTGAATGGCAGGCATCGTAATGGCTGATTGGTCCAAACTTCCATATAGCATTATTCAAAATGTTTCTACACAGCTAATAGCTATAGAGGATTTCCTTGCATTTTCTGCTGTATGTAGCTCCTGGCGATCAGTATATTTGGCTAATCAGTGGCATCCAGCTGCCCAAATTCCTGTATTGATGTTCTCCGACTTTGATAACAGTCACTGTAGAAGTTTTTTCAGCTTGTTCAGAAACATGGTTAATTACTCAGAGCTACCTGAGGCTCTTGGTAAGCGATGTTGGGGATCTCCTTCTGGTTGGCTTGTAACTATAGGTAAAAAACTCGAAATGCATATTCTGAATCCCTTTACACGTGTTTCTGTTAGTCTTCCTCTCAAGTCCTCATTACAAAACCACACCCACTGCAATGGAATGGGCTGGTATGGAATCATAGACAAAGCTTATGTCTTTAGAAAGCCATGTACTTCAAATGCAAATGTAGAGGATTTGGTGGTTATGATAATCTATGGCCCTTTGAAGCAGTTGGCATATTGTAGGCCTGGGTATAGTTCCTGGAAATGTTTCAAACCTACATCAAAATTTGGCTTTATAGATGTTGCTTGTGTAGGAGATCAAATATTTGCTCTCTGTGACCTGGGAAAGCTTGTTGCTATTGATATTGATCGCATAGAAGTTATTGACATGAATTGCCAGCGCCCTCCTATAAATCTAGTTTCATCCCTTCCCCAGTCGGATCAGGATCACTTATTCTTGGTAGAATCATCTGGAAATCTGTGGCTGGTTTTCCATGACCGCTGTAGAAAGCGGGGGTGGCACTCAACAGAGTCTGAATTTCGGGTTTTCGCTCTTGATTATGACAATAAGCTGTGGACAAGGTTGAGCGACTTGGAAAATCACACTATTTTTGTTGGTGATGGTTACTCTGCTTCAATTCACGGGGCTGATCGTTTGAACTGCAAATGCAACAGCATTTATTTTGTAGACAAGAAAAAGGATTTGCTCTTGTGGCCATACAGGGAGGCTTATGATGATATAGGTGTTTACAGCATTGCAGATGGAATCTATGTTCCCCTTTCCGTAGGCCCTGCTAACCCAAAGTTCTGTTTATTTGCACTATGGGTAACGCCTACTTTGGAGTGTAACACCTACTTTGCAGTGGTGAAGCATCTTTCTGATCATCACATTACGGACACATAGTTGGGATCTGACGAGTTAATCATCCACAGAAAAATCTGAAACTCTTCGAGCGAGCAAGAGGTATGTAAGATGTGTACTTTGTTTGTTCGATAGTTTTCTTAAACAAGGTGGTGGTGAAGATGAATGTAGTAGTAAGTGGTGTTGTTTCTATTGTTGTTTACATGGATTTACGTAAGAGAATTGGATTAGTAAATGTGTGGAGTTGGATACAGTTTTATTGAACCTAGGTGGTGGAGAATGTTATATTGATACAATACTCTTGTTGGATTGATATTTTACGCATTTTTCGGGGTTTAATTGAAAAAATTCTTAAAGAAAATTATGTCAACAATTTATTTTATTTTTCAAAAAGCTCTTGATTGAAAACCATAATAACATAATTGAAATTAGAAATTTAAAAAAAAAAAACTAAATGCCATAAACGAAATTATGTTTAGTTCACTATATCTATATTTATGGTTTTATTTGTTATTTTCTGCTTGTCAATAGTACATATATATGCGAACAACTATGTGAGACCCGTATTATAGGTGGATAATAAATAATAATATTTTAATAAAAAATAATACTCCCCCGTCCCATAAACAAATTCACACTTTCTATTTTTGTCCGTCCCATAAACAAGTTCACAACCCCAAATAAGGAAATACACACAAATCAATAACCTCACAACACACTTTAATTTCAAAATTGTCACCCCTTTACAACTCACATAACTTACTTTATAATTTATTTATTACCTAAAAATATCAAACTACCTCAAAAAAAATAACTTTTTCTTAAACTCCGTATCTACAGTAAATGTAAACTTCTTTATGGGACGAAGGGAGTACTACTCTTTAATAATGAAAAGTAAAAAAAAAAAAGTAATAAAAGAGTCAATAGGCAAAAAGTATTCATTTTGGTAGAATGAATATCTTTGTTAACAATAATTTAACTTGTAATAAAATATAGGGGGCGACTATTTGCACGATATTACTAAACATACCCCAATAAAAATTAAATTAAAATACTTTTTAAATTATATGACTTAAATACCTTTTATATTGTTATTGAATAAATATACCCCAGAAAATAAAAAAAATCAAGAGATCTTCGATCCAGAAATTCATCGGTCTTCAACTCTACCGGCAACTATCGCGCACACTCATTATCTTCACGAATGGATTCAACGTTTTTATTTACAAATTAACTGCAATCTTCCTTATAATCTCAAAAACAAAATATGATTACTACTGCTTAATAATCAATACACATCAATCAATAGTGAACACCTCTATAGTAGATCTAGATTTATGGACGTCCGATGTTATATTAAAAGAGTGGTGAAAATCGCAACAGATGCGAATACTTCAGAATCCACTTGCTGAATGTTGGGAAATATTTCGCGCAGTGGATAAATAAGTTGGAGTAGTTGCCTGCAAAGGCCATAGAATCATTTGAAAAACTCACTTCACAGAGGGAGAGACATCATTGAGGGAGACATTGGAGAATAATCCATTTGAGAAAAATAATTATCTTAAATGACTACAATATAAATGCATGGGGTGAGGTAGGGGTGATGTAGGGGATGGATTGCAGGTGTTTTTATTGTCTTTTTATAAATAACATCGAAGATTAATTTTGTCTCATCACTTTAATTGGATAAAAAAAAATTACATTTTAAATTATAATGATTTTGTCTAAAATAAATAAATAAAAGGGTATGTTTGCATTTTTCAATAATAAAATATAATAATTATTAAAATATATATATATATATATATATAAACGATCTCATTGAGATATTATGCTAAATATGTAAGCATATATTTTAACTTTTGAGAAAAACAAATAGTTGTGTGAGTTTTTAGGGCTTTCGTGAAATGAATAAGAAGGAAGAAATGATAATATTTTAAATAAAAAGTAATTGAATATTTTGAAATAATAATTTTTTAATTAATATTTTTATAAACAATTTATAGTAATAAAATGTGTCAAACATTTAAAAATAATAATAATAACATCTTTAGTAAAAATAATAATTAATTAATAAAACTACCCTTACAAATAAAGGTTTATTCGATCAATTTAAAAAAGAAAAGGAAAGAAAAATTAATTTCAATACAGTTGAAAGGAATATTGCTATAACATTCTTTCCATTAGAGAGAGCTATTTGCACCCCAAAATAATTGAACGTACCCCAAAAATATTTAAATTGACAAAATTATCCTTAAAATATTTATATTTGTTTGGTTATTGCAATCGAACAGTCATTTAACAAATTGTTCGGTTGTAGCAATCGAACAGAATAAAGATTTCATATATCTTATCTGTTCGGTTGAAACAATCAAACAGAACAAATAATTCAGATATGTTATCTGTTCGGTTGCAGCAACGAACAAAACAAGACTGTTATCTAATCTATTGGGTAATGTAGATATGAATTAAAAAAAATCACAAATCTTGTTTTGTTGGGTTACCGCAACCGAACAAATAAGATATATGAATTTTTTATTCTGTTCGATTGCTGCAACCGAACAGATAAGATATATGAATTCTTTATTCTGTTTGATTGCTGCAACCGAACAGATAAAATGGATAACTGTTCGATTGTAACCGAATAAATATAAATTTTATAAGAATAATTATGTCAATTTAAATATTTTTGGTACGTTCGATAATTTCGGGAGGCAAATCCGTTAACCGTTTCTATCCCGCTCTTACTTTTTTTTCTTGTTCTTCTGCACATAATTTCATAAAAGCGTTTCCCCCGCAACTCTGTTGGTAGATTCGTATGGTACAGTTGGAATTCTTCGCTCAGAACTCACCGAGAGTAAGTAGAAAAAGTTTTTTTCATACATACATTTTGATTTGAGTTTAGAAATGAATCGAATTTTCGCTTAGTGTGATAGAGCTGTGATCAAGGATTATATATACATTCAGAAAGCAAATTATGTTTACAAAAACCCTGTGTGATTGAATCTTGATTATTATTATTATTATTATTCTTTTCTTTACGATTGACAATGGGTGATTAGGGCAAAGTAATTCGCGTGTGTAGTCGATTGTATTTAATAACCACGACGATAATTTGCATTTCTAATTTCTTGTATGACGAGTATTAGAATCTTGTGTGTATGTTAATTTGATTTATTTGTCAAGTTTGCTGATTAATTTTCTGAATTTGGTGCTGCAACATGATGATAAATTGCACTAAGTTGCTTGCAGGACGAGTGTATAATCTTTTGTACTATATTAATTCTTTGTTAAGTCCGCTCAGAGGTCACATGAGTGTGAGAAATTTTAATGATTCCTATAATGTGGATTAATGTTTATAATTTTCAGACGTACGAGATGCAACATAGGCAAATATTATCATTTTGTTGTCTACTAGTATCACTGCTGAAGTATTTGGAGTTGTGTAGAAAAAAAGAATGTTATAAGTATAACACATTGCTTCAAGCATGCAGGAGATTGTCTTCTTTGATTACGCTACACTTGAGTTAGCTGATTGATGATTCTTTACTGTAGAAACATATAGATTTCAGTACTCTTCTTTTGTTAAAATGGTGACACTTGATTTGGCTGATAGTTTACTTTAGAAAAGTATAGATTAAAATAGACTCTTGTCCTGATTTTTTAATATGAATCGGCTCCCACACTCGTCCTCCTGTCATTTCTTTCTTTCTATAAATGTGATGATATCTGTTGAAATTATTTCTGATCTGATCATGTTGGAATGATTCTTGAATGGCAGGCATCATAATGGCTGATTGGTCCAAACTTCCATATGACCTTATTAAAAGTGTTTCCACACGTCTAATCGCCATAGAGGATTTCCTTGCATTTTCTGCTGTATGTAGCTCCTGGCTATCAGTATATTTGGATAAACAGTGGCATCCAGTTCCCCAAATTCCTGTATTGATGTTCTCTGACCTTGCAAATGGTACCTATAGAAGTTTTTTCAGCTTGTACAGAAACGTGGTTAATTACTCAGAGCTACCTGAGGTTCGTGGTAGGCGGTGTTGGGGATCTCCTTCTGGTTGGCTTGTAACTATAGGAAGAAACCTCGAAATCCATCTTCTGAATCCCTTTACACGTGTTCTGTTAAGCTTCCTTCCAAGTCCTCGTTACAAATCCACACCCACTTCAATGTAATTCTGGGCTGGTATGATTTCATATACAAAGCTTATGTCTTTAGAAAGCCAGGTACTTCAAATGCAAATATAGAGGAATTGGTGGTTATGATAATCTATGGCCCTTTGAAGCAGTTGGCATTTTGTATGCCCGGCTATAGTTCCTGGGAATGTTTCAAACCTACATCAGATTTTGGCTTTATAGATGTTGCTTGTGTAAGTGGTTGCTCTTTGTGACCTGGGAAAGCTTGTTGCTATTAATTTTGATCCCGTAGCAGTTATTGACATGCATTGCCAGCGCCCTCTTTTAAATCCAGTTTCATACCTTCCCCAGTCGGATCGGGATCACTTATTCTTGGTAGAATCATCTGGAAATCTGTGGGTGGTTTACCATGACCGCACTAGCAACCAGGGGTTGTATCAGATAGCGTTGACTGAATTTCGGGTTTACGCTCTTGATTATATGACAAGAAGCGCTGGACAAGGTTGAGCTACTTGAGAGATCACACTATTTTTGTTGGTGATGGTTACTCTGTTTCAATTTGTTGGGGTGATCGTTTGAACTGCAAAAGCAACTGCATTTATTTTGTAGACAGGAAAAAGGATTTGTCCTTGTGGCAATACAGGGAGGTTTATGATCATATAGGTGTGTTTAGCATTGCAGATGGGATGTCTGTTCCCCTTTCCATTGGCCCTGATAACCGAAAGTCATGTTTATTTTACAATGGTAAAGCATCTTTCTGCTTATCACATTCGACACACAAAAGAAACAGGCACATGGTTGGGATCTGACGAGGTACTTAATCATCCACAGAAAAATCTGAAAGAAATCGCCCGAGCAAGAGGTATGTAAAATGTGTACTTTTGTTTGTTCGATAGTTTTCTTAAACAAGTTGGTGGTGCTGAAGATGATAGTAGTAGCAAGTGCTGTTGTTTCTATGGTTGTTTACATGGATTTACATATGCGTATTGGATTAGTAAATGCGTGGAGTTGGATACAGTTTTACTGAACCTAAGTGTTCCTGGTGGTGCAGAATCTCATATTGATATAGTGTTGTTGCATGCCAAAATGAAAAATATATTATTTATTTATTTTTAGAATAATTTAAATACTACTCCTCTTATATAAGTCATAAGTGATAGAGGAGTGTACTCAAAGTGAATTAGACCAATAGTTTGTACTTTGTAGAGAGGATGTATCTAACAAGCAATCTAAATCTTGTTTATTTTTGGTCATTACTACAGATGGATATTTGTATTTTTGTAAATATGAAAATCAAGAAAATGGAACTGTGAATGAACTGAACTCCAATGAACCTGACGCAGAAAATGGCCACATACATTAAAGGACCTTCATTTTCTTAATTCAGACCATATGCAGCCCTAAATTCTAACTTCCTGAAATAATCACTATGGATTTATGTTTGTTTTATTTTGAATATTATTTAGTTCAACTTTTTTTTTTCTTTATCAAAAGAAAGTTCTAAAATTGATTTTTTCCCCTACATAACGAACTTTTCTAATAGAATTACAAACACGTTTATAGTAATATAACATTTGTTCATAAGACTAATGAATTTGGATCCAATCCAAATCTCCTATTCTACAATATATTCTATTTCTTGTAATATATTATACTTTTATTAATAACTATGTACACATGGCGATAATATAGACATTGATTATAATACATAACAGATATGTAATAAGTGGAATATGAGATGAAACTGAAAATAGAATTTCCATTTGATTTGAATCATACTATGCATACAATTTTCCTTATTTTTTTCATTTTTGAGAGTGTGGGGGTTGCTTTTTGAGTTGGATTATGTGATTCATTGAAGTGAATGTTGGCTAGATTTACGTCTTTATACACAATTGTATATATAGCCTCAAAGTTGCTTATTTAAATCTTTCAAGAATTTGGTCCAGATGCCTTTGATTTGCTTGTGGGTCAGTAGGATTTTTGTTATTTTTAATAAAAATGAAAATAATTATAATGAGCTTTTATCACGAGGATGCTAACTTCGTTTTAAAATATTGCAGTAAGCTCGATATAAAAATATAAGTGGGCAATTTTAAATTTATAACTTTTGATTGAGACGCATAATAATAAAAATTGCGGAAAATTAATTTATTGATGGTCAAATGATGACCATTATGCCAAGAATGGCCTTGAATAATTCAAAATTTGAAGTTCATCGTAGCATTTCATTTGGTCAGTGCAGACACAAATTTGTACAAGATCGTTTCACCATATAAGTTTTATGAAATAAAATATGAAAGTGATATGAAATAAATAAGAAAATGATGATATTTTTAATTGAAAAAAACGTTATTAGAGGATTGAAATTATAAAGAAATATTGTCTTCTTTTTTTTTTTCACTACTATTTTAATTTATAATATTAACAAATGCTGTTACTAGCTCGAAAAATGCGAAAGTAACGTTTAGTCATGTAATAACTATAATAATTGATCCTAACAACCTTCGTGAAGACAACGTAAAGTAAACCATAGTATTTTGTTATTGTAACGAAGTTAATGATTACACATAGCACAACTCTATCCAAAACTCAAATGGAAAATCTAGTTTTTAATCAAATTAAATAATTTCAATTTGCAGAAATACAGTGAAAATATACTAATCTTCATTATCGATACCAAAGTTTAATCTTTTTTTAAATTTACAAATTCAATTCTTGCCCCTCTCAATATTCTCTCTGTAAAAAATTACTCCTACTCACCAAACTTGTCCAAATTCCAAATCCAGTTTCACATCATGGAATTTCCAGAGTCAAACAAAAACCAAATCAGAATCCAAACAAAAATAGATACAACAAAGAACTGCAAAACAACTTCTATATATGAATCCAGATGATCCAGGAAGAGCTTCAGCTTCCCACAGCCCAACAACAATGGCGTCCCTCAAGATAACCAAAAAGCACCACAAACACTTCAACAACCCCTTCCCTTCCAACCCAAACACCCTCCCTCCCATTCAAGGAGCTCTGATTTACGACTCAGAATCCATCCCTCCTCATCAAGTTTACAACATTGGCCATGATTTTCAGCTTAATTGGTCCTCGATCAATGGAGGCTCCATCTCAATTTCCCACAAATCCAACCCTTCAAGATCCATATGGGCCACGGTCCCGGGCCGGGCCTTCGTTTCTGCAGCAGCGGCTGATACGGAGATCGAAGAGAGCAGGGGCTCGTTTGTGATCAAAGACAAGGATATCCGCCATGTCTGCAACCATCAAATGATCGAAGATATCAGAATCATTCAAGAATCTGATCATCGTGATTTATTGGAGGAAAGCCCGGGAAATGGGGGGGCCCGATCGCCTGTTCTTCTGATCAAAGGAAGGGTTTTCTCTGCCAAGGAAAGGAGAAGTAACAGAAAGAGTGTTCAATCTTCAGTTGACAATGGAAATCTGAAACTAGTTGAAAAGAAGCTGTCTACTTATGCTAAGTATTGGATGCTGTTTGATCAGAAAAACAGTCATCAAGTAAAATTTCAAGTGAGATTTGGGATGCCGAATTCGGGCCGTGGACAGAAGTTCTCTCCAAGAAGCTATGGCTACAGAGGCTTTGCTCGAAAAATCGGTCGAATTCGGAGGCTTCGAGTTGAAGAGGAGATAGCAGTTTCTCCCACAGATGAAGAGGAGAATGTTGTGATGAAGAATGCAAGTTCTCCTGAGTTCAGTAGGATTTGCATTACTTATTCTAGTGAGAAGAGTGAGAGATTCTATGGATTTGGAGAGCAATTCTCTCACATGGATTTGAAAGGAAAAAGGGTTCCTATATTTGTTCAAGAACAAGGAATTGGAAGAGGTGATCAGCCCATCACATTTGCTGCTAATTTAGTTAGCTACAGGTGAGAAGATTTCACTAATCAAAGCTGATTAATTTCTGAATGCTGATTGCTAATCAGAGTTAACTATTTATTCTTGTAATTGCAGGGCAGGGGGTGATGAGAGCACAACTTATGCTCCTTCACCTTTTTACATGACATCCAAGATGAAATCAGTCTATCTTGAAGGATACAATTATTCAGTCTTTGATCTAACTAAGGATGATTGTGTCCAGATACAGGTTGGGCTAATTAGTTTACAGATGACTCTAGTCTATTAGTCTATGATCTAACAGAATTCCACATTTAATTTTCTTGAAATTTCATATAATGCTTCTAGATACATGGAGGTATGATTGAAGGTAGAATACTGAATGGAAACTCACCATCTGAGCTAATAGAACGATTCACCGAAACCATAGGGAGACCTCAACTACTTCCAGAGTGGATAATTTCAGGAGCTGTGGTGGGCATGCAAGGAGGAACGTACAAAGTACGCGAAACCTGGGAGAAGCTCCGGAGCAAGGATACTCCGATTTCAGCATTCTGGTTGCAGGTAGTAAAGTGACTCTAAATGAGATGATTGCTTTGTCTAGATGAATGTTTGCTATTGATTCCTTTAGTAGTTGTGATATGAATGTTGAGGGTCATATCTGTGAAGCTTATCGAGTGTTGTTCGTGTAGGATTGGGTAGGGGAAAGGAAGACGGTCATTGGATCGCAACTATGGTGGAACTGGGAAGTGGATTCAAGTAGGTATTCAGGATGGAAACAGTTGATCAATGATCTTGGCTCTCACCATATCAAAGTGATGACGTATTGCAATCCTTGCTTAGCTCCAGTAAGTGGATTGAAAGTGGTAAAACTTTAGGATGTTAGGCTTCATTGTTTAATGATGCTTTCACTCATCAATGTAGATGGATGCGAAGAAGAATGTACGAAGAAATCTGTTCGAGGAAGCACTGAAGCTAGACATCCTAGTAAAAGACACTAAAGGAGAACCATACATGGTTCCCAATACAGCTTTTGATGTTGGCATGTTGGATCTAACACATCCCAAAACAGCCAGTTGGTTCAAACACGTTTTAAAAGAAATGGTGGATGATGGAGTCAGAGGTTGGATGGCTGATTTTGGCGAAGGTCTACCGGTCGACGCCTCCCTCTATTCAGGAGAAGATCCAATCACAGCTCACAACAGGTATCCAGAGATCTGGGCAAGAATAAACAGGGAGTTTATCGAAGAATGGAAGAGTAGTCGAGTTGGAAAGGAGAAGGAAGACGCGGAAGAGGCTTTGGTCTTCTTCATGAGAGCTGGTTTTCGAGACAGTCCTAAATGGGTGAGCTTGTTCTGGGAAGGTGACCAAATGGTGAGCTGGCAAGCAAACGATGGGATAAAGAGTGCAGTAGTAGGTTTACTAAGTAGTGGCATTTCTGGTTATGCTTTCAATCATAGTGACATTGGAGGCTACTGTGCTGTCAACTTACCGTTGATCAAGTACCAACGGAGCGAAGAACTCCTCCTTCGTTGGATGGAGTTAAACGCATTCACCACCGTCTTTCGAACACATGAAGTAAGCACAAACTAAACAACACTACAACATGCTCTGCCTTTGGTTCACAAGTTTATGCAATAATGTTTGACATTTTGATCAGGGAAACAAGCCATCGTCGAATGCTCAGTTCTACTCGAACGACAGAACTCTATCGCATTTCTCACGGTTCGCCAAGATATACAAAGCATGGAAGTTTTACAGGATGCAACTAGTAAAGGTAACACCACATCTAAACCAAAAACACATATAATTGCCATATGAAGAGCTAAATACGAGCATTTTTGCATGTTTTCGCAGGAGGCATCCGAGAGGGGGTTGCCAATTTGTCGACATCTATTCATTCACTACCCAAAAGACGAGCGCGTGCACACACTAACGTACGAGCAGTTTCTAGTCGGGTCGGAGATACTGGTGGTGCCTGTTCTTGACAAAGGGAAGGAGTTAGTTAAGGTATACTTCCCAGAAGGAGAGATGTGTGAGTGGAAGCATGTTTGGACAGGGAGACTCTATTCGGACCAAGGTTCTGAAATGTGGGTCGACGCCCCGATAGGATATCCAGCCATTTTTGTCAAGAATGGATCCAAAATTGGAGAAACTTTTCTAGACAACCTTAGAGAGTACAACATCTTGTAAATTAAGCACTGCAGAATTGGCATCAAAATGTACATAGCATCATTGCACAACTGATTCTCTATATCTGTATCTATCTATGTTTGTAAGAGAGAGACGATAGAACATGTAATGTAAGCATGATCATAACAGCTATCAGATTTCTTTAATTGGAATTCTGTGAACAGATGAACATAACTTAGTATCGAACAACAAAGAAGACATTCCAACAGCTAATGGAAGAACAAAAACGTAAAGAGAGAGAGAAATGGAAAGAACTTACTTTAAATCATGTGAGAGAGAGAGAGTGTTTGTTGATGGATATAAGATTTTTGATAATGAGTTTTGAGGTTTCTGTTTGAGTAATTCGATGTTAGTTTTAACTGATTCGGACGCTCGTGTTGGAATATTCTCTCTCGTGGATTATGGAGATGCCGTATGACATGATCGATGAGTTGTTCTCTTCTTCTTCTTCTTTTAATCTCCAACGTCCCTTAGTTTTAGCTTAATTGTAAATTTAACCCTTCGAGAGTTATAATTTGCATATAAACCAAGTCAACCTACTTATTTTTAACAGTAAACTGAAAGTACATGTAATTAAAAATATATACTCCATACTCAAAATTACAACACTACAGTCCTATGGGTTTTCTCTCTCTGGAGTCAATTCTTTAGACTACTGCCTAATAGGAAATCTCATGGCCCCTCGAGTGATATCCCCCTTTGAGATTGAATATCTTTTTTGAAAACTTTGGGCTCCAAAAAAATCGATGAAATGTAAGTCCATTGAAGACAACACAGTTCTCTTCTCTTTTGATTCAGAGGCTGATTTCCTTCGTACTCAAAAGGACTCCCCATGGTTATTTGATAGATACCTCTTGGTTCTTATGTCTGTTGATCCGAAGTCTATCCCGACTAAAATCATGCCAAAATCATGCCCATTTTGGATTCAAATACATGGTCTCCCTATTGGACTTTTGAATATGGAATTTGCACAGATGGCTGGAAATCAATTGGGCTCCTTCAGTGAAGTTGACTCGGATAAAGATGGTAGTCTCATTGACCGTTTTCTCCGCATCCGAACTATCATTGATATTTCAAAGCCTCTTCGTCGAGTTCTCAAAGTTAACCACAAAGGTATGGACATCATGTGTGCTTTGAAATATGAAAGGCTTCCGCTCTTCTGTTATTTTTGTGGTCGTATAGGCCATGTTGATAAAGACTGTGAGATGAAACTCCTTAATGGCTCTATAAATTCTCATATCTTCTCTTATAGTAACTGGCTCCGTGTGTCTGTTGCAAATCCTTTCCAATCCCACAATTCTAGCCCCCATAACCCCCATACAAAAACTACATCAAACACCACTCACCCGAACATAATTCCCGTCCCACTTCAGCTGCTTCTCCTGGGGATAATTCCACTCCCTCTGCCACAAATTCCCTCACAACCAAACCAACCACCTTCAACATTTCCCTACTCAACCTTCTTCAATCCCTCTCAGTCATTCTACAAATTCTCTAGTCCTGCATACTCACATTCCTACCACTGAACCTCTCACTCCATCTCATTCTTCCTTAATGCATAACTCTCATTCCTCTCCCATCCAACCAAATTCCACTAATGTCACTTCCAAGATCTCTTCTCAGACTCAACCTACTTCCAATTCTCCACATGATCTCATACCTTACAATAATATTGCCTCTTCTACATTGGATGATGAAACTGCTGCTCAAAAGCTCCCTTCAATCCAAACTCAGCCAAGCCCCACTACCCCCAACACACCTATAATTGAACAAGATCTTGCTCTTCCAATCACTACACCTCTACAATCTACTCATCCCCTTCCGAACCCTTTCTCTCATCTTTCGCCAACTCATGATTGCATCACTTCAATCCACTCTCCTCACCACATTTTTCAAGCCCATAAAAACATACATCCTTCACCTTCTTTCCCCACTACAGATACTCCACTTGATGTTTTTCTTGTCAACATTCAAGTTAAAGATACTCCATTTGCCAAGAAAACAATCAAAAAATTCATGCATACCAAAGATAAAATCATTCGAACCGCCTCACCAACCCCTATGGATTTCAAACTCTCAACAAGAAAACTTATCGATGATGATGCTGATTTTGATGATGGAGGTCCTTCTCCTAAACGCCCCAAATCAACCAAGCAAGAGGTTTCTGTAGATTGTGATACTTGCATGGTTAACAAGGATCTTTCTTTAACGGTGGAGATTGGTGATCTTTTCCAGTCCCGCCAAACGCCATGAGTCTTCTTAGCTGGAACTATCGAGGGCTTGGGAACCATCGTACAGTTCAAGAGCTACGCGATATTGTTCGCAAAAAGTGCCCTTATATGATCTTCTTATGTGAAACAAAGTGTGATTCCTAATATTTAGAAAAAATAAAACAAATGTTCAATCTTTTTGGTGTTAATGTTCCTGCTTTGGGCCGATCGGGAGACTTAGCTCTCCTTTGGAAGAAGGTTGTCGTTGTCTCCCTCCGTGATTTTTCTAACAGATTTATTGATGCTGACTTCTCTATCTTGGGAGTCTCTTTTCGAATTACTGAGATTTATGAGGAACCAGATGTCTCATAAAGGCGTAATGCTTGGTCAAACTTTCAAAATCTCTACACTGATCTTACCATTCCCTGGCTCTGTTTTGGTGACTTCAATGAAGTCCTTACTCAAGACGAGTTCGACAGTCGAAACTCGCTAGCAAATTGGCAAATGTCATCTTTTAGAGAAGCTCTTGACTTCTGTGACTATCTAATTTGGGATTTACGGGCCGTAAGTTTAATTGGGAGCGTCTATCAGTTCATCCTTATACCCAAAGAGCTCGACTTGATATATTTACTTCTAATGAGCATTGGCGAAACCATTTCACCTGGTCAAAAATCACTCATATCCAGACTTTTTTTCTGACCATGCTTGTCTCCATATCCAGTTTGGCACAAGACACCCAACTACATCAGAATGGCATGGGGGTAGGCCATTTAGATTTGAGGCTCTTTAGGTGAAAAAGGCGGAATGTGAGAAAATCATAAAGGATAGTTGGAACTCGAATTCATTACCCCTACCGGAGAAAATTGATAAGTGTTCCATTGGCTTGCTCTCTTGGGGTGGCACTGATTTTAAAAGTTAAAAGTGAAGAATGCAGATATACGTAGAGATATCTCACGACTCAAATCAGGGATTATTTCTGATGAAGTTAAGAATCAGTTAGTTGATTTGCACTTTCAACTTGATTTTTACTTTGAACAAGAAAGTATAAGTTGGAAGCAAAGAGCAAAGCAGTATTGACACAAAGAAGGAGATAGAAACACTGGATTTTTTCATTCCTTTGCCAGAAAATGTCGAGAGATTAACCATATCTCCTCACTTCTTGATGAAAATGGAGTCCTAAAGGAATCTAAAAAAGACATGGAAAACATTATCCTGAATTACTTTGGGGATATTTTCACCTCTTCCCAGCCTCTTGATTCTGATATCCAACATGTCATTCTCAGATTGAGGAATAAGGTTGATTCTGAAAAAAAGACCTTTCTCCAATAACAGTTCACCGGTGATGAAGTCAGAAAAGCTTTGAGGTCTATGCATCCTTTCAAATCCCCAGGTCCAGATGGTATGAGTCCTATTTTTTTTTCAAAAATTTTGGCATGTTGTTGGTATTGATGTTACTTCTTATATGCTTAATTTTCTCAATTCTTGCTCTATTGATCCTTGCATTAATAGAACTTTTATTGTTCTCATTCCAAAGATAAAAGATCTCAAATCAGTCTCACATTTTCGTCCGATTAGTCTTTGTAATATTGTCTATAAACTAGCATCAAAATGCATTGCTAATCGTATTCGCAGTGTGCTACCATCTATTATCTCTGAGTCTCAGTCTGCTTTTGTTCCTGGAAGGTTGATCACAGATAATATTCTTATTGCTTATGAGTCCCACCATTTCCTGAAGAATTGCAAATCTGGCCCCAATGCCTTGATGTCAGTAAAATTGGACATGAGTAAAATATTTGATATAATTGAGTGGAACTTTTTGAAAGCTGTCTTACTTGCTCTAAATTTTCCAAGTCACATTGTTTCGTTGATTCTTAGATGCATCTCTACCTCTACTCTCTCTTTCATGCTCAATGGATGCTCTTTTTGCAACCTTGTGCCTCAGCGAGGCCTCCGATAAGGCGATCCCCTATCGCCCTACTTATTCATCATTTGCTCGGAGGTTTTCTCTTGTATTTTTCAGGATCTGCAAAACTGCCAAAAAATCCACGGTATAAAGGTCACCAGATCTGCCCCGAGTATCTCACATCTTTTCTTTGCTGATGACACTCTACTGCTCGGTTCTGCCACTGCTGATGAAGCTCATTTATTCAAGTTTGTTATTGACTTGTATGAAAAAGTGTCTGGACAACGCATCAACTATGATAAGTCAGGCATTCTCTTCAGTCCAAATACAAGTCAAGAACTAATTTTCTCAATTTGTCAGATTTTGGGAATAAACCAAGTGGACTCTCATGGTCAATATTTATGGTTACCATCTATTGTGGGTAAAAATAAAAGGAGATCTTCAATGATATCAAAGATAGAATCTGGAAGCGTATATCGGGATGGAATGAAAAATCTCTATTTCGGGCATGGAAAGAGGTTTTAATCAAATCAGTCATCCAAGCTATTCCAACTTTTACCATATCATGTTTTAGGATCCCGATGGTGTGCTCGATGAGATTAACTCAATGATGCAAAAATTTTGGTGGGGCTCGAACACAGAAACAAAAAAGATCAATTGGATCTCATGGTCCAAGATGACGATCAGAAAAGAAGCAGGAGGACTTGGATTTAGGGATTTGAAAGCTTTCATCTTAGCACTGTTTTCAAAACAAGGATGGAGAATTCTGAACAACCCTCACTCTTTCCTTACTCGTGTTTTAAAGGCAAAATATTTCCCTAATGATTCTTTTTTTGATGCACAACTAAGCCATAAACCCTCTTGGACATGAAGAAGCATTTTAGAAGGGAGAAATGTACTTCAAGCAAGTTGCAAAAGACTTATTGGGTCAGAAACAAATATACACATCTTTTTGGATAGATGGCTGCCTAGATCTTTGAACAGAAGTACCTCATTTGTATCTTCTTTACATCATGATTCTCTCGTCTCAACCTTAATTGATCATGTTTCTCATTGTTGAAGGTCTGACTTCATTGCTACACATTTCACTCCTGAGGATGTCTATCTCATTCTTTCCATCCCTATCCAGCACACTCACATGCCTGATAAATGGAGTTGGAGTTATACAAAATCTGGCTCATTTGCGGTAAAATATGCATATCATACACTTAGAGATTCTGTAATCAACCCTCTTCCTACTTCTAGTACTGGTCCAAATCAGACATGGAAAAGACTTTGGAAACTCAAGCTTCTACCACGGATTATCCATTTTCTATGGCAATGCTGCAATGACTCTCTTCCATTTGCAAATAATCTTGCTCGTCGGGGTGTTATTATTACATCTATTTGTCATCTTTGCTCTTCAAGCATCATTCCGTCATCTCTTTTTTTAATGTGAGTTTGTCAAGTCTATATGGAGAAAGACCGGACTATTTGAAGCTATCTACTCTTATTCCCAAGATCACGCTATGTACTGTTTTCAGGATATTATTCTTTTGGGAGATCCTTCTACAGTTGGCTTTTTTGAAACTCTTTGCTATTTGATATGACACCATTGCAACAGAAAACTTTGGGATGAGATAGAACCAGATGAAAGATCTCTGATTGCCTCTGTTGTAAAATTGTTCGCAGACTTTCACACCGCAAATCTATGGCCTGAAAGACTGTCAGATGCCCTTCTTAAGCCTCCATGGCTATCTCCTCCAACCAGCCCATTTCGTATCTTTTTTTATAGAGCTATTTCTACTCGTTTTTCATGTGCAGGATGTGGGATCTACATTACTGATAAAGACCACAATTTCCAGCTTAGTTTCTCTAAAAAATTTTCCGGTATTACTCATGCAGAAAGTGTTGAGCTTCTAGCTCTACGGGAATGTCTTTTCCTTTTGCAACGCCTCAAACTTCATCCTGCTGCTATTTTGGGAGTTGCTGAACATGTCATTCTTGCTGCTTTGGGAGATGTTGATTGCTTGGCTATTAATAGCTTACTTCTTGATGAGATTCGAGTTCTTTTAAGATCAATTTCTTTTTCAGGCATTTTTTGGACTCATCGTTCCAAAATATTGTAGCTCATGAATTTGCTTTTTTTGCAAAACACAGTTTAGAGAGTGAGTACACCTGGTACTCTCCTTTTGACTTCCTCTTATCAATCATTGCTGTCTGATTCCAGCTTTTTAATATATTTATTTTGCTTTTAAAATATATATATATATACTCCATATATAACCAATATAATTATCTAATTACTGCGTTCTAATAAACTCACAAGAAAAATTATAATTGTCCGAGTAAATTAATTAAAATGTTACTCTGTACTTTTAATGTAAATTTTAACTAATCAAGAAAAAATGGGTAATTATCTTGAACTACCGTTCATCCACTTTAAAAAATTTATACATCAATGAATTTTTTATATACTTTGTTAGCAAATTTTCTCTAAGTTTTTTAATAGAAAAATAAATGTATTATAAAATTATTATTAAGAAACATGTATACACCATTGAATAAAAAGATACACATATGAGTGCAATCATGAACCTTAGGTGATATTTGTTTTGAGATTTTGTGAAGTTTGAAAATCATTAATACTCTCTCCGTCCCACCGAAAGGTCATAATTTTACTATATTAGGTGTCTCATTCAAATGTCATTATTTCTCACTTTTAGTAAAAAGGTACAACATGTGGCTCACCACTCACTACTAATACAACTACCCACTACACATAAAATAATAATACTCATTAATCTACGTACAAAAAACAACCTGTGACGTTTGGGCGGGACGGAGGGAGTAGTAATGTTATGTTTGTTTTGGGTTTTTGATAGGATAAATTTTAACTTTTTGTTGTACTATTAATTTATGTAGAAAAAAAGATGAGAAATGAGAGATAAAGAGAAAAAAATGTATAAATTGAGGAGAGAAAATGTATATAGATATAAAAGTGGTTTTCAAAACTTAGGTGTGGATTTTGAATTGGCAAAAACTTGTGTGCACCCGGGCGCACGGGGTACATTCCATGCGCCTTTAGAATTTTGTGTTAAATTGTATATCCTTTAGTATAAAGATGTGTACTCTTTATTTTCTGAAGAAAAATAAAAAATATTAATAAAAAGTGTATACCCTTTAAAAAAAATGGTATACCCTTACTAATTAAAGTGTATACTCTTTAAAACAAAATAATGTACCTATAGATAGCAGAATTAATCCTCTCTTAATTATGGATTTATGCTCAAGGGTTCCCTCCAGACGATCTTGTGTCTTTTTAGGAAGTGAATATTGTTGTTTCATTTATTTGGGATATACCTTATATATCGAGTGGCCTGACGTCATCCAAATCTCCTGATATATCGTCAAGTCACATCACAATAAATGCATACAGTGTGAGTATTAAATGCAATGACCTCACCTGACTATTTTTAGGATTCGCTTTAGGATATCCCCTATGCCAAAATCCTAGGGGATATCTGCATAGTCTCATAACCTAAGAGGAGCAAGTGACCAAGTTGAGGAGGAGGCGGAGTCGTCCTGACCGGGGGAGTGGTTTCCACTCGCCCGGCTGCTTTTAAGTCAGGATCCTTCAATATTGGGCATGGCGTTATCTGGCCAAGGTCGTATTTTCTCTGGGCCCAATAGCTGGCGGCCCAATTGTTATTTCCGGGGGTCCGATATCTCAAGCCCTATCACAATACCCTTACTCATAATACTAAATTCTAAAGGAACACGGTGTGCACCGGGTGCACGCAAGCCTCACTCTTTTGAATTCTAATTTTGGGGTTTTAAACTCGGAAACAAAGATTACCTTAGTGAAAAAGATATCAACTCAGATAAAATTAAGAATTAAAACAGTAATAATAAATTAAATGTTAGGAGTATTAATTACATTTTCTTTCTTAAAAAAATATTCCTTCGATCTTAAACTATATGAAAGATACAAAGTTTTTAAAAGAAAATTAACTATCTTTAAAAAAAAAAGAATTGGAGGACAATGTAATTTCTTTAATTAATAAATAAAGTGTGTTACTTTTTAAATTGAAATGTATTTTGAGATGATATGATTAGTGTAATATTTTTATTTTTAAATGGTGAATTTTATTTTAGCATTGATAATAAACACAAAGTTTATCGGGATAACTATGAAGAGTTGGTCTTCTCGGGAAAATACGGGAGTTTTTGCCAACTATGAATACATAATTAAAAAATCTGGCAGTGTTCTATTTTTATAATTTCAGTAAATTAATTACCCAATCTGGATTTTTTATTATTATTTCAGCAAATTAATTACCCCCAACTATAAAATCATTATTAAACTGCGCAAAATCTGGACTAAACTAAAAGCGTTGAACTGAAGTGCGAAACTGCATTTCAGCGCCGTTCACTTCCTCTCCCTCTATCCGAGTCCCATCTCCCGCCGGCCGCCGCCGCATCAGTAAGCACCACTCTTCCCTGCAATCGAAATTTAAGTTTTTGTTGTTATATTTATTTCCATCATTTTATTATCAAGATACTGCATCTAAATGGTGAAGTGGTAAGATTTTCTCCCTTTGGTTGAGTAATGGATTCAAGTAATCTTAATAGAATTTCTTCGTTCAATTTTACTTCTCTGGATACCAACTTTTCTAGTAGAAGTGGTATTGGGTTCTCCGGTCCATATTCTTGCAACTTGTGGCTGTATATTAATTGGGGATAGAGAGAGAGTAGGGAAAGAATGTCTTTCCTTCATCTTTGATTTCTCATTTATCACATATGAATCAATCAAGAGTGTTTAGATATTGATTTCGGTTCATAAAACATTGAATCAATAGATAATAGTACTAGAGATTACCATATCTTCAATTTTGGTAAAGATTCTCTAGTCGAGGAGTTAAGTCTGATTACTTGTGATAGTTTATTTTGGTTTTTCAGTGTGAAGAGAATCTGTTCTCGATATTCCTTGAATTGGGTTCATCTTCCATAAAAGAAACTTTGGCATTGTTATATGTTTCATTTGATTAGCATATCTTTATGCTTTGTGACTATTGTGCATTGAGGCTTGTTTTTAGTATGCGTGGTTGCTTCTTTTTGAGTTTTCTGATAGTTAATTGGCTAAGAAAAAGAGAAACAGTATTCAAATCTTTATGTAAATAAGTTCCGTGTTTGAAATATAGACTGTGTATGATTTTTTGCAAATGAAAACCTTTTTTAAATCCTTATTTATCCACTTGAAATTTTCAGAATAGCTTATTTTCTGAACTATATTGCATTTGTATCTGCTTCTGTCATTGAGATAAAATAAGTTGTCATGTTGAATTTGGTTGATGCTTAGCAAATGTCCGTGTTTGATCTGTGTCCAAGGTAATCCTTCCCTAGTCGCTAGGATCTAAGACTATATAGCTGGGTATGTATAGTCTATTAATTTGTTTGCTGCGAAAAAATATTCTTTTGCTCTTAGATCTCCATCAATAATACAATATTTGTGATGATATCATTAGTAGAAAAATGCAGGCCACACTAGTACTAATTATGTGTACAAAATCACCAGATCACCAGATATTTTCTCTAATTTGCTGATTGTGTTCCGGTGCAGCAGAAATGGTTATTCCTCCTCCAGCGAAGCCAGACAGAGTGGTTAAGTATCTCAAGCCATATATCCTAAGGATGCACTTTACCAATAAGTTTGTGAATGCACAAGTTATTCACACACCAACTGCAACAGTGGCCTCCTCTGCTAGCACACAAGAAAAAGCTCTGAGATTGAGCATGGAGAAAGTTAAAGAAAGCACTAGGGACGTAGCTGCTGCTGCAAAAGTCGGTAAGATACTTGCAGAACGGCTGCTGCTCAAAAATATACCCGCTGTCTCAATATTCTATAAGAGAGATCAGAGATATCACGGTAAGGTGAAAGCAGTGGTCGATTCACTGAGAGATGGAGGAGTAAAGTTGATATAAATATTGATTTAAAGTCTTTAATCTTGCATACGATGCTGCTTAAAATACCGTTGAATAGACGTGATTTTGGTGCGGTTTTCTCTCGGATCGCCAAATTAGTCATACGCATGCTGTGGTCGATATTACTTGATTTTCTGTCACGACTGGCATTATGTTTTGGCTGTTCCTTCACTGTTGGATTATTTTTCAATAGGACCATTGATGTTCCAAAAATGAGCAGAATGTTGTACTATGCTATTGGTATGCATTGTGCTCTAGCATATTGATATTTGAATGTTGCTATTTGAATGGTTAACATAAACTGATTCAGTTTCTGATTTAAAGTGTCATGTCTTCAGGGTTTGAAGATGAATTGAGTTCATCCACAGTAATCTACAACTCTTATTTTAAATTTGTATCATTTGAATCAAGTTAAAAACCTAGGTGGAATTAAATTTGTTTTGTTGAGTGTTGAGCAGTTGCTCAAATTTGTACTATTTGGTAATATATAAACTCCCCCAACACACACACAGTGGAGCTGAACCTTTGCATCATACTTGAAAATAAAAGAGAAAATGACAAAACTAGAGTTTGAAAAACTTAGAAATTGAAATTTCAGGCAAGCATATATCCACAACATGCCTACTAAAGCATTCGAGTTTCTATCTAATAAATTAATGATGCAATGGAGACTGCAATAGCAGTGTAGCACCTATACATACAACTAGTGTATATACCAAACAAAATTTGAATCGACGAACATGTAAATCCAGTATGAGAGAGAGAAGCAGCCAAGGTTGCAAAACTTAGAACAGCATTTCTCATCACCCAATTATCTTTCAGCAGATCGATTCAGATCTAGTAATGAGCAAGATTTTTTCCTGATATTTTGTGTAAACCCAGGCATATGAGACGTCACACCCGTACAAAACTTCGATGGCAGATCTATATATCGAGTTGATCGAGATTGACAACATTTGCAGCATGCTGAATGAGTTCCTTTCTGGTATCAACCTAAAAAACCAAGGCACTACAAATCACAACAAAGATCTAGTCGAAAGCCTTTTAAATGGATTCACTCGTCTCTAATTTTCATCTTTTCATCTTCTGAAAGATACGAATTTCTTATTTGAAGTCTCAGAATTATGTAAAGAAACCTTGCAAAAGACTACGTTCGGAAAAGGAAAAGTGAAATAGATGGTAAAATAAGTAGATTTAGGATAGGCTTACTCGGGATCCCATGAGAGACGAAAATACAATGCTGGCTTCTGCAACATCTTCTACTTTTAATTGTTTCAGAAGTCGGGTTTCAGGATTCAAAGTTGTTTCCCAAAGCTGTGAAGGCATCATCTCCCCCAACCCTGCATTTCACAAAGTCACGCAGATAAGTGTGTATGCAGTAATAATAGAGTAAATGAGATGCGACGAAATTCAAAATGACTTTCTTTGATAAAGTGAGATTGAAAAAATAATACCACATAAGTCTGTCTGCCTACCTTTAAATCTCTGAATGTTGTATGACGCATTTGGAGGAAAGGAACTTCGAAGTTTTTTAAGTTCTGCTTCGTCATAACAGTAGTATGCTTGCTTCCCCCTCTCAACCTGATCATTAGTAAAGAATTTTTTTTAAAAAAAAAGAAAGAAAACTAAAGCTCTGCTTTTATATGCAATTAGTAGAAAGAAAGATATTCATAACACATATCAGGATACCTTATATAAAGGTGGAACACCAACATAAATGCAACCTTCATCGAATAATGCTCTCTGCAGTTAGATGAATTCAAGTAAAATTTATGTAAAGAACACAATCCATAAAACATAAGAAGCAAACATCAAACAGCAATAATTCGTGATGTTCCAGTACATACCTGATACCTAAAGAAAAAGGTTAATAACAATGTCCTTATATGAGCACCATCAACATCAGCATCTGTTAGTATTATTATTTTGTGATAACGAAGCGAGTCCTTTTGAAAATCCTCACCCTAATAGTAGAGTATACTTGATTATCACCCTGATTATTAGATATAAATTCATATTATAAACAAAAACAGTATTTGAGAAAGAGACACCTTTACTCCAAGCCCCAATCCGAGAATTAGATTTTGAATCTCCTCATTCTTGTACATTGCAGCTTCGTCTTTTCTCTCAATGTTCAAGATCTTACCCCTCAAAGGAAGCACAGCCTACATCATATCGACATTATTTCATATTATAACACAGATGAGAAGCACCAGAAAGACATCCACAAACAAAATATAATGATATTCTGCAAGTATATTTATAACTGAAATGAAATGAAGCAGTTCCAAGGGAAGAAGTTTTTATTTTTCTGCTCTCTGCCTATAACTTGTCTGCTGCAAAAGCAAGCAACCTTAAAAATGGGTGAATGATCAGTTGAATGATTCAGAAGGGGTGACGTGAAGAAAAGGAGGGCAACAATGAAGAACTCCTGGAGTTTTATGCAAACATTAATTTACTGTATACGGGGTTAGATAGTAATTATGTAGACCTAATAACTTTGACAGGTCAAGTTGACCACTACAAAGGGTACTACTAAGACTTAAAACTTCCAAATATGAGATCTAATGCTCCTAGAGTTGCAAGAGATTCGAAATAAAAAAAATAAAATAAAATAACAAGTCATAATTTGAATAAATCACAGTAAACAATGCTCGGTATTTGATAATCCTACAAAGAGACACTTCATGTACATGTAAAAGTGTATTTAGATATGCATAAAAAGCATCAGATCCAGGAAGAGGAGTAGCATATAAACTGGAAATAGCTCAAAAGGAAGGTTTTTTACAGGCTTGACTATATGTTGAATGCGAGCATGAGGCCGCAGAGAGCGAAAATAAAAATTTGAAGAACTTAATTGATCACCTGAAATTGACGATCACGGCCTTGTTTAGCACTCCCACCAGCTGAATCTCCCTCGACTATGAATATCTCTGAAATATTTTAATATAAAATGATGTTTGTAGCTATAACAGTTTAGGCTTCATATACACACAGGGCCATAAGTGTGTGGGTCTATGTGGAAACCCAAAGGAATCTGCATTGAGAATTAATGATATTTTCCAGACGTATACTTATGTTGTTAGACCACATAATACTTATGCTCTTTTGGATGTTGAGAATAATATTAATCCATAGTCTCCACACCTATTCTATTACAACATCCAGTCAATATGTCTTCTAAAAGTTAAACCTTAGATAGCAAGTAAAAAGACACCATCACACTTGTAACAGTTAGGAAAATATTACTCCATTATTTTTTCAGATTCATCAGCCCTTGTGGCGTAGTTAATAGAAAAAAAGGAAATGATCATACCAGCTTCTTCAGGATTAGTAGCTGAACAATCAGCAAGCTTTCCAGGAAGAGATGATGATTTTAAGACACTCTTTTGTCTCACTAGTTCTCTGGCCCTCTTTGCCGCTAAAGCTGCCTAAAAGTTGTGGACCAAAGGGGATAGAGGGGAGAGATGAACAAGAAGTCGCTTAAGTTAAAATAAAAGCATCTTAGATGAACACACCCAATATAATGAATGATGAAAAAGAACACCTTAAGAGCATTGAGGGTCTTGGAAAGAATTAAGTCAAGTACATCAGGATGCAACTCCAGGTACTCTGTGAGATATTCTTGGATAGACTGATCAACAATCTTCCTTACTTCTGGGTTCCCCAATCTCGTCTTTTAAAATCATAGATAAGAACATGAGAATAAAGTCTTTAGTTGATATAAATAATACCATAAGCATTAAAGTGAACATGAAAATGGCACACCTTTGTTTGTCCCTCAAATTCTGGGTTCTGGACTTTCACTGAAATTACACAGGTAAGTCCCTCCCTTACATGTTCTCCACTCAAAGTAATGTCTTTTTCCTGGAAAATGAAATGATTCAATCAGAACAAAGATATTGTACAACATTTTAATGAGAAGAACTGATCAAAACTAATATAGCATACCTTAATGACTTTAGACTTCTTCGCAAGGTTGTTAATTGTTCTAGTCAATGAAGCTTTCACACCGTCTATGTGAGTGCCACCATCAATTGTCCTAATGCTGTTGGCATATCCTAATAAGGTATCTGAATATGCATCTGAACACCTGTAAAAAGATCAATTAAGACAATGAACTTTCCACTAAAAGGTACAAAGCAAAGGAACAATGAGCATGGTAGAGCGAATTTTGAAAATTTACACTATTACCATTGAAGTGCAAGATCAATTGAGACTCCCTCTGCTTCTCTGCGGAATCCCACAACATCATGAAGAGGTTTCTGAACCAGAAATATATAAGTGATAAGTCATTTCCCAAATAAAATGAAAAGGTTGAATAGTGAGCACAGTGGACCTGTGGCAGGCAATCCTTCATAAGCATTAATGAGTATTGAGATTAGATTACATTCAAAGGAAACCATTGATTGACAACTTAATGATTTTCAGAAAAATGAAATACAGTGGGAAATTTTTAAGCAATTACAATCACAATTAACTTTACAGGCTTAAAGCATTACAGACACTATTCAATCACAAGGGATGTACAAACATCAAACATACCTTATCCGCGTTTAGCCACTTCACATATTCAATTAGTCCTCCGGCATAGCTATACTCATTATGCAACCTCTTTTCTGGGTCTGAATCCTCCTTCTCAAGTGCAATTGTAACCTAGCAATTTTTAAAACAAACAGTTATGTATATCCATGTGCTGAGTAAATGAAAGAATAACAGATGCTTTTCTTCAACTTGATGGTCTAAGAAAAATGAACAATGTTGGAAATAACAGGCACATATCCACAAATCTAAAGTTTCAATGCATTTAAAGCTCTTGTACTATTCCAGAAGTAAATTAAGTCATCTTCGTGCTTTCACTAAGACTAGGGCCAAATTTAAGATTAATTATTAACCTCATTAAATTTCAACTAAAAAGAAATCCTTAAAAGCTACAGGAAATCATAAAAGGTACTAGATGCCAATAAAGAGAGATAAATTTTGACTAAGTATAGGAACTTATACTGATGAGCCTATCACATCAGATGAACACAATGAAACTTCAAAAAATCCACAAACAAGACCAACCAAACGAAATAATCTACCTCGGGATTGAGGAAAGCAAGCTCTCTTATTCTGCCAGATATTGTATTGTAGTCAAACTCAATTTCTGTTGTAAATACTGTAGTAAAAGAAAATGCTAATCAAAAAGATTTGAATTCAACCAATTAGGAATACTAACAATTGATTGCTCAAGTTCCAACACAAAGAAACAAAAGTTTTGAGTGATATTTTGACCTTCTTTGTCCGGCCAAAAATGTATCTGAGTCCCTTGACGGTCCTTCAAATCATCTGGAAGCTGACGTGAGACCAATTTTGCCACAGGTTTCCCACGGGAATATTTCTGCTTGTACTCCTTACCGTTACGCCATACTGTAACTTCAAGTGTCTGTCCATAAGCATAGTATAGATAGTTAACAGAGCAAGGGTAATAATAAATGCTGCTTAAAAGGCTAAACATCTGTGAACTATGCTGGGACTGGGGGACAGTTGGGTGTAAATGTTTTCCAACAGAAACTCAACTAACATGACTTAGATCAGCCATAGGAAAAGAGTTTAGCGATGACATCTATCATGTATGAACACGTGATAAATAATTGTTCTAAAGCATTTCTTTTTTCAGAATTCTTTGACACAGTTAGCTATGAAATACCATATTAACTAATTGAGCAGATTATCACAATATTAATATACAGGAGTAACCTAATACAAGGAAAAAAAAAAAGCAAAATTAGTTTCTATTCCCTGAAAATGGAGATGGTTTCTGGAAGAAAGCAAGCAAGCATAAACAATTTTCCAAAATAAAATATTAGAATTGCAGAGACTTCTAATAATTGAGTATTATTCAAGCAAATATCTGGGTCAAGCAGCTATAAATGCAAAACCATCAAGGAAATCTACTGGGAAAAGAGACCAAAAGAATACAGGAACATAAAGGGATTGAAGTATGCAAGTACAAACAAGTTTTACTTTAGACTAAATCAAGAAATCGAGGAATTATAGAGCTCTATTAGGCAAGGAGTAACACCTCTGACAGCGCATTTACAACTGATAAACCCACACCATGCAGTCCACCAGAGACACTGTAACCACTACTAGAACCACCAAATTTTCCACCTGCGTGCAAAACCTGCAATAATATTTTTGATCGTTAATAATTCGCAAATCTAAATAAAGGGAGACAATTACATGACTTGCAATTACAAAATAATTTTCACAATGTACATATAAAATATTTATTGCTTAATAAGCAGCTCAACTCAATACTAGGTCAATCCAACAGAGCAATGGCCTTAAAGCTGATTTTTTTTCAAGGATTTTAGTTTGAAAAGATGAAAATGGACTCATGAAAAACTATTTGTTTGATTATTTTCACATCTGAATTTAGAAAAAGAAAAAGTTGCCTTCATGATATTATCTAAAGACTAAAGGCTCTAGAAGGCTAAACTAAATCCAAAGTTCAACTCTCTCTTTTCACCTTCTGTCTATTTGCTAAATCTTTACAGAATCTAGTACTTTTTGTTATTATTATTCTTATATACCTTTTGACTTTAAAAAGTGGATTAACCCACAACAAATTTCAAATATTTTAAAACTGATGCTATGAAAAGGAAAACTACCGTTAACACTGTCTCCAACGCAGACTTCTTTGTCGCTGGATGCATGTCAGTAGGGATCTGTGATGCCAAAAATAATCAGTGTAAGCAATGAAGATAATTTTCATATGCATGCACAGTCAGCTAGCATTATTAGTATTAGGATGCCTAAAACAAATGCTTAACTGAAGTAATAGAGACATAAATTTAAAACATTGCTTGAGGATGGGATCAAACTTCAGACAGTTACGTGTATTTAAGATAGAACTTACTTTGGTTTGTCCTAATGAGAAATGCATAAATCTTAATGAGGTTCAGTGACATTTCATATATATACTTCCAATTTCATGAGGCATAAAATCATCTGTATCGCATTGTTGCATGCTGCATTCCAATAAATATCTGAATGAAGTACATGGCATTTATGAAATGTGTGAAGTACATGGTGTTTATGAAATGCATACTACATACAGATTGTCCCAGGACAGAGAAAAAAGACTACTATTCGGCAATATATTTCTATAATCCCCAAGACAATTGAAAAGTGAAATTTGCTGAATGGTGTCAAAAACCAATCTATAACTAAACTAACAACCATGCGCAATCCAGTCAGAACAGAATTAGGCACATACCCCACGTCCATTATCAGTGATGCTCGCTGAGTTGTCTTCAAGAAGAATCACATCAATTTTTGAAGCAAATCCTGCTTGTGCCTCATCAACAGCATTATCCAAGATCTCAAAAACCTTTAAAGAAGTAAAATCAATAGACTGAGTAACATCAACCTGCACTTTCTTTCAACCTGCATAAAAGTACAAGCGAGGAAAGAGCATACCAAATGATGTAGACCACGAGGTCCAGTGCTTCCAATGTACATGCCAGGTCGTTTCCTAACAGGATCTAACCCTTCCAATACCTAGAAGAAAAATGGTGATTGAAGTGGATATAGGCATGTCAAGCTGCATCATGAAGAAAAGCAGCAAAACAGTTCCACTAGTACATGGTAATAAAGGCATGTAGTTTCACCTGAATCTGCTCAGACCCATATTCTTTTGATACTTTACTTTCTCGAACAGCCTCGGTGCTGATGCTTGACATGAATGCTCTTGGAGCCGCTGCATGCCTTTGTAAGTTGATGCTTGAAACATTTTTCAACCTATCACTAGCTCTGAAACAAACAAAACAATAAGCAGAGCCCAACAACACTCAGAGCATTTTGTGCTTGTATTATCTAATAGGAGCCAAAATAAACATGAAGGAACTTAAATTTCATAGTTTCGACCACTAGATGAGAAAATTATACATTGTTGGGAAAGGTAAATTTCATAGTTTCGACCACCAGATGAGAAAATTATACATTGTTGGGAAAGGTAAAGAAAGTGAAACTCGTAACTGTTAAACTAGGTTGGATTATGTGTTCTTCTTTTTCTTTTTTTTTCTAGAACATTTTTTTCTTTATCTAAAACCCATCAACTATGAAAGACAAGAAAAGCAACACTTCACATATAAAAGACGTGCATTTACCATCAAAATCTTCTCATACGTTAATTTTTAAGACAAACTCAGTGCCGCCTCTTTTCAGTTTTTTCCAACATCTGAACATTAACCCACCACATAAAAATGCTACTACTCCCCCGAAACACTGCAGACACACGCAAGAATATTAAGCCCCCAATCAACGAAGAAGCCTCTCCAAAAATTCTAACCACACATACAAACAAAAAAGAAGCACCCCAAATAATCAAACGTTCTATTTTACAAGACATTGAAAGATCAAAGAAACCTCATTACTAAAATGCATACTAATGCAGAAGCCCACAATTACAACGGAACAAAATCAAAGGACAAAAAAAAGAAGAAAGAAAGATCACCTGCTGCTAAGAAGTATAAAGGACGGTCTAGCGAGAGAAAAAGAAGAAGATATGGGTGAATTGTAGTGACCATGTGAAGGAAGAAAACGAGCGGAAGAACAAGAGTAAGTGTAAAAACGAGCGGCCATGCGATTAGCAGAGCTATTTGGCTTGAGTAGAAGGGCCATTCATGTATGGTCTTATGAGGTCATGGCTTTCGCTTTCAGAAAATATTGTCTTGTTTTGGCAGATGAAATATGGGGTTTTGGATTTGAGGTTTAAAGCGGAGAGTGTGTGAAGATAAAATCATAGGCCCCCGTTCACCGTCTTGGTTGGAGGGAAAGGATTTTCTTGAAATTTTTCTATTGACTAAACCCTAATTTCGGTAAATTAATAGAAGCACATAATGGTATATTAAGATATAATCTGAATTAATTAATTTATTAATATTATTAGATTAGGATATTATTATTAAATAAAATAATAAAAAAATAATAAAAAGAATAATTAGATTATCTATTATTTATAGGGATACTCTCCTATTATCTTTATTGGTAATTAAAATATATTTATGGTGAGTTATATTAAGAATTACACTTTAAAAATATATACTTTAAATATTACTAATTATAATTTAATCTATATATCAAACCTACCTTAATAATAAATTTATCGTTCTCACACAATTATGAAGTGCAAAGGTGTGCCATAGAATGACTACTTGAAGATTTACTCTTTTTTTTATCTAAATTGAGATAACAAATTACTTGGAGGGGTGAATTTGAACATTAAAAGGTGTGTATGGATTTTAATTTTTTCTTTAGACTTTATTGACCTGTCCAAATCCTAAGTTGACACAATTTAAAAGAATATTTCCATTTCCTTCTTGATTATGCTAATTTTCCCAACTGTACTATCTAGTTTGTCAAAAAAAAAATAATAATAATAATAATAATAATAATAATAATAATAATAATAATTGGGGTCCAATCCTCATAGAATCCTCATCAACAATGCTTGGGTTAATAAGGCATTCCCCAATAATAAAATTAAAAAGTAGATTTTTTCGTAGGACCCATCTCAATTTTATTTTATTCTCATTTAATTTATCAACTATATATATTTAATTTACAAATAAATTATAAATAATTATATATTCCAATTATTTAAATTTTATAAAAGAAAAAATATTACTCCCTCCGTCCCAATAACAAATTCATACTTTCTATTTTTGTCCGTCCCATAAACAAGTTCATACCCCCAAATAAGGAAATACACACAAATCAATAACCACACAATACACTTTAATTTCAAAATTGACACCCTTTTACAACTCATAAAACTTACTTTATAATTTATTTATTACCTAAAATACCAAACTATCCCAAAAAACAATTTTTTTAAACTCCGTATCTACAGTAACTGTGAACTTCTTTATGGGACGGAGGGAGGGAGTATTTATTTTTTTGAATTATAGGACTCAAAATTCTCATTAAAACACACCGGTGTGTTTTAGTGTTTTAATGTCATGTTTTAAAAAGATAGATGGGCGAAAAGTAGATGAGATGGACACTATTAAATTTCCACTAAAACACACCGGTGTATTTTCAAAGCCCGGCAATAATTGAGTTTAAAACAGGAGTGCCAAACTATCCAAAATTTTCTTTTATTACGTGGATTTTAAAAAAAAGTTTAAACGGTTAGGAACAGGCTCTGCACAGCGGGCCCCTCTGCTCTCACGCGCGCGTGTTATACACGTGCCATAATGTTGGGCTGTGGCAACCACTCTATTCTTCCCCACTCTCCTTCATTTTCTTAAAACCCAGGTAGTGAGTAAAAACCTCCTACTTCTCCCACCAATAAAACCCTTCCCCCGAGGTTTTTTAAATCTGCCACGTCAATAAAAACCTCCCCAGGGGAGGCCTAAGTGGCCAAACTCGCATCTAAAGGGTATGCTGCGTTCGATTTCAGACCACTGTCCAATCATTTTGGACAATTCAGGTAAGAATTGGGGTCCTAGACCTTTTCGATTCATCAACGCATGGCTGAGTCATCCTGAGTTTAGAGACTTTGTTAAATCCAAGTGGAATAATTATCAGATTGAAGGATGGGGGGGCTTTGTAATGAAAGAGAAGTTGAAATTACTCCAGGAAGATATCAAAGTATGGAATTCTTGTGTGTTTGGCAATATGGAGATGAAAATTGAAAAGCATAAGGAGGAGATAAGAAGATTAGATATGATCGATGATACCCTTGGTTTGAAGGAGCATGAAATTGAACTAAGACACTATGAGAAGGCGTCGCTATTCACGGAAATGAAACGCAAAGACACTCTTATTCAACAGAAAGCGAAGTGCAGATGGTTAAAAGAAGGCGATACTAACTCTAAATTTTTTCACGGCTGCATCAACAGGAGAAGGAAAATAAATGATATTCAAGGTTTACAGGTGAATAGAGGCTGGACTGAAGAGGTAGAAAGTATTATAAATTACATCTTTGAACACTTCAGTAAACATTTTGGGAATGATCATGGTAGACAACCACTGCTATTGAACAACCTTATTACTAAAAGGATCTCTCTCGCTGATAATGAAAAATTAGTTGCAGAATTTACTGAAGAAGAAGTTAAAGAGGCTGTGATGGCTTGTGGGAGCTCCAAAAATTTTGGCTTCATCAAAGAATGTTGGGAGGTAATAAAAATGGATCTCATGAGAATGATGAGATAATTTCACCAATATGGGAAATTAGTGTGTGGGCTCAATCCTTCTTTCGTTGTGTTAATCCCAAAAAAAGAAGTTTCTTCTGATCTTAATGATTTCAGGCCCATTTCCTTGATTGGCAATGTGTATAAAATTTTGGCAAAAGTTTTATCTAGAAGATTGAACAGGGTTCTTGAGTCTATTATTTCACCTCAATAGAGTGCTTTTATTGGTAATAGACAAATCATTGACAGTGTGATAATACTCAACGAAGCTATCAAGGAGGCTAAAAGATGGAAGAAGGAGAATTTATTTTTGAAAATTGACTTTGCAAAGGCCTATGACTCAATGGATTGGGAGTTTCTAAAAGAAATCATGGAAAGTTTCAATTTGCAAAGGCTTATGACTCAGTGGATCATGGGATGTATCACCTCGGCTTATGCTTCAGTTTTAGTGAATGGGTGTCCAACTGAAGAGTTTAAACTGGGAAGAGGGCTAAGACAAGCCACTCTCTCCATTCCTATTTATTTTGGCAGCTGAGAGTTTAAGTTTAATGATGAATAAGGCAGTCGATCTCAAGCTTTTTCTTCCAGTTGAAATTGGAAAGTTGAAAGTAAATATTTTCCACCTTTAATTTCCAGATGACTCTATCTTCATGGGTGATGCTAATTTGGAAAATTGCATTTTTCTTAAGAGAGTACTCAAAATCTAGGAGCTCATTTCTGGGATGAAAGTTAACCTCAATAAATGTTTTGCTTATGGAGTTAATGTGGATGAGAATAAAATGACATATATTGCAAGATTGCTAGGTGTGAAAGTGGGGAAGATTCCATTTGTGTACTTGGAAGTAAATGTCGGGTCATCAAAGAGAATAAAAGAAAAGAGGAATGGAAGGATATCATTCAGAAAGTGAAGAATAGACTTGTCAACTGGCACAAGCTGAAACTTTCAATTGGTGGCAGATTAACACTACTCAATTCGGTTTTGTCCTCTATCCATTTGTATTATTTCTCTATTTTTCTTGCTCCAAAAAATATTTTTAGTGTGATTACTCAACTTCAAAGATATTTTTTATGGGACAGTAATACTAATGCCAAGAAGATCGCATGGGTGAAATGGGAGAATATATGCAAATCCAAATTAAAAGGGGGGTTAGGAGTTCGAGATTTAGAACTCTTTAACCAAATTTTGTTATGTAAATGGATTTGGCGTTTTTTCAAGGAAAGAGGTAGTTTGTGGGCAAGAGAGGTTGAATCAAAATTTGGTGTTGAATGGGGTGGTGATTTGATCTCCTCTAATAGTAGCAGGAGTGTTAGATTGAATGGTTGGTGGAGGGAGGTTATTAAAGCAGTAGGAGGAGAACAAGATGGGTAGTTCTTCAAAGGAATGGTCAAGAAATTAGGTGATGGTAAAAAATCTTACTTCTGGGAGGAAAAGTGATTGAATGAACGTATACTTAAAAGTAGCTTTCCTAGACTATATCAACTATGTATGAATAAGAAAGCGAAAGTTTGGGAAATGGGAGAGTGGATCAATGATACATGCAGGTGGAAGTGGAATTGGAGACGAGCTTTGTTTGCAAGAGAGGAAGTAGAACTTGCAAAACTTGAAGATACTATCAGCCAGTGTTCTATTTCAAAAAATGTCAGTGATAGTTGGAGGTTGAAATATTCAGCGGAAGGAAGATTAATTACAAAAGAAGTTTATGAATGGAGACACCAGCTTGTTGAATATGACAACAATAGTGAGGACTTGAATATGGCATACAAATTGTTCTGGTGTAGTACTATTCCTAATAAGATCATCATCCACTCTTGGAGAGTTTTGAAAGAAAGGCTACCTACAAAAGATCTGTTACAACGTAAAGGTATTTCTCTTCCTAATGGTGATTTGAGTTGTGTTTTCTGTGGTGAATGCATAGAATCTTTGAGACATATATTGTTTGAATGTCAATTTGCTCATAATATCTGGATGGAAATTAGTAGATGGTTGGGATATTGTTTTGTTGTGGCTTTGGATCCTTTGACTCATTTTCTATATTTTTGCGGCCTCTTCTATGGTAGAAGAATGAAAACTATGACTATATGTATATGGGAGTGTACAGTTTGGCTTATTTGGAAATCAAGAAATGCCAAAATTTTCAATAATGAGGAGTTTTCAGTGAACAAAGTGGTTGATGAATTGAAGTCGAGAATTTAGAGTTGGCTAGCAATGAAAAAGGAGTGGCATATGGAGTATTCATTTCAAGAATGGAGTAGAAATCCTAGAATGTTTGATTGAATAATAGTTTATTAATTCTCCTCTTGTACTTTGTATTCTCTTTAAGGTATATCTTATACCTTTGAAATAAATATATATTACTTTTTCTGACAAAAAAAAAATAATAATAATAATAATAATATTATTATTATTAAATAAATAACACATCATTATCCATGAGATTTGCTCTAATGCTCCTAGAGCAGATAATGTAAAATTTCATAGCACAAATTAAACATATCAAGATATTTCCAAGTTACAATTGATTTACAGTTTGCTCTTACACACCAGCTCACAATTAGAAATCCAACCCTGTCACCCTGTCCTAGAAGCAAACAAATTGCAAGCAAGAAGATGATTACTAACTGTAAAAACTATTTCTTTACAAGTTCAGCTCTATCATTACAAAACTACCCTTGGCTGTTACAAACCAGGTATACCACATTCTTACCACTTATCCCCCCCATGGAACTCTCCCATTCCTGAAACATTTAAGCAAAAACAATCATTACTTTGTAATTATAGAATGACTGCTAGTTTAGCATAGGGTTGACAGGTACCTTATGGAATTGGTATGAGATCCATTGACGGTTCCTCTGGTCATGCTAGGGCGCCCGTTCTTTTGATCTTGGTCTTTACCGTTGCGCATAGCAGCAACTTCCTTTCCCATCGTAGCTACTTCTCTCCGCATCTTCTTGGACTCGACTTCCATTGCTTTGTTCAACATCTCAACCTTTTTGGCCAACATCTGAGTAATATCCAATGAAGAACAACTTTTAGAGAGCTGAGTAAAGGGAGTGAAGGGATGTTGTATGAAAAGAAAACTAATTATTGATCAACGGACCTCAATTGCATCATCTTTGTCATTTAGGCTTTGATCTTTCTCATGGCAAGCTTTACGTAAAGTTATAACCTCTTTTTGTAACATATCGTATAGTGCACCAGAAACGTAGTCTTCATGTTCATTTCTTGGCTTTTCGGTATTAATACCCACATCACCATTCTCAGAGGGAATGACAATCCCATTAACTGGGGTGCCATTGCTTTGGGCGGATTCACTGTATTTTCCGTTTGTATCACCATTGGGTGATGTACTATCGCCATCAAAAGAACCTGACAAATTCTTTGCCTGCTTTAACAACGAAGCAGCACTAATGATCCGGGATGATGCTGATAAGTTTGCTTTTCGAGATAGAGTGCCATTTGAGGATGGTTTGCACAAGTTCTCTAATCCTCCAAGTGACTGTCTCGTTGGAGTCCCATTGGTCATACTTCTTCCTTGTGATGAAACACGGTTTATGCTATTTGGATACCCTTTAAGTCTTTCCTCCAAAACTTTAAATCGTAACAGGTATTTTTCCTAGTAGTAATTGAGGAGCATCAACTTAATAGATACGTTGAAAGCAATTGAAAAAGAGAGAACAAGAATCTTAAGAATCCTAACCTTCAATTGTGCTTCTGCCTTAGCAGCACGCTCTGCAACTGCCAGCTTATCTTTCAGATGTTGCATTTCTCCCTGTATTATCCCCATTAGGGCCAAATTAGATCACTTGGGAATTTGATACTAAGATATGATAACACACAATGTAATAAGTGCAATAATCCAAGGCAATTAGAAAATTACTAATCCCTCAAAATTTGCAAACAAGATAGTAAACAACTTTCTTCCTAGATAAAGAACCTGAAAGCGATTATCTCAGCTAGGAGAAACAGATTTTGTTAAATCATACTTTGACTAATATTTTCAACACAAGTAAACATGATGGAAAATGATTAGAAATACTTGATCGAACTAACTGTCTACAGAAAAATACTACAAATCAGCTATATAGAACATGAAACAACTTTTTTTAATGTTGTTAGATTTCTGAGTGCCATCACGAATTAATATCAGATTAAGTAGGCCCAAACACATATAATAAGGTGATATAGATAAACCTGATAGAATTTTCTTTCTTCAAGCCACTGCTTCACTGGCATCACTTTGTCACTTGCATCTTTCCAATCATTTGCAACAACAACAGCCACACGATTTGCTGATACCTTAGCACGTGCTAGTTCGCGGTCTAGAATTCTTTTCTCTTCCTGCTCAAGCATACCAATTAGCAACACCTCCAGAAATACACATCATGGCATACACCACATTTTATCAAAGAAGCATTTATGAAAATAACAGAAGACCACAATGTTAGTTATTTACATTTATTTCTTGCACTTTCCTCTGGTATTCACGAACAGCATTGGCCGCAGCACCCCCAGCCAAAACAGCCTCCTCAAGCTCACGAACAGTTTGTGTTAGTCTTTCAACCTCAGAAACCTTTTGCCTATGCATTTTGTCCAATATTTTATTCTCTTCCTGATATGATATCACAAGAATATTTAATCAGAAATCTACATAAAAAACCAACAATAAGTTTACTATCTATTTTTAGACACGAAATGCTCTTAAGGAGGCAAACCTGGCATATATCAATCTGTTTACCCAACTCTTGGTTTTTGTTCTGCAAATCATCAACCAAGGCTGCTTTTGCTAGAGCCATTTGAATAGTACGTTCAGCTTCCAACAGAGCAGCCTCTTTAGATTTAGTGAGTCGATCAAGTGCTCTGTTGTCTTCTTGTAGCTTTGCTACCTTACAAATTCAAAGCCCAGGTATTTTAATAAAAAAGATTTTTAGGAACTCCATCTCAACATACAACAGTAAAAGAAGTCTCTCTAGGAACTAACTTTTTTGAATAATTGATAGTGTAGTAATTCAAAAAAGGTGTAGGTGATCACCTCCATTCTTGTCAATTTTAACTCAGCCTCCAAAGGTGTGATGATTGCCTCAATAGGAGGCATCTCATCATCTTTCTGAGCAGCATGAACCCTTCGAAGCGTCGCTTCTGCAGCAAATTGTTCAGCCAAAGCAGCTCTTTTCTCTTCATTTATTTTCTTAATTTCTAGGTTCTGAAATTCAAAAGATAAAATTTTAAAAATTATGAATTGCTTCCGTCCAAAAGAAATGTTTATTGAAGCAAGAAATTTAAAAGAGAAAGAGAGAGACAGAGATAAAACAGGAAAGAAAAGGAACAAACATTATAAACTCAGAAAAGAGGAGTACCTTGCTTTCGAGTTGCGATTCTGCTGCTTTTAATTTTGCTTCTACTTTCTTAAGGTCTTCAGTAAGCTAACATAAACATGTTAATGTAATAAGAGACATTTCACTGACACGAAGAAAATTAATTATGCATATAAAAACAATTAGAACATCATGATAAATAGCATAAAGACACGAAGAAAATTAATTATGCATATAAAAACAATTAAAACATCATGATAAACAGCATAAAGAGAAAAAGAACAACACAGGGGGAAAATAGCTTTTAGTAATTAGGGAAATAAAGTTATTTCATGCACGGGCAATTTTTTAGCACACAACATGGGCATATGACTCAGTAAACAAAAAGAATAAACTGAACAACAATTAGCAGCTTTACCAATAAACACACTCCAAGCTGCCCTTTACATTCACTCTCTCTCTCTCTCTACTCAACTAAAATATCCAACCCCCATGCCTGATGCCCAACCCTAGTGTTGAGCTACCAAGCCAAGACATTGTTAGAACTAAACTAATTGAAGGGCATTTCCTAGAGAGTTACCAAAATACGAATTTATTCTTTTACTTTCAGAGGAATGTAACCAGATCAATGTCAATAATGTGTCTGCTTATCTAGTAACTTGCAGGCTAACTTTAACTGTATTTGTCCACAGAGCATGTATGTATTATTGTACCTCTTCAACTGCCTTCTCTTTAAGACGTTCTGACAACTTCAATGCTTTGATTTCTGCATGTGCCTCTCCCAGTTCTCGATCTTTCTCTGCACATTTTGAGATTTACTTTAATGAGGATTCAGAGATCCCTGGAATGTAATTTCAACATAGATGCAAAACAATCTATGCTCCTTGTCTAAAAACATAAGTTGTTAGCCTACTTCAGGCTTCAAAATGAATGTTTCGGTGATGGTAATATGATAAAAACTTAAAAAGATTCACCTTTAAATTATTTAAGCACGTGAGTTAATTAAAGATCACATATTGTTTAGCACAAAGCTTAATATCATTAATAAGCTGTAGCCATTCTTCTAGACCAAAAGCTCTTCATATGAAAAAAAAAATGTAAGAGCATTTTGGAACACAATATTTTTAACAAGGTACCGTGCTTGTAGATCGGCCAACAAGTGGAGCACTAGTGTACTCACTGTCATCAATAAGAAAATAAAAAAGTTTAATCTTAGGCATTTCTTTTTCTTTGTGAGAATCAATTTTAAATAAATGGCGATCTTTATCTCATATATTACCAGAATAGTGGGTACACAACAGCAGGAAAATGCAAGCAACTATTAAATGTATGGTCCTCTGAATACAAGTAACAGTCTAATAATTTTGATTAAGACAATGTCAACATTATTGTTTTTCAATATCTACTTTAAAAGTATCTAAAATTTTTAGTAGACCTAGAAGTAATAGTTTAAAAATCAAGGACCACAACTAGATGGAGAGGAAATTTATTGACTTGATTGTTCAATATAGCCAAACAATTTATTTTTAGTTATAATAAATGACGGGACACTTGAACAAGTGTGTAGTGCAGCATCTTTAAATGGGAAAGATGTAGTCTAAGCAACCCCCATGAGCAACATGGAGTGGGGACTTCAGAATTGGCTTTACTTCAACGGTCCACACAACCACATGCTGCCCAATATACTATTTTTTTCTTGCTTTTCCTAACTTTAGCTATACGCAACAACAGTGTCAATCTTCATCAACACAAAAATCCGGGTTCTAAGGCTAATAATCAGTTGATAATCTGCATGAGTCCATCTTTGTTTTAACTGCTTTTTATTATTGTCTAATCTTTTTTAAAAAGGAATCATTGATTCATTAATTTAATCATTAGAAGCTCTAAAATCAGGACTTTTTGAAATTATAAAATCAAAGATTAAAAGCTTTCTGAATTGAAAAGAGAAAAAGTACTCCATTGGGATTAACATTAAATAGCCATTGAAAAACAGAAAAAGCGAAGATTAGACCCTTTTTCAGGTTTTCAACAAAAATTAATCAACCATTTCTGAACTTACCATTTCTGAACTTATAGTCTTCCCAATTAGCCAACACAAATGGAATAAATAGTACCATTGAATATTCACGGTTTTGAAAAAAACAAAAAAAATCAAATTCAAAATTCAAGCAAAAAATTTAATCAAACACAAACAATTCCACTCAGAAACCAACAGCTTCAGAAATTTCCCCAAACCAAAACACACACACACACAGTGTAACAGACCTCGGACTTCGTTTTCGAGGCGAGTGAGCTCGACGCGCACTGGATCGGAGCCATGCAATAGTGTAATGATGTCATCCACCTCGGAGCCGGTTCGGGAAATGGCGGCGGCTGGTTTCTTCTTAGCCTTGAAGGAAGACGATGGCGTCAGCCTCTGCGGCTCCAATTCTCCATTAAAGCAATTGGGATAACTCCCCATTAAATCAAGCAGAAATGCAGAGTGAGCTCAATAATTGATTGAATCGAAACTCCCGAAAACTTCGGAGAGTGTTTCACACCATAATTTCTCCTGATTTGTTTCTATGCTCGTACATAAATACGTGGATAGATACGTGTGTATAATTGTGCAAGTAGATTGCCGGAGAGAGAGAGAGAGAGAGAGAGAAAACGGCAGAAGACAGTATGTGGTGGGATTTTGTGTAGAGAGAGAAAGTGAAGGGGGGTTTTGATTGCGGGGTTTGTATAGAGCGAGGATTATAGGAGGCAGTTTAGGCGGGGTTTTAATGACGCTGGATTTAACTAATTAACTCAGGTTTCTATTCTCTGTACCGCATCAATTCTTTATTTCTTGTACCCTATCCACGTGGCCACCGGGCATTCTACATTAAGATGCACACTAGTGTAGTCGTTAGCACATTACAATATTCAAGTGATTGTATTAGTAATAATACAAAAGCCATGACAAGCTAACTGGTTAGAGGGGTGACGTTTTGTACTTATAACTAATGATTAAATCTCATAGCTAGTGTGGAAGTAACTTCTCAAAATGATGAGTTTTTTGTGTGCAGTGGTTATGGTTTAATCCTATTGATTAATTGAATCATCATATTAACCTTTTCAACATAGTGTAGGAGCAACCTCTCAAAATAAGAAGCTCTTTTTGTACGGTGGAATTAGTTGAGTTACCATAATTAACATTTCCACCATTTTGTTAGGGTTGGGGTGTAGTCCTGGGTGGGCAATTTCACTTTTCATATCTAAATCCACCACTCTGTCAAGTCAGGGTGTAGGGACGCACTTTTTATACCTAATCCACTATTCTGTCGGGTTGGGGTGGGGTGGACGATTCCACCTTTTATACCTAATCCACCATTTTATCGAATCGGGATGTAAGTGTAGGAAATAAATTAATAAATCCTATTGCATTAACCCTATTATGATAAACTGAGATCATAACCGTAAAGTGGAAGCGTACATTACTCCAGAGTTAGGTGGAACACAATTAAAAGGTATTATGACCTTCCTCAACTAAGTCTCCTTATACTTTATGGGGACCGTAGTAATCTCCTTATTCCTTATGGGGACCGTAGTAATCCCTCCCAATGGGGGGAGAAGGGAAGATCATGTGTGGCTTAGTATGTTGGGGACCATAACCTAGTAGCCTTTATATACTATACAACTGGGTCACGCATAATCACTCAGTCATGTAGTATTGGGTACCTACTCAATTGGCTCATATCAATATTATTATAGCCCATGGACTTTTAACCTCAATAGGATTACTTAATTAAATCCATATAATAATTGAATAGCTAATATAATTGCATAATAATAAATTGCCCACAAATAGACTATATTGGAAATTAAAATTTTCAACAATCTCCCACTTGAACTATATATTTTTCCAAGCAATTATATCAAGAGTTCTTAGTTGCACAACTTTATGTTATTCCTCTTCAGGCTATACGTAATAATCTGGTCCATCTCATATGCTAATATGGAACTACCGCAGCATTCACCACATTATAAATCATGGTTAAACCTCGACAATCACCAATATCAATATACTCAATGACATAGATCAAATATGGTGAGTAGCATGAAAATTACATGCAATGTAATCAACATCATGTCTATTTCCAACTGGTCCAACTTTAAACTTTAGTGAGATCAATCCATAATGTAAAATATTATAAAATGAAAAATTACTTAAGTGAATTCACAATGAATTCAAGGTAATCAACTTTATTTTGCAGAAAACTGAATTATCTAAATCAAAGTGTCTTAAAAAAACTTTAAAGAGCAATAAATATAGACTCTCACTGAACCAATGTATTCTAAAATCATATAACACCCACATGAGTAGCTAGCTCATAAAATTATAGGGCGTTGAATATATAATTGGTGGATCCATATTTAGAGTCTATCATAATGTGCTCTACTAAAATTTTATCCACACAAAACACTTTCTTTAACAATCAAGAATTCTATGTCAATATGTTTGACTTATAAGTACTCTTGTCGTTAATACTTTACTGCGAACTAACTGTCACAATAAACTTTATTTGACAAAGTTTCGCAACCTTTATTTTATGTTTGAATGCCTATTAGTGTACTACTAATTCGGTTGTCATGGTTAAGGAGCTACAAGTGTTTGCTTAACACTTTTACTTGTATAGCTCTCCAGACCAACAGAAGATAAAGCCTAAAGTGGATCTTATACTGTATTGGCATCCAACAAACTTAGAATCAGAATTCCTTATGATCTTTAACAAATCTGATCACCGATGTGCAAGCATGTTATTCTTAGTTCTCTGTAAATACTTCATAAAGATCCACTTCTAGAGTTACTTAAGTATCTACTATCTTCGTCCAAAAGGCAAGTTCCCGGTTACTGTAGATATGAACTTTAAGAAAAAAGTACTTTTTGCTTTACTTTTAGGGGTAGTTTGATATTTTTAGGTAATAAATAAATTATAAAGTAAGTTATGTGAGTTGTAAATGGGTGGCAATTTTGAAATTAAAGTGTATTGTGGGGTTATTGATTTGTGTGTATTTTCTTATTTGGGGGTGTGAACTTGTTTATGGGACGGACAAAAATAGAAAGTGTGAATTTGTTTATGGGACGGAGAGAGTACAAATATACCAACAATAGAAGCCAAATTAAGTCTTGTACAGACCTCATCATACAATAACTTCCAACAATCATAACATATACTCCCTCTGTCCTAGGTCAAGGGGACAATTTTTCTATTTTGGTTGTCCCACCCAAAGTGTATCCTTTCCTTTTTTACACGCATCGGACTCACACACCTCCTCTAATACAATTAAAATATGGGGTTCATACTCCTACTAATACAACTACCCACTACACATTAAATAATAATACTCTTTAATCTACGTGCCAAAAAATAAATGACCCTCTTAAGTCGGGACGGAGGGAGTAGAATATTTCTACATTTTTTAAGTCTTTAGTTTAACTATAGGGCACTGAATTGAGTCTGCACTTGTCTCCCTTAACTTAACTTAAACCTTCTCCCACTGAATCACATAATCATCTACACTTGTCTCAAAACCAAATGAGACAATTACTTCATTATGATAATTGTGATTCCTATGGAAAAATTTGCTTGAATATATACATGGATTTCTTTTTAGTTCTTAAACTGTTGATATTGTTTCATTAATGTTACCATCAAGAAACTTTATCTTTACATCCATCTAATGTGATTCAAGATCAAAATGAGCTACTAATGTCACAATTATCTTAAAACAATGTCTTCCTTCCCTTTTGAGTATAATCATTTATCAAGATACAAACCTAATCATCTTGTATTGATTTACAAACCTAATCATTTTGTATTAATTTATACTCATAACTTATAGCATTAACTCACTTTGAGTATTTGGACCTTACATGGCTTGATGAACATTGTTTGAATGTTCTACCATTAATTCTATAGTGTCCTCATTATTTAAGAAAAAAACTAAATAATCATCCGAATTGTCTTTCTCCCAACTCTAGTGGTTTCCTTAGTGACATTGATTCTTGAGGTTGTTGAATTTTGTAATTCCTTAAATATTATTGACATTGTCCCATCGATATTCTGAATTTTCATATTCTTAAAAGGCATAACTGGGGGTTCTAATATACTCCTCTTCAAAGACAATGTCCCTAATATTATTCTCCCCCCAAATCAACATCCTCACAGAATACCGTATTACCCATCTCAAATATGATCCGATTAATTGGATTATAAATTTTTATCTTTATTCATAACCAATAAACTAGCTCGTATTTATTTGAGTCTAATTTTCATTACCCATCTCAAATATGATCTGATTAGTTGTCTTTAGCAGTTTTCTTAATGGGTTTTCTTGCATTGCCCTTATACTTTATTGAGGCTAAATTTTCTTGAATCCTACTAGTCTCATCTTTATTGTTGAAATTCTCATCATGTATGATTTTGTTGTTGATATCGGTTAAACTTAATTAGCAAACTTCTTGATTATACAGAGAATTAATCCAAAATGATTATCATGCTTGCACTAAACTTTATAATCTTTCAACATTTAAATAAATTAGAATCATCTTGAGGATTCGAGCACAACATTAGTATCAAGTCTTTGGACAATAATACTAATTTAAATGATGCTCTCACGCAGTGGTCAAATACTGACAATAAGAACTGTCAAGCAATAGTCTACCTTTGGGCCGACTTGTTACTCACATGTCAAACCAAATAACTGTCACGTATTCACCACCACAGGTGCTTGTGTATTTCGAGCCAAATATTAATCTACCTTTGGGCCGATCAATACCCGCATGAAGATACACTTGCACAATATTATTAATTGGGGACCCATCACAAGACACCTTGTGCAACATTAACCTCGTCTATGGACAAAAATTAATTGCAAGGGTAATTTTGGTGTAATAATCAAGTACTGATAATAAGTTCTGTCAAACAAAAGTCTATCTATGGACCGATCGATGTTCACATGAACAATTTTAAATAATTATCACTACTTATTATCACATGTGTGTTATTATTCTGTCAAATTGTGCCTACCTATGGGCCGAACACAGAACACATAAATAATTCCACACTCATCTATGTAATTTCAATAAAGTCGTACTCCACACACAGAGACTGCTATGGCCACATGAGACTTTGATTGACTAGATTGAAAAATTACTAGACCAATTAAACAAATACTTAAAATAAATATTTATGTTTAATTGACGACATTAAAAAATATCTCCCCAAATTTAAATTTAATTAAATTCCACTACGAAATGAGAATATTAGATGATTCACTTAAATTTAAAATTAATGAAAGATTTCTTTCTTTAACTCAATTAGGATTCCTAATTTTAATTTAAAAATAAACTAAATTAAGCAATTATAATATGCTAAATTATTAGCCATCGAATCCTATACAAAAATATGTGGACATAATTATGTTCATAATCTTTTATCGATTCCCGTGACAAAACATATATATTCAAAATGCAAATTCAAGATGCAAGAATATATAAAAAATCAGAATCCAAATTTATTGATAAAAATGATAACATGATTATATTCTTAATCCCAATTAAAAGAAAAAGGCTCATACTTTCGTAAACCCCAATTAAATGAGGTTACAAGCACACTGGTTCAAATCATGCTCCCCACTAACATTAACAAAAATAAATAATCCAAATCCATTGGGACAGCACATCAAATCAGTATTTCTGAACTTTCTTGATAACATTTACGGAAATTGAGGCATAGACAATCCTGCATAACTTCTTTAATAATGAGGGAATGTGGTTTTAGAAAAACCAATTAATAATTCCAAAAAACACATTAGAGGAATTGAAAACTGTAAAAATTGATTCAACACGCCATAATCTAAATCAAAAATTAATTCATTCGAAGCAACAATCCAAAGCGAATATCAATTACCAATCAATAATCCAATTGGATTAAAATTTAAAACAATTCCAAATTATCATCCTCCAAATAGAAGTATGATTCATAAACTTTAATCATCCGTAATAAAAAAAATTACGAAAAGCCTCTCAATTTCCGAACATTAATCTAACAGATCTCAGAGAATCATATATATGGTGGCTCTGATACGTAGGAAATAAATTAATAGATCATATTGCCTTAACCCTATTATGATAAATCGAGATCATAACCGTAGGGACCGTAGTATTCCCTCTCGATGGGGAGAAAGGAAGACCATGTGTGACTTAGTATGTTGTGGACCATAACCTGGTAGCCTTTATATACTATAGCCACCCATAATCACTCAGTCATGTAGTATTGAGTATCTACTCAATTGACCCATATCAATATTATTATAGCCTATAGACTTTTAACCTCAATAGAATCACTTAATTAAATTCATATAATAATTAAATAGCTAATATAATTGCATAATAATAAATTGTTCTTAGACTATATTGGAAATTAAAATTTCCAACAGTAAGGGCACAGTTTCTTCTGTACCTAATTCACTACTCTGTCTTGCGTTTCATTTTCTCTTTTATTTCTTAATCAAAAATAAAAGTCATTGTAAAGTTAACTTTTCAAAATACTAAGTATTTAGTTACAAATCAAAACTATTTTACAATTCAAATCATCTTTTTACTATTCACAAATTTCAATATCGCCGGGTATAATCAAATTAAGATCAAACAATACATCCTCGGTTCTAATCAAGATCAAGATCAAACAAAACATATTCATGAATTACACATGAATTATCGATTTAGAGTTAAAATGTTTTCATGGATTAAAAACCAATATGAAACTATCAATTGAAAAATTCAACAAAAATATTAGCAACTCGTAATTTACGAGAAAAAAAAAAAGTTTGCACCCATTAACACATAAATAAAATAGGAGTATTAAATTAATATATATTCAACTAAGAACGTTAAAGTTTTGGGTAGGTCTTGCGTGAGACCGTCTCACGTGAGACCACTTTTCACTTTTTTAAATAGTTATCACTTTCGCTATAAATCGTTATCACTTTCGCTATAAAATGTTATCACTTTTTATTTATACTATAAATTATTCATGAAAGAGCATTATCATTTTTCATTAATTTATTATCACTTTTCTTCATAAAAATTATCACTTTCTGGTCATCTCACATAAGTTCTTATGTGAGACGGTGTCACACAAGTCTTTGCCTAAAGTTTTTAGCATACTTCATTTGGAATAAGATTTTAATTAATTTAATGATTTACTTGAAACAAAAATTGAGCAAGAAAAGCAAGGTTGCAAGTCGCTTTCGATCGGTGACAAATTGATAAAGTGACATAACAACAGGAACACTTTGTTTAGAACGGTCACAAACCCAAACACACATCATGTGGTCCATCTTCTAATATTTTTTTTCTTACATTTTGATTACCGTTGCATATATATTGCCAAAGTATGTATTCTAGAAATCATTTTGGAAATACTCCCCCTACCCTTATATACTTCCAATACCAAACTTCCAAATATTTTGAAACAGCTATAATCTCAACCTAATTTTAATTCCAAAATAACATGTAACTTGTGGATTATGTGAGACTTGTCTTATGCTTTCGTCATTAATTATTACGTACTCTTTATTATTGATGTTATTACTTTTTCTTTTGAAATGTTATCCTCTTTATTCCACAAAATCCTTCACACTTTTCTTATTTGTTTGTACCATAAAAATTTAAAACTTCATGCATTTCTATTTTGCTCTTTTCATTTATTTCAGTGTAGTTTAAATACTCCATGAAAAACTTATCGTTTGAATTAATTTATATTGATTGATGAAACACTATTATTATTGCACAACATACAAAAAAAAAGGTTTCACAGTAAAGCTGATCGAGTATTATTTAAAAATTAGAAATGATCAAAATGAACCTAAAAATGATTAATGTAGTAATACAAAACAATAAAAAATCAAAAGATGAGAATCATAGGGAAATAATTAGACAAGGAAACACATACATGTGGATCATGAGCGACTTGACATGAGAATAATTAAGTGCGTGACAACACAGAGGCAAAAATCAAGTTAATCGCCATTAGTGGTCATTAATGATGGTGGAATGAATTGAATTAGGACAGCTAATTATGGACGTACTAAGAATGCATGTGATTAATTTGAATGCGGTAATAATGATGTGGGGGGAGGGGAACATGGTAAGAAGAGTGGGTGGCAGTACAGAGAATTAATAAGTGGGAATAATTAATTGATAATAATAATAATAAGGATTTAGGAGAAGAGAAAGCGGATAGGGAAAGCAAGAAAAGGGACAAGCGCACATGCGAAAAAGCGTAAAGAGAGCACATGCGATGCTTAGTAAAGAGAAAGCGTGTTTCCAAATTCCATGCCCCAATTGGTGTCCTTTACCCTCCAATTATCCTCATCTACTCATCCTATCCCCCAAACTAACCCTATTTTTTACTCCTATTCTTTTTCATATAACATACACATATTATATTATCAACCTTAAAACTTCATTTTAATTATATCCCTATCACATAACACACATAACATCTTTTATAACTTATTTATTACATTTAAATATTACATTACCCTTCAAAAATTAGTAAAATTGGTTAAAATACAAATTTTATTAAATTTCTTATGGTAACCGTGCAGTTTAACTTGGGGTTAAAGAGAGTACAATATTTCTTTTAAAGTTACTCATCATTCTTGTAAATTTGTTTTGTCAAAGTATTGTGTAAAATCTATTGTACGATACAAATTTGTATGACAAAAACTTATATGACACCGTCATATGGAATGATTTTCATAAGACGAATAAGAAGTAATAACAATTTAATGAAAATTGTTCAATTGATGAGAAGTAATAATGGTGCAGTGAAATATTTCATAAATAATTTATAATTTAAATTAAAAGTGACAACATGTTAAAAAAAAGGTAAAGACATTTTTAATAAAAATTAATAATTAATTAAAAAATATAAACCGATTACAACTGTGAGTATCACCCATGATTGCCCCATTTTGTATTTGTACTTGATTCATGGTTTATTTTTATTATAGGGTCATATTTATTTTTAGTATTATTTCTGAGGTATAATTGTCTTCTTAATCTATAATTTAAAAAAGTAATACACTTGCACGGAATATAATATAATCTTTGTTTTGTAAGAGTGTTATGATGTAAAATTAACCCTCCTAACACCGCATCAGATGTTGGAAATATTTACTGAAAAAAGGATATACTTATATATATTTGATGTATTCCATTTTTAGTTTTAAATTGACTTAGTTATAAGTTTAGTAGACTCAATTTTTTGGTTCTAAAAATACTAAACGTACAAATATTGAATTTAGCATACTTAGATTGATCAATTTAAAATATGAAAATGTACATAACCAAAATAACGTACATATTATCATTAATTTAGAGGTTATAATGGAATAGCTTTCATGATTATCATGGTTCAAATTTAAAATTGTCAAAATCCTTCTATGTTAAAAAGTGTTGACATAATTATAGAAAAAGTGCAGAAAGGTATTAATTCATTAGTGTTGAAGATCATGGCAAAACACTTTACTCCATATACCAAGTGAAATTCAATTGATGGAAAAGTTGACTCTTCCAAAACAACAGATTAGATAATTGACAAGCATTGACTCTAACAAATCAGTTAAATGATTGGCCTCTTAAATGATTAAGCCTCCTAATTATTTATAAGCACACCTTTTTGCGAGTTTCTTTAATATAAAACATTGTCAAATAAATCTAAATTAATGTAATTGACTTCACCCATTTATCTTCATAATTGAACAATAAAACCCATTTCCTAAAGAACATAAACTATAGCAAAAACTCACAAGAATGAGATGAACAATAAGTAATAGCATTTTATACATGCATAATTAATGAAAAATAACATTCTTCCAATCACTACTTCATGAACAATTCATAAAATAGATAAAAAATGATTACATCCTTAATGAAAATAATACTCATTGCTAATTAAAAAAACAGAGAAATAGTCTTACTCAACACTTACTCATCAATTATTAATTTTCACAGGTAAATCAAATTTAATATTGAGCAGGTACCATTATCAATAGTACGCTCCTTTGACACATGTGTACGGCTTAGGACTAATAATGGGCATTTCAGGTATTATATAATAGTATTGTAATAGGTGGGGCAGAAAATAATGTAGTAGTAATGTTTTGAGATATACAAATACATGCATATAGGCGCAGAGTTGTAAGAGACATATGGAGATGAATAAAAAATTATAATCATAATAATGAAAAGTAATATCCAATTGATGAAATAGAATTATGTGAACTATTTCACGATCAATTTATAAAATAAAAGAAAAGTGATGACAGTTCATGTAAAATTGTCTCATGCAATTCTGCCTCATATATATAAATCTATTATTATATTTATTCAATATTAATGTATTATATCAAATTTTGCAAGATCAACTAGACACATAAACACCGCAGGTGAAGCTTTAATTGAAAACATGAATGCGTGTTTTAAGGTAGGCTCCATATAAATTAAGTAGAAACTTCACAATAAACTGATTTTCATCACTTTTTCTTCCCAATAATACACCCCCATGTTACTCTAATTCTGTAATATTTTAGACGGGGATAAGGTTGTCATATTCTGGCTATTGAATACTAGCAAAATTCCCTAATGTGGGGTGGGAGAATTAAATTGAGTGACATAAGTTAGTCAAGCAACTCCATGAGCTCAAAATATGTGCAGTTATTTTACACATTCAATCATATGACAATTAATCAAGACACAGAGCCTTATTAAACTGAATTACAACCTTCCTTAACTATTTTTATGAGAACTAAAGACAAGTAAAACTAGTTCAGAAAAACGCACTGCATTTCTAAGCGATTCTAGTGAAAACACGCACATTCAGGCCACTTCATTAGGTGATGTGCAATCCACATCCTACCCCCACTCTACCCGAATAGGTTTATCGCTTTCGGTCCATGCAAGATGGGTTATTTAAAAGGGGACCCTAGGACGACAGTGACTCAACTGAAAGGAAATGCCAAATTTAGGCAAAGATAATTTACAAGAGCTAGTTATTTGACAAAAATGAGGTATTAACTATAGAAAAGATCCAAAAAGTGCAAACCTAAGATGATAGTGACTCAACTTAGTGAGAATGCCAAATGGCTAAGATAATTAACATGGGAGGGCCAAGTATTCGACAGAAATGAGATATCAACTATACAAAGATCCAAAAAGTGCAATTAGAACAGATGGCGCTAGCTAACAACCAATGTGAAACAGTTGAAACCAGGACATCGAAAATAATATAGTGGCCACTACCACCACGTGTACCTGAGTGATGGACAGTATATGATATCAATGACGAAGTCACACGATAGACAGTTGAGATAATTCATAATTGACATAAGATAAAGTATCCAAGAACCAGAAAAATATAAGCTTTTAGGATCAGAAACCGCAAAGAGAAGCTCCAAAATTCACCTTCACAAAGAGCTCTATGGCAACAAGAAAGACCAAACAATTCTGAAATGAACCCAGATGTTCCACGTGATACCCTCTTTTGCCAATGAGAAGTCATTATTATATTCATTACATACTTCATCCGTCTGAATACCAGTTGCGCCTAATAAGTTACAGTTCCATACCTACAATCAATAAAAGAAAGTTACAGAGCACAGCGACTTAGGGTGTGGATGGTTATGGAAACTTTTCCTAACCAAAATTTAATAATTTTTTCATATAACAATCATAATAATTACATTTTTATTCTAAACTTACAATCTCATTTTTCTCTGATATTACCAAAATAAAATTCGTCACTAGTCATCAAAAAAAAAATCAAACAAATTTTCTTTTATTATTATTCATATGAAAATTATAAACGAAAATTTTATTCAAAAGCAATCACACCTTCAATATTCCAGTCTTTAGAGTAGCGAGAGAGCATAAAAGTACATTTTTCAATCATTTTTATACAATGCATTGACTGACAATCCTCACCTATAATTGCATTCACAAGGTGTTGGTAGAGATTAGAACAAAGACAAAGAGTTGTGTCATAAATCACTGATGCAGTGATTTTAAGATGATCCAGCACCTTTGGCAGAGGCAGCTTCACGTTCTTTGCGCCGATGTTCTCTCTGTATAAACCCAGGATAACAGTGAAAACAGAGAAAAAAGAAAGGATGAATAAACAATTAAAATAGCAAAAAATCAAACAGAAGTATCTATACACCAATGTAGACCACATCAAATATTAATCTAGCATTAGCCATTAAGCTTTTAAAGAATGACAAATACTACATAGCAATTAATCCTATTCGCTTGATTTATCCACAAGGTAATATCAGTTTGACAGAGCATGACTACGAATTACATACTAATCAAACATCACTTTTCAGTTGATCAGACATTCAAGAATCAAGAGTCAACATCGAACTCTTCCAAAAAATAAGCTTGCACAATAAGCAGTCTAGAAACAATGTGTATGAAGTATGAAACGTTTAATACGCAGGTTAACACAAGAGAACCCCCATGTTAGTCAGGAGGAGAAATAATCTAGAAATGCACATAAAAGACATACCCCTCTTTCCCAGAAAGGAAGGAAGCAAATGAAATCATAAACAGGTTCAGCTGTTTGTATCAAAACAAAATTAAGCCCAGTAAAGATCAAAAGCCCAGTCATAGGGCGATGTCTGGTTGGCATTTGTTTACAGATGAAATTTACGTTCTGCAAAGAAAGAGCTGGAGATTAGTTTAGTTCAAAGGAAAAAAAAAAACTCAAATTACTTCTGAAGTAAAAGCACTTCGAGCATCAGAATTTCCCTGATTAACACAAATGACACGGAAATTGCCTTCAAATTAGCTCTGCCAGAGTTCAAAGTTCTAGTATCAGACGATTCTTCAACTCAATCAATGCTCGCAGTCAAAACATTTATTACTGGCAAACTTTACACAAAATTTTCACACATTTAAACGTTAACAGAGCAATTCATAAGCATATACAGAAATCCAAAGTATTGTACAATTCGAGACGATAAGAATTGGAAACGACAGTAAAATTTTGGCTGGAATTAAGGAATTACCACCGATGGCTTCGCCGGCACTGGAGGCCGTCAGCAAGGGTTTTGTTCTTGTTTCAGTAGGATTTTGCTCTTCCTTTTCATCGGTGTGTTTTCTGCTAGAAATTAATTACAAGTGTAACGGGCCTATTGGGCTTTTTCAAATATAAATAATTGAATCAGCCCAGTTTACCACCAACTCGGCCCAATGTTTCTTTACTGCTCACAAGCAATAAGCCAATTCATCATCTTTCCTCCTTTTTTTTTGGATAAATTCTTGAGTCCCATTGTTACATAAAACAACATTCAAAACTGCATAATTAGTTGGACTTGACTCCATTATTAATTTGATCTCTTATACTTTTTCTATAATCTTAGAAATTAAGTAGAGATATTATACATAGGAGTCCAACTAGAGTACCGGTGCACCTATACGATATTAACCGTTAAATTACTTTTAAATTAGATCTTTACCATTAAATTAAATAATTATTAAATTTTTTTAAGAAAAAGCCACCACTAATCCCACTTTATCTTATAAATCTTGGGGTGCACTAGGTGCACCTCTATATATATATATATCCTAAAGTAGAATTTAATTTTGATGATGCGCATTTCCATAATTTTTCTCAATTATTTTAATTATTAATATTAATTCTTTTTATTATCCTTATTCATATATATTTTTTAGTATGATATATATATTAGATATTAATTAATGCCATAATTTTTATTTAAATATTATTTATATTATTAAAATTTAAAATTTAATGAAGATAAATATATGTATTTATTTTAAGATAAATAGTTAAATTTAATATAGATAAATAATTAAATTAATTTAATATTTAAATATGGATATAATCAAATCAAAATCAATTTTCTCTACATCTATAAATACAGTTTTTCATTTAGGGTTCATTACTCTCAGATACACATTTTTAAACATATTTACTATTAGATACATGAAATTTAAATAATTATTCACATACAAAATATTAAAGTAAAATACCAAATATAACCTTATACTCAATACACTTTTAAACCAACAACCCTACCCCTCACCAACCCACCGGCCGTTGACCGACCATTGACCGGCATTGACCGACTTTGACCAGTCGTTGACCTCAGCTGGCCGCCGCCGACTGCTGCCGGAATTTAAAATGTGCAAAAACAAAATTGTGCAGAACAATTGTGCAAATACATAGGGATATTTATGGTATCACAATCATAATTGTGTAGTTATGTGTAATAGTGCTTGAGTCAGGTAGTTTATAACAATTATGCATTTTTTTGTGTACCTCCTAGTAAGTGACCCTAAAATATATAGTACTGATTTTTTCGTTCGCCATAAATTTTATTTTTTTTCTTATTAAATTTCTACTAATCAGGTTTTTTATTTTTCTTAATTTCTTTTAAAAAATATATATATGTATTAGTTTATTATAATTTTTCTTTATACTTTTTAAATTTTATTTTGATTATTATTTTTGTTAGTTTATTTTTAATGTTGTTTGTTTTTTGTTTTGATAAATTAAATTTATCTTTTTCTAATCCTTGATATTAAAACATATAGTATTAATTCTTTTATTTATAATTATCTTCTTTACTATCATTCTTTTCTGACAAAGACTTTTATGAGATCGTCTTTCTTACTCATGAAATAAATTTTGTGGGATAAATAAAAAGTGATAATATTTCAGTAGAAAAGTGCTACTTAATTAATGAAAAGTGAGAATGATGTAGTAAATTATTTTATACTCACATAATTTATAATACAAATAAAATAAAAGGTGATAACACTTTAAAAGAAAATGATAACTAATTATGAAAATATAAAATAGTCTTACCGTGTGACGGTCATACACAAGATTTTTTTTCTATTTTTTAAATTAATTTTGTATTTTTTAAAAATGTCTTTTGATTAATATATATATATATATATATATATATATATATATATATTAATTTTATTATACTTTTTCCTTCTGCATGTTAAGTGAGAGTTTTATTTTGATAAGATCTTGATTTAAAAATTATTTTTGATACTTTTTTTTAATTCTTTTAATTAATAAAAAATTTAATTTATTATAATTTTTTTTGACAATAAGGATATGAAATTTTCTCACAATAAATAACACAACAGAATTTGAACCCTAAAACCAAGAATCTATAATCACACATTACTTTACATATTTCCAATTCTACATTGAATATAACAAATCCTCCTATATTGCTCTAAGAAACACAAACATAATCACATTATTGATTCCTCCCTATTACCACTTTTGACACATGAATCGTTATAAAATCATTCTAGCAGGAATTTTACAAGATATGCTACAACAAAGGATCCTACAGACTCTTGCTAGGTTGGCTCGTTTCCACCTTTAGACAAGACGAGGAGCATGTCGTCGTCGTATCATCATCCGTATATGTCCATCAGATGAAGATCAACGAGCACTGAGATTAAGCGTGCAATTCCACGGTGCATCTCATTCGCGTGGCCTGGCTAGCCAAAGAGAGCTGAGGGCGCGAAGCCTTGAGAAGTAGTCGTGTATCAAGAGTAGTGCACGAGCTGACTGTCGGGTTGTTAGTATCCGGTGCATTTGTTGTAGAGTTTGTTGCCGCAAGTTATCAGCCTGATAGAAAAATTCGAAAATCAAAGAGGTGAATTCTGTTGAGATAATGATTAGACAAGCAGAATTAGCAGTGGAAATCTCAGACGTGTGAAGCTCAAGAAGTGATTCTTGAGTTTCTACAAGTCTCAGAACGCCTGTTGAGAGATGGCGAGATGGCTTCATATTTTACGAAAGGGTTATCTTAGCTATTGACAGACAAAGCTTCACAAATCACAAAAAGCAAAGGAAGTTTTATCACCTGTCGAAGAAAACCTTCAAGAGTCCCCAATTTCCCCATGGCCATTGCCATCTGACCCATATAATTGGCCACATTTCCAGACGGACCATCAGGCGCCGAAGAGCCATTGGCTAATGACTCAGCTAGTGATTGCTGTAACGCATCCATACCCTGTGACAGTGCATCCTCTGCTTGGTGTGATGACTCCCGCAAATTGTAAATCCCCGTTAACTGTTGCTCCGTTAGAGGTTCCAGCTGGTTGACAAGAAGCTGCATAGCCATCAAACGTGAGTGAATAATACACTGCACGTAACTCACTGCACATTTGAAATGCTTCAAGAGATATAAGTAATACTTGTATGTCGTATTAATCTAACGTGTACAGTTACATTTCATACTAATAAGCCCATTGGCAGATAGATTTGCTGTGGTAAAGAAATTGAATAGAGTATAATTTTCTAAAAGACTGCAACAAAATTTATTCAGTGAACTAGGAAGATTAATTCGTGTTTTATAGTGTAATTAAAAATAATTCTTCTATTAGGATGCATCATATCATATATATTTAAAAAAAAATATAAAGTTCCTAGGACTGATTTATATAACTTTTCAGGGGCACAAATAACATGGAGCAGTCTAAGATCATGGGGACGCACCTTGAGAATCTCTGATGGACGGAACCCACCGATCCACATAAAACATCTTTCTGCAGGCGTTTTCCACATTCCTGATAAGATGTGGAATACATCAGCCTTGGCTGCATTTCCTTTCAGCCTGAAAATGTCGTTGAAATGTGTCGTCACGTTATCCACTATAGTACGGAGTTCTGTGTCACTTGCGTGTGAATTAACTGCTGTTCTAAGCTCATTTATCTGTTTGCTCTGGTCTTCCATCCATCGTCCATATTCCACATCAAAAGCCAAAGCCCCTGCAAGTTCAACCCACACAATTACAGGAAACCCTGATGGCCAACCAACTACTTCCATTATCACCTTTTTAAGTTGACATGTTCAGAGAGAGGAGGGAGAGACGAGAGCTTTAAAGAACAAGACAGAAACATATTGCAAGTTCCTCTAATTTGCTTTTTATTAAATAAACACAAAACTAATGACTAGCCAGTAAATGGAATCAAACCGTTGGCACTCCCAGTATGAGATTGATCTCCTGTGCTTGAAATGAAAATGCCCTGCTGACGTGCTCGTTGCAGTTCCTGTTCAAGTTGGGTGAGCTTCAGTCTACTATTCTCCAGCTGCTGTACATAGGCCTGGGGGCAAATGATGAAAACAGTGAGTATTATCTTCATATAATCCAAGTTCCAATGGAAGATTTCAAATTCAAGTATCAGGGTGAAAACTGACTTTCTTTCTCAGTCTACTTTTCCTAGCAGCTTCACGGTTTTGGGCAAGCCTTCGTAGTGACTGAACATCAAATCATGAGAGTAATCAAAATGCGACATGTTTATGAACATGATGAATCAGCAACTAGCATAAAGATACAACCTTCTGATCTAATGCTTTTTCTTTTGATTTATCACTGGAATCTGAAACTCCGACAGCAGATTGACCCATATCAAACTGCAGAGGGAGGGAAAAAATTCAGCCATAACAATACGACAAAAAAATAGATATCATCCGTAGAGATAAAGATGATTATCAAGTGAAATTTTGGGAGTTCAAGTGGAGTAGTTTGAACTGACATCATAAAATTAAAGAATAATGGCCATATAGATGGAACATGTGCTTACTCTGTTTATTAAATTGATATGAAATGTGAAGAAATTCAACACCCCTCTGAATAGGAAAAAAAAACAACCGGGTCGAGGCCAAAATTACCTTTTGGTTTTTATCTTCTCCATCCACATCAGTCGAAGTATCAGTGCGGGAACTAGATTCTGCCATGTTGGATTCTCCCCAATTCTCATGTTGAACACCAGATGCGGATAGTAGATTCGGCAGTGGCCCCTTTTGCAATTGCACTGCTTGAGATCCCAGAAGAGCTGCTGGAAAGTTTGAATTGGCTGAAGCAAAATTCTGCATGATAAACAACAATCAGATGTCAGAAACTGACGAATATAAAGAAAACATGAAATAAATGTATCAAACCATTGATGACTACCTTATTGAATATGGCAGATTGTTGATCAGCCCCCAATGCTTGGTTATTCATACTCGGATTAAATGCTGGACCTAAATTAGACCAACAACTTCAGATGGCATATCTAAAACCCCATAAGATAAGGGGAGAGGTTAAATGTTATCAAACATCATTTATGATATGGATGTTTATCGCCCTACTGCTAAGTCTCCACCAAGGCATATTCAAATACTTGTTACTTATAATCCTTCTTGGAGCACTTGTTATTTTCCATAGAGTATCTATATTCGCATCTCCTAACCAGAAGTTCATCACAACTACTTTATCATTTGGAATAAGAGATGCACAGTAATCCAAATGCTTCACAAAACAGTTCACATGTCTCTATGAAAATTCAGAAAGGATAGATTTTTCCTTATTAAATTATCATGCAGCTTGATAAAAAGGAACAGAAACTCCAAATACAAGGTCAACAGATTACTTAAAAAAAAAAATAGTTAGACAACTTACTTCGGCTGACATTAGCATTATCTCCAATCCGGATTCCAAGATATTGCTCAAGAACCCCATAATTAGAAACTTGGGTAGATTGAGTTGCATTTGCTTCTGTACCCCTACAGTCCAAAACTTTGATAAGCTACCAAACCAAAACAGTAGTGCAGACATTAAAATTTTCATTAGCTCCCCAAGAAAGAAGAATACATTGTCGCAATCAGGATGACAAAATTGCCACATTTTCCCAAGGGAAATGAAATTTTTACAAATATTTTTTTAAAAAAAAATAACATTTCCAACAGATTTAGAAAGTTGAATGCACTTCGCTTTCCAGTATAACTAGAACGAAACTATACATGCATAAAAATGTATACGCTCAACCTAAAAATATTCTTCAAGAAATTTAGCTAGCTCAGTTTAACATTAGGTCTTGAAGGGCATGAGTACAATAGGAGTTAAAAGAAATTACTTTCAACATTCACATCATGACTATGTCACGTGCAAGAAAATGTTATCTTGAGAGGATGAGTAGAGAAGGTTTATGGCAACAACTAACAGATCGTGTACAGCAGGAACTCAAAGTAAGTTTAAAAAGTGGTAAAAAAAATAATCTTAAAAACTATCATCCTAATCATTTGAGAAATATCCCTCCCATATAACCCTCATTAGCATTAATCAAGTGCTCACATTAACAAAACAAAGAAATATAGATGGGCAGTTCTAATGCATATGGAGATGGAGACAGATAATAGAGGAACTGCATTGTTGTTTCTTAGCCATTATAACGCTGTCAGTAGGTTAAAAAAAAATAAAAAAATTTCCTTGTATAATCTTTCAGTCTTTATGTGTATTAAATCTGTTCAGCAGGGTTATCATGACTATCGTTTCGCTCGACAATCATATCATTCCACAAGAAACATTTATTCTTCAATCAAGTATAAGGAACAGTGAAACCAAATTAGAGAAAGCAAGCTAATCACCACCAACAAAATTGCAGAAAAAATCACTAGGAATTAAAGAAAATGTAATTGAACTAACTCCAATAATGAACACAAACAAATATAACTAGGTTAAATTTGATTGAACTGACTCCAATAATGACCACAACAATACAAAAATAACTAGGTTCAATGATGCACCGTGGACAAATGAACTTCAATACCAGCACAACGACATTGAATTAAACCGGAGCAACAATAGTGCAAAAACCAGTTCTGCAAGTACAATACCTTATAAATTCACTAATAATTATTCTTCCTACTAATCCCTATTCAATTCATTCATTCCACCCTTCTTTTAATTACAATAAAACATCAATACTTTCTCCAACTGAAAAAGGTACTTCTACGGATAACTTGGGTGAAATCTTCAAATAGAACAACATGTTCACCTCCATAGCATTTAAAAGTTAAACCAACAACTATAACCACCAACAACTGTAATAGAGACAAGAAAAGGCATACTAATTCACTGTTTCAACCATAATATTTAATCAAGATTGAGTAAAAAAGACTAAAAAGTTATGAACAGAAAGTTACATGGGATTGGAAATAGGTGTTTGTGATATGAAGCTTGGCATCCCAGTAGTGACACTTCTGTGGTCTTCTGTACCAAATTTGATCGTCGTACTACCCATAAATCACCATCACCACCTCAATAGACCCATAGGTTACAAATACAAACCAAAGAGGCCAATAAAAGAAGCAAAAAGTATCTGAAAAATCTCTCTTTGGCCCACAGATTAATACACAAAACTTTGAAAATACGAAGAACAAAACTCCAACTCCAATTCAAATAAAAATCAAACACGAATACCTGACCCTTTTGAATTCAAGAAATCAACAGAAACACAATACCCCATAAACCCTTTTCACATAAACTTCCAAATCATGTGGAAAAACATAAACCCACCATGAAAGTCAAAAAAATGATGAACTCCCAAAAATAAAAATAAATAATTAAATAAATAAAAAGGAGCTAAACCCAGATGAGTAAAGGTAGTCAAAGCGCAAGAAAGGCACAGATTTGAAGCTACAACAGATAAAAGACTGGAAATTTTTTGACTTTCAATAGCTTAATAAATGAAGCATCGTTTGAAACGGAACACTAGTATTTGATTTGATTTCGTCAAGAAATTTCTCCTCTTGAAAGGGTGTGTGTGAAAGCACAAACTTCCAGGGTCCCAGAAATTGTTCAACTTCTTTGTTTAATTAATTAATTTAGGATTTGTTTGGCGATTGAGAGACGTGACGTTCAGATCATTCCAAGCTTAGCGTCATTTTCATCGTAAGCATATTTTCCATTTTTCAAAGCCTCCCACTTTTTATATTGCTTTTCTTGATAACTTTGAGTAATATTCACAATTATTATGGGGGTAATTACCTCCTCCACTCTCTTAGTTATTATTTTAAAATTTCACTTTGCGAAGAAAAATACTCTCTCATCGGTCGGGTTTAAAGAGATTCATTCGTTTTTTCACTGGAATTAAGAATATTACTCCCTCCGTCAATTTTCAATTCTTAATTTATTCGTTTGTTTTTTTGCGTGAATTAAATAATATTATTATTTAATATGAAGTGAGTAGTTATATTAATAGGGTATGTAGGTCTTATATTTTAATTGTATTAGTGGGTAGATGGTCACATGTGTCCAAAAATGGAAATTGATAGATTAAGAGTGGACGACCCAAAATAGTAAAATTGATAGATTGACAACGGAGGGAGTATTATTTTATACGTAGTTGATAATTGTATTAATAATTGCATGATCTTATATTTTAATTGTATTAATGAATATGAATATGTCTCACGTATATAAAAAATAAAATAAAACTTTTTAAGACGAACATCCAAAAAAAAAAACTATTTAAAACGAACGAAAAGAGGACTTTCTAGTTTCTAGCACTAGTATTTTAGATTTCATACTTTTCTCCTTCAACCAATCACAATATCTTTCATCTCTCAAAGCAAAAAGTAAAAATTTATACATTAACCTCTCAAAAATTATTTTATTTTTAAGTTTGTCAGTATTTTTTATACTCACAATATTATTTTACACATTATTTATTATTACTTTAAAATATTAAAATATTATCAAAAGTTAATAAAATTGGTAAAATAAAATCTTAAATAATGTCGAATAGTAAAGGTGGAGTTAAGTTGATAAAAAAATATTTTTTTAATAACGTGAAATAGTAAAGGTAAGTTTTACTTGTGGGTCATACACAAATATATTTTACAAAACGCAATTGTTTTTATTTAAATATTTAATTATATAAATTGATTGCCTTGTACATCAACAAACACTTGTATTAAGATCTAAAAAAAGAAGAATTTACATTAAATAATAAAAAGTGATAATATTTTAATAAAAAATTATCATCAAATCAATGAAATATGATAGTAGTAAAAAATTATCATCAAATTAATGAAATACGATAGTAGTATAAAAAATTATTTTATAAATAATATAAATAAAAATTAATAATATTTTTTAATAAAAAGTGATAAGAGCTCACATTTTGTACGCATTAAAAGATTAATTCAAGTATAAAATATGTTTGAATATGGAGTATAATGGGTAGGAGGAAGAAAAGTAAAATTGTTTTTAATATAAAATGTTATATATTTCATTAATGATGAGGGGGTGAGGAAATTGACTTTTGTGTGAAAAAAGATCGTGCGAGAAATAAAAATTGAAAACATCCTATGGGTACTGTTGTATTTTAAAGGTTTCTTAGGGGGTTTGGTGCAAATTAGAGAGATTTGCCTTGGGATGAACACAATAATTAAGATTGCATCCTTTTCCTCCGCCGCCTATTTGGAACGTTGACACATAAAGGTTCTTCTCCTTAAATTACCATCTTGTCCTTTTCGTTGAACTATACCCATTTAATTTCCTAGAGAGAAAAAATTAAAAAAAAAAAATTCCAAGAGTGAGAATTTTGTTTACAGGGTAGGGCCTATCAATTATTTAATGAGTTTTGCGTACAACTGACCCATTATATAACTTTAGAATTTAGTATTATGAGCAAGAGTATATTATTTTATTTTAAATAATATATATTTTAATTAATAATGATACATAATTTTATTCTAAATAGTATATATTTTTTATTAATATTTTTTATTTTTTTAACATAAAATTCTAAAGACACACGGAGTGTGCCTCGTGCGCCCGGATGCACACAAATTTTTTCCTTATTTAATTATATTTATTATTATTACGTTTGGTAAAATGGAGTATTTATTAATATTAAAGTATATAATTATTAAAATATTTTAAAATCTTACTTATTGTATTAAAAAAATGTTTTAATGTAACGATCACACTTTAATACTCCAGGTATCAAGTAAACACCATCTTTATCTTGTTAATATGATTTTGAAATAAAAATAATTTTTATATATTGAATTATGAAAATTTATTTGTGTTATAGGGTGGATTAGTTTTGAAACTTTTTCTTGATGCTATTAAAAGACACAATTATAAAATTAACACTCATAAGTGTATTTATATGCTATTCTTAACGGGAATTAAAAAGAATTTTTATGTCTAGTTAGTAATTATTGTATTAAAATCTACTATAATATTTTATAAATGATGACATGAGTTTGAAATTTGGTATCCTTTTTTATTAGTTTATGATTTATGAATGATAAGGCAAATGAATATTTCTTAGATGCTAACTAATAAATGAAGAAATAAATACGGCACTATTATTAAATTTAATTGTAATTCATTTTACTTCTAACTAATATATACAGGTCAAGACACATGATAGAGCATTCAAAGCCAAGAGAAAAAAAAATAAAATAAAATGACTTTCTTATGAGAAGTAACCTCTAAATTTTGTTATGCTTAATTGTGCTGGTTATTTTCTAATTATTTGGTATAAATTTATTTTATTGTAAAAAACATCTCGATCTTTATTTATATATTTAAATGTACTATATTGAAGATATGGTTTCTTTGATAGTGGTTGTAAAGAAAGACAATAATTGTAAGTCAAATGTAACAATTTAAAATTGCATAATTTATTTTAATTCAGAGGCTAAATGACCTTTTTGTCTTTGTTTTTTAAGTGAAAAGTTAAATTCTTAAATAAAAAAAGATCAAGATAATTGAGATGAGTCAACTACAATATTAATTAATAAACCCAACCATGTATCAGTTGATAAATTTGTTTACGTGTTATTTTTTTTCATTTTATTTTAATCAAGATTTAATATATATGAGATACGAGTTTATCATTACTAAAGTAGGCTTATTTATAGTTAAAATATGTCAATATTAAATCATATTATAACATGCTAAAATCATACTTTAATGCATAATTTTGTATATTTTAGAAAACATATTTTAACAACTATTTAAAATACTTTATATATATAATAGAAATATTTTAATATGTGTTAAAATCTGTCTCATATTGAGAGTTTTTCATTTAATTAACCTTTTGCAGCAAGACACTTGATAATGCAATTACCACTAAATAAATGTCGAAATTGCAATCTACAGTGAAAAACCAGGATTCTGTAATAAGATATATACTCAATTTTAAAATTTTTTGCACAAAGTAAGAAAATATAGAAAATCAAAATTTAAGAGAAATAAATTAATATGAAATTAGTGGTTGGGAGCAGATATATGAAAATTTATGAGCCTTGCATTAAGTCTTTGTTTGATTTGTTATACCCACCATGGAAATTTTTAAAATTCAACCATCATAAAATATGAACAATTTCAATTATTATATTACAAAAAGAAAATTAAAAGAAAATCATGATTAAGAGTACCTTATTACACGTTGATCTACACCGACTAATCCAAACACAATATTATATTTTATATAAGCACAATCATATAAGGCACATAAATACACATTTGGAAAAATATAGGGTACTAAATTTAGGCATACAGGTTATGTAAATTGTTTAAAATTGTGTCTGTTCAAGTTTTATATGAGTATTGAAAACATGTTTTAAAAATTATACTCCTTGAAAACCAATTAAAGAGAGTAATAGTTGTTTCGAATTAATTGTAGGTAAACTTGTGAAGCATAAGGAATCATTTATCATGAATTTATATATATATATATAGAAAATAAATAGAATAAATTTTTTTTAAAGAGATTTGGTATTTGCTAAGAGTAGGAAAAAGAAAGACTAGTTTTGCAGGAATATATGCAGTCTAAAAAAATACCCTCGATTTTTTTTATGTCGACATGAAAAAACAGAGCTAGTAAGGGGTAAAATAGTAATTAAAGTTGATGCACTGACATGATCTAGAAGCACTTTCTTTATACTTTCTGTTGCCATTTCTTGTCTTTGTCTTTGTGGAAAGAAAACAAATGATTCCACAACCCATTTTCCACTACACAACGAAAGGTATAAAATGATTATTTATTTATTCCACTACAAATGTTTGTAATTGCAATTTGGCAGACAATGATATATTTAAAAAAGGGAGAGAAATTGTCAAAAACAAAATCCACTCTCGAATGAACTGCCATTGTAAAACTAAAAGTATACTCCTACTAACTTATAATAATATTTGCACACAAAGACCACAAGATTTTAGTTTTATATTAATGTTAAAAAAATAGTACCAAAATCTTGCAAAATCATTAGAGTTCATCAACTTTAACCTCGTACTGTTCCCCAGATGAAAGAATTTTGATACCGACCATACCTTTTTCCCACTCTGAACTTCCCACTATAATCAGTCTTTGGGCATTTATTCTTGATACTCTTTTAAACACCCTGTAACATCAAAGGCAATAATATGATCAATCAAGAAAAATGGTGTCGAAGAGATATGAAGATCGTGGCGTTGCGCTTGAAGAGTGGTGATGTGGATGCACAATTCTTGTGATGAAACAGAAACATGTACCATTTTAGCGGTTTATATTCCAAAACCAAGCCAACAATTTGACCCTTCTCCCTGAGCTTAGCATCAACTAAAGATGCTGCACCTTGAAGATCAGGATCCAATGAGCAGACGATGTTTTCTACCTGGGGGCTGAGTTCTGGTAGAAGTCCTCTCTCCTTTAGCAGCTATATAAAAACCAGTGGCGGGGTGGGTTGGTTACCAAGAAGGATCATTCAGATGGTCTTAAAAGAAGGGAGATCCGAATAAATTTTACTCACTTCTACAATTACTGCATCACCAAAGCCAAAGCCGCAAGCAGGGATGTCTTCAACTCCAAATGTATAGAGTAGCCTGTCATATCTTCCACCACCACAAATGGCTCTCAGCTTTCGTTCTCGATCAAATCCCTGAACAGGAGAACAGCGTATATCAAATGAAACCTCTTAAGTCCACATTGTACCAGAAAGTATCATAGATAACTAATCATTCCCATTGGTTAGTTAACAACACAAAAAGTGAAGGTGTGCAGAGGGCGCCATGTATATGCAGCAGGAGTTTTGGGTTGGGGGTGGGTGGAGTATTTCAGAGCAATACATTTAAGCAATTGGTTCATACAAGATGTAAAATTCCTACAAGACCGGAACTTAGATTGGTCATAACTCATAACACACACAACAACACTAGTTCAAGCCACTCTATAACTGTGGTTTCTTATACGAACTTATAAACCGAGTAAACTGCATCAATTCTGGCATACATAATTGCAAGAAATATATGGAGGGTATCTACAATTGAAAATTCCATCAAAGTTACTATTGCTTGGTGTATTTCATAAATTCTTAACCCAAAAAATATTGGAAACTTGAGCAACCAGTCTGCGATTTCATGTCCACTGTATCAACCCACCCAGTCACTGATCACAATCTGAAAAATATTGTTCTGAACTATGTAATCTCCTTGTAATAAATTTGTACCTATAACAAATAAAAGATGCTGCTCCTGGATTACATATACCTCAAAAACGATCCCTGTGTAGTAAGCTAAACCACGCACGACAGATGCATCAAACTGGATCCAGTCAGAATAACCATACTTCTCAGCAAGTGCAAACAGTTGCTTTAAGTTCCCAAGAGCCTCAATTGAAGCACCTAATTTCTCTGTAAAAATGTATAAGAAATTAATAAGTTCAGATCTGCAATTCGTAAAAGACAGTGAAAAATAACACCAACTTCACAGGCTATATAAAATATAACAAAGCTGCCCTAGATGTAAACATGTTGAGGCCATACAAAATTTTCACTTTGAATGTTAAGCATTAATTGATGTAAAGGAAGATTCTTGAGCTATGTCTAGTCTACCATGCTTCACTTTCACACTATCCATGTTTATTAGGATTTTTATTGTCATCAATTCCAAACTAGGAAATGAGTCTTCGTCTGGTCACAATCTTGTCACCAATGGAAGTACATGAAAAGATTAAACCGATGGAAAATATTTTTGAAGTGATTCACTATGACAGAACACTTTTTGTTGCACTTGTCTTCCCCATGACTGCATTTCCTGCTTTAACAGGAGTATATTCCTAAGTAAACATACCCTTGGATATTTCATGCAGCATGAAAGTGGGGGAGTTTGTAAGTCATTGATGTAATAGAACTAGTCACATTAATCAATACATGAAAACAGACCTTCCAATTCCTCCAATGATTTCACAGAAATGATTTGCAGTAGCTCGTCAACTGTCTGCTCAGATAATTCTGCAGACCTTAACTCCTTCTTGATATCATCAAGGGGAATCTTATCCAACTATTTGAAAAGAAAAATAAACAAAGAAAAATTAGAAAAAGAGGACAATCAAGATACACAAAAGTAGATAAATCAATGTTTAAGCTGGTGTAAATTGTGGATACCTTATTATCAAACTAACCTTGTCTATTATTACACAAACCCTGGCAAATTGATTTTCTGGAATTGAATAGCGTCTCAGAACTTCTTGCAAAACCTAATCAAAGGCAACACATCTTTCCCAAGTAAAATTATTGCACATCACTTCTAATAGTCACAGTATGCAATACACAGGATGGGAAGAGGAGAAAGTTCTAACTTACTCATGAATAATAATTTGGTGAACACTTAATACACATCAAAATTAAAAAAGGTCAATGTATTTTGAAGTCAAAATAGAAAACAAACTTCTGATTTCCATTAAAATAGCCTAACTGTTAAGAGAGAGAATCCTTAAGTAGTAACACATAGTTTTAACGAAAAATTCCCAAATTTTAAAACCAAATGTCATACACTTCAGTGCTGTTTCCAATCTTGGGCTCCTAAGGCAGCATTAACCACAGACATCAAACAGTAAAACAAAATACGAGGATGAGAATATTAAAATATTAAAATTATAGTCATAGAAGTCATAAAAAGTTTTATGATACCTTCCAGCTTAAAACACAGCATTGGATATAAACTCAAGGAAATCTAGTTAATTGTAGGAAATGGTAATTGCCAACAATTTCCTAACTATAATCCACAAAGTAATATTTTATCAAAAGAAAAGCAAACATTGACAAGAAAACAAATTTTTAATATAAAATTGAATTCAATAATTTGAAATATCTCATCAGAAAAAAAAAAAAAAAAGGAAGGCTAGACTGCTTTCATACCTTTCGACTGGAAACTTTAAACCCAACATCTGATGCAGTAATTCCAATGCGCTTGAAAAAGGTGACAATGGAGGAAATCAGCTCCGCCTCAGCCTGATGGGGAATAGATCATGAATAGAATTCTCATCATCATAAACATAATAGGACTTGCTAGGTTAAGCATGGGGATAAAAAGATTTTTCATGTTTGATCATAGCTTTGCGACTACAACTTCAGAGAATCCATTGTAAGATGTAAAAAATGATATAGGACACTACAAATCTTAAGCTTGAACTCAGTCAAGAAGATTACAAAATAAGCTCATTTCAGTTACCTAATGCCTTTGATCAGGTCAAACAATAGAAATTAGAATAGGTTATCATAAAAAGCTGCTAGTACGACTGTGGATAAATAAACAAGAATGAGACATTGCAGAAAAATTACAGAAAGGGGGGTAATGCCCATGGACGTCAAAATAACGTTCAGAATAGCTAAAAAATAGAGGATATAAAATAAAAATGAATAGAATTTTGCATTAAGATGAGTGAGCGGCTCAAATTTATCTTTAAGATGCTCCAGCTTTGATGTAGTCTAGATGTGTGTATACATAAAATAAACGAAAAACATAGAATGTAATAAGAACACATAATGCAGTAGACTTACAGAAACAGTAGGAACACCAAAAATATCCATGTTCCATTGGTAATGCTCGCGTCGGCGTCCCCTGGTCATTCTCTCATATCGCCAGCACTGGCCGATGGTAAACCATTTCAGTGAGAGGGATACAGATTTTCTGGACAGAAAAAAACATGGATATCAATTTCTGGCACTGCGCCTGAAATACAAGAATCATAGTCGACAAATGAATGTTGTGCTGACAGTTTAATTATTTGCATAAAGAAAAGCTGGGAATTGTTAAAGTCCATGTATCACTCCACATAGAGAAACAAAACAAAAGATAAGATGTCAAAATATTACCCTTTCTGTATCACTAGCCTTGCTAAGGAAGGAGTAAGTTCCGGCCTCAATGCAACTCTACGACTTCCCCGATCCTCAAAGCAGTAAAGCTTCATTCATTACAAAAGATTACTGTAAATAATCTGGAAAACAGAAAGGAACTTCACTTTCCAAAGTGTCTTCGCATGTTTACGTTGACATAAAAAATGGGTTAGGCGCTACTTAAAAGAACTAGATTCAGGAGGGCGTTCAACACATTACAATCTCAAAAGAACTCGTAAACAACACAAATATTGTCAATTGAATGCAGCATGCTATCTAACCGTCCCTTAAATTCTCCCTCAAATGAAATTTTAATAGCATCCATTGACTATAAGTAGTTATGCGGAAGATAAATACATTAACAAGATTGCCAAGAGATAACACAAATCTGGTCCCTGATCTCCTCCCCTGCTTTCCTAATAAACAGTGATTCTGACTCTAGCACAGGGAAATCAACCTCTTCAAAGCCAAACAACTGGGAAACCTAAAACAAACCAACAATCGATGTATAGAGTGGAACTGTATTTTGTTGGTTCGATTAAGCACCTTAACTTTTATAGAAATCACATCATTACAAAATCACTTAAAAGTTTACCTCCCTGAAATTCTGGAACAGCCAATTGCGAAGCCGCATTTCTTCCGGCGGGAAATCCCGAGTTCCCTTGGGCGGATTAACGTCGATTTTTGACCGATATCGGAATTGGACGGAGGGGAAGCAAGGGAGCAGGATCGACTTGTAATAACGTTATCAAGTTTAGCGGAGGCGGCGGAAGTGGACTGAGCTTTTGACTTTGATAAAAGATGGAGTGTGGAAGGGAGACGGTGGCGGAGGGAGCGCAACAAGGCGGGTGCGGCGGAGGTGTGGTGGTGTAGCATAAGAAAGGAAGGGTTCGTGATTGCTCGCATTTTCTCTTTCAGTTCGAGTTCCCCGCGCCAGTCCGACAGAGGGAGTCGGACAAATTACGAGAAAAAAATTCATAATTGTCTATTTATATTTTAAATTTAATTCAAACTTTCCCTTTTATTTATTTATTTTTTATTAACAAAGTAAATGACATTAATTGAAGGACTAGAAATAATGAAAATATCATCAACAAACCATCCACAAATCATATACAAACTACAAAGTATAGGTGTGGACCCAACAATGGGAGGTTGCTACAAATCACGAAGTTCAAGCAATATGATGTGTCGCAAAATTGACAGTACGATGAACAAGACGAATATAAAAACAATTATTTTGCTCTAATATCCTTTTGTAACCTGAAATTAAATCTCCAAATGTACTCCCTCCATCCCAAATTCAATTTTATGTTTACTGTAAACACATAGTTTAAAAAAAGTCACTTTTTGAAATATTTTTAGGGGTAGTATGATATTTTGAATAATAAATAAATGATAAAATTTGTTAAGTATGTTAAAAGGATGATGTTAAATTTGAAAATAAAGTATGTTGGAGGAATATTAGTTAATTGTCTTTTCCTTTTATGAAAATTGTAAAGTTGAATTTGAGATGGATTAAATCGGAAAGTGTAAAGTTAAAGTTGGAATGGAGGGAATACTTGAAATAGAATCATGAACTACCCTGCATCAATCTAAAAGATAATATATTGTAAGCTAAGTCCTTAATCCATTATAATGCCTTATAAAGATCCATGTCTTCATCTATGTGCACACCCCATATGAAAAGGGTCAGGGACTTGTGGTCACCTAAAAATTACCCTAAATTTTATTTGTTTTTTCAAATACACTGCGTATGTCATCCATTAAAATCCATTGGTTTGAATGAAGGAATTGCAAAATATCAATGGGCTACATAAACTTCAATATCGATATTGGTTCAGTTAGGCCCAAATATAACTTAGTAGAAGGCCCAAATTGTACAAATAGGAGGCCCATGTAAATCTTATTATCCTAGTTCGACCATTTTAATTTTTAATTCACAATGGTTTGTTTTGAAGATAATCAACAATTATGCTTAATTTTCAGGGTAGATAAACTTATATATTTTCCAATAGCAAAACAAATAATAATTGAACACTGCCCCACAAATTGAGATTACTAAGGAGTACTATTTTATTAAGATTCGAGCCCAACTACCCCAAATTGTGAACAATATAACTTATAAACAAAAATAATATTAAAAAAAAAAAGAAAAGAAAAGAAAGAAAAACCCAATTAAAACAGCAAAAAAAGTACATAGTATTTATTTCCACTCATCAGTCATATCACCTCTCACAAAAAAGAAAAAAAAAAGTTCTTGTTATATATGCTTACAGTATATAATAATATATTGGACCAAGCCATATTATATATCATATAATGTTTATTGATGTGATAATACAAAGGCTCTATATATGGTATATATAGGTTAATTAAGGCGTGGCTTCATTTTGCATGTAAGCTAGAGCTTCTTGTGCAGTGTAGCAGCACCTGCACCCTCCATAGCCCCCACAGCACCGCCCATACCGGCAGCCGCCGCCTCCTCCTCCACCACCCCATCCACCACCACCGCGTCCGCCCCATCCTCCACCACCCCATCCACCACCGCCACGTCCACCCCATCCGCCGCCACCATAACCTCCCCAGCCGCCCCATCCGCCTCCACCGCCACGCCCACCCCATCCGTAGCCATATCCACCACCATACTTCTCATCCCTCACTTGGTTTGCTCCATCCACTGCATACACCACATGACATAATGAACATTAGTTATGGCACAACAACACAACATAGTACAATTTTTTCTAATATGGAAAAAGTATTATAAATAAGTTTTTTTATAATATATGTGTCGTGAACATGTGTGTGAGGTCGTCTCACCTTGGACGTTGTTTTCAGCTGGATCATTAGCTGCAACAAGGGAAATGAGAAGAAGGGCCAAAAGGGCACCAAGAAAGACATAAGGTGTGATCTTCATATTTTTGAGTTACAAGATTTTGTGTTAGAATGTGAGAATCAAAGTATTGGGCACAAGTCTATTTATAGAATAAAATTAAGGTAGTAAGTGTAGTAGAGGATAATACCTAGAAAATTTACAAATATGTAAGTTATTGCGAAAGCAAATACGTCTGTGTGTAATTGATGGAATATAGGTTGTGGTTGGGAGGATAGGATTATTTCATCATTTATTTAATTATTTATTTATATTACTTAATTCTTATTAAAATTTTGACCACCTAATAATATGTGATACTGATTGATGAATTTTTTTGATCCATTATATTAAACTACATACTTCAAAGTATCAATGAAAAATTTTGATCCATTATATTAAACTACTTCACAAATAATTCATAAAATGCCCTTTAGAATAAAAAATGACAACGTTTTTAGTTAAAGTTTCCATCTAATTAATTTAGAATATATGAAAAATAGTTTCGCCATTGAAGTCGATTGGTTTTTCCTTACATTATTCTTTAGCTTGATCTAATATAATTAATAATAATAATTGCCATGTAATTTACAAGTCATTCTAGTTCTAGTAATAATATTACTCCCTAGATGTCTCACTCAAAGAGTTATTTTTCTTTTTTATTTTAAATGTCTCACTCAAAGAGTTATTTTTCTTTTTTTTCATATACATTGAACCACACACACCCACTAATATAATTAAAATATGGTGTCCATACACTCACTAATACAACTACTCATTAAACATTAAATAATATTACTTCTTAATCCACGTACAAAAAACAAAAGTATCATTTGCATGGGATGGAGGAAGTATATTTTTATAAATTGTTTTAAAAGACTTATTAAATACTCACTCCGTCCCGATAAAGTGGGGACGTATTCTAGTGCGCGAAGATTAAGAAAAGTTAAATTTTTATGTATAAAAATGTATAAAGTTTTTGGGATGCGTGTAAAAAGTGAATAATATTATAATATATTTTTTTTATTTTAAAAGATGTGCATAAATGTTAGAACGGATAAGTATATAAAATTAATGTAGTTGGATTTTAATTATTTTAAATAATTTTATGATTTCAAAATCAAAATCAATAGCTTTATTAATTATATATATATATATATATATATATATATATATATATATATATATATATATATATATATATATACTCCATATCTTACATATTCTTAATTAATATTATAAAAAATATCTAAGTTCTGGAATTTATAATTAACATGTGTTTTTAGTTGAATTGGAAAAAGTGTTTTATATTTTAGGGATAACTGCATATTTTTTCCCTTTCATAAGGGTAGTCTCATAAATTTATAATGGCTAATTATAATGTGCATTTGGTGCACCATAAAATAGAGTTCACATATTTTAAAAAATATATACAAATATAAATAAAAATATATATAATTATGAACAAATATATATATAATTTAATTTTTAATTTTTTAATAAAAAATTGAGTGTAAAAAATATACAGTTATTAAAAAAACATGTAGTATACACTATTGAATAAAAAGTTATACACATATGGATGCTAGTTTTTTTAATGAAAAATTTAGTGTGAAAAAAGTTATACACATATGAGTGTACCCTTGCACCGGATGCCCCTAATATCAACTCTTTTTATAATTGGATTTATGGTTTCTATTAAAAAAAAACGGCAAAAATCAAATTTTCAACTTTTAATTCGGAACAAAACAAAGATTAAGAACAAAAAATAAATGAAAGTGCTTGTATGGAACCAAATGTAATTATTCTTAATATTGTATATTTTAACACATATTATAAGGTTGTGTGATATTGTTTCACATAATGACTATCGTGTGACGGATAAAAATGAATAATTTTTATAATAAAAAGTGATATTTTATTAATAAAAAATATTATTTTATAAATAATTTATAGTATAAATAAAAATTATTAATATAATTAAAAAAAACTTTAATAATAAATAATAACTAATTATAAAAATGTAAAATAATAAACATATCACACAAGTTCATTTTATTATAGTATAGTAGACTAGTATTATATGTTGATCTTGGATGTCCTGTTATATTTTGGTGTTATATCTCCTGTTACACAAGATGGGTGACACGTATACAGAGAGAAAAATCTCAATCTTTCCCCTTAGGGTTGATTTTTATGATATAGATTATTTTATCATACTTGTCAATCATCCAATAATTTACAATAGAAGATGTAATATCAAAATGTAACAGAAGATTTGAACCGCTTCGATAGAGTAGTAACGGATTTGCTTAAAATATTTACTTGGAATTAAGTCAAACTTACAAATATATGAAAGCATGGTATTTGTAGTCACTATTCTATAAATGGAAACATTCTAAGATAAGAACGTCTATCTTTGCTATATAGTATAGAAAATGTAGACTTAAAATAATCTGTTTTATCCTAAACCATACTTATACTATTATGAAAAGAAAAAAAATCAAAAACAAAAACCAACAAACAAACGCGTCATGCATGAATCTTAATGGGATGGATTCTCTATTCATCCTTTAATATTAATACTAAATACAAAGTAAAAAGACATGGAATAAAGAGACGTTAAAGGAGTTAACAATTTCTAATGTGAGTCATGGCGTAGGGGTCGAGGATATCCACTTTCAAGTCCGATCCAATTCCATTGTTACATTTTTTATTAGGTTTGTTTTCGGTTTATGTAGGATTTTGAAATATAGAATTGAAAATTTGAATTTTGAAAATCAAATGAATAGTAATAATATATGTTTGTTTTGAATTTTTATGTAAAGTAAATATTAATCTTTATATATGTTATGAGTACGTATTCCACTTCAAACATGGGTAGAGATATAACGATGATATGAATACACAAAAGAGTCCATGAGGCCTAAAATCAATAGGCCGAAGATAAAGCTCATCTAAAGTTCGATCGATGATCAACGAAGGCTCGAAAGACAATAACAATGAAACCCAAACAAGTATGAAAATAAGATCACATGTCTAACCTTGACATATGCCCAGCATGAATGTCTCGAACTGAGTCGGCCTTAAATAGATTCGGCTCAGCCGAGGAAAGCTACAGCTAACTCGGCACAAGTTAGCAAATGTAAAGAATACTGATTGTGAGCATCACAAATGAGAAATGACAGTTCAGTCGAGGAAAGCCACAGCTAACTCTGCACAAGTTAGCAAATGTAAAGAATACTGATTGTGAGCATCTAAAAATGAGAAATGACACATCACTCTTATAATTTCTGACAATAAGACAACATAAATAATACTAACTATGTGCATTTAAAAATGAGAAATGACACATCACTCTTATAATTCCTGATAATAAGACAACAAACATAAGACATGAGCAACTCTCAACTAATATACAAACTCTCTTAGTCTCGAGACTAGTTAGATAACAGAATTTTACAGAGTTGGTTCCTTCAAGGTGGCATATGTGGCTCCCTAGCTCAAAGTACACATATGACACCCCTTGATGGGGCTAAGGAGATTGCAAGATCAACAAATCCATGTGAGGAGCATAGAGGAAGAGTATAAATAGTACTCTACCTAATGAATTGCAATGTAATTTTTTTATCACTTCATCCTCTACACTTCAAAAGAGAGATTTGTGAGGTTGAGGGTGTGAAATAACAAATTTAAATTCAATAGAGAGTGCTCCTTTTCTATTCATCATTTTGTATTTAATTAGTTTTTTCTTGTCATTATATTTTGCTACTCCAAGACCGATTCGCATAAACCCACAATGAGAATTAATTTCAACAATGTCAAATCAACGTATAAGATTAATAATTATTATATTTAAAGAAAAATAGATATTCATGTCTAGATTTTAACCTGTAAATAAACATAGTGTTATATATTGAATGTTTTACTTTTTAGTATGATAAATAAACTCTTTATCTTTCCGATTTTTTTATTAGTTAAACCTTAATATTTTTCATATTTCAATTTTTTTAAATTTATTAATTAAAATGAATATAGAATAAAATTTTATACAAACATTTTGTGTACCGGGTGTATAGTTTTAGATATTGGGCTTTGGTTGCTCCGTCTAGTAATTTTGAATTGGGCAACTCTCGTTTGGTAGCCTTTTGTTTTTATAAATTAATGTTATTTAATTTTTGCTTTAAATAATAAGTATTAGTTGGTCACCGGCGATGCTGATTTTAAATACAACAATTAATTAACTTTTTATTAATTTAACTTTCATATTTTCTTAATTTTTTTTAACAATTGTTTAAAGAAACTACAAATTTATTTTATTTGAATATTTTTAATTATTTAAAACAATTTTTAAAATTTCGAAATAATTCAGTAAAATTTGCATAATTTTTGCAGATTTTTTTTCATTAATACATAGTATTATTTTTTTGGTAGTTCATAAAATAATTCAATTACCATGATTATCACTTTTTTTTTAAGAATATCATTTTTATTAAAAATGTTAATTACTTTTCCATCGTACAAATTGCTCATTAAAGAGTTAAATTGGAATGTTATCATTTTTTTCTTAATAAGTATATATAATTTTTTATTAAAATATAATTAGTATCACTTTTTGCTCCTCTTAGGAATTATTTGTTAAATAATTAAAATAGACGTTATCACTTCTCCTCAATTAATTAATATAATAATATCACTGATCTAAGGATAATATTACTTTAAAGCAAAATAGACTATAATTTAATAGGATATATAAAATTATAATTACATCCATAGAATTAATACTTAACCTAAAGATAAATCAAACCCTATAAAGACAAAATAATAAATCACAAGATGAAATTAAAATTATATTTTTAAAATTAATATTAAATTCTAAGGATAAATAGTAAATTTTAGAGGGACAAAATAACTCATAAAATATTTTGAGTAAAATTATAATTATATTCTTAAAATTAGTACTCTTAAAATAAATATTAAACTCTAGTCAATTCCTTGAAATTTTCTCTTCCTTGTCATTTTGGCGAATTCATATTCAAAATTGATTTGGATATAAGAATTAGGGTTCTTATTCTAACTCTATCAAACCAAACACCAAACTTATTGATTTATGTTTCTGATATTTTTAATTCAAAAATAGGTTTATTTGTTTATTTTAGAATTTAAAATATTAGTATGTACCGCATGATTTCGTTTTAAAAGAGAGTGTCACGTGGAAAATGTAAGAAAAATCAATATTGTATGTAAGTAGCTTAGTTGAATTGGCGGAATAATTAGTTAAATTTAATTTTCTAATGTCAGTCCCAAATATTTGAACTATCTTTTGCAACACACGTGCTCGATTCCGGTGGAAATACAATTTTTTGAGAAAATTGAACTAAAGGGCCGCTTGATACGAATTCTTCGATCGAAATGATAATGGGTATCACTAAGGAGAATGACAATGAGAATGATGAGTAAGTAGTAGTTGTTGAATCAATAAGAGTGATTGAGGAATTTTGATTCTCCACTGTACCAACCAAACATCACAATGAAAATCAATATAAATCTATTCCCATCGCCCCCACTACCCCAACCAAGCAGCCCATAAAATTGGATAATATCTACACTTGTGTGACGTAATGGAGAAAAATAACCTCTTTAGACTAAAATTAATTTTAATTCGGATAATAATATTAAAGGTCTAATGAAAACTTTTGTATCTAGTTTAGGAAATATTTGTCTGAGAACGTTAGATGTAACGAAACTGTTTTATGCATGAGAAATTTTATTTTATCTTTTATTTTTTTATAGTTTATGATTTATTTTATTCCCAATATTTAATATTTACTATAGGGTTTAATATGAATTTTAATGGTATAATTGTACTTAGTTAGAAAAAGTTGGGTTATGAAATATTACTCCCTATTATTGTTTTGAGGCAATTTACTTAATTTATTAACCAATTAAAAGAAGAAAGGAATTAGATTCATAGAGGGAAACTTCATGTGCTTTAGTTCAAGCACTACAAATACTACACTTTACTTATATTCAAAGAAAAGTATGATTTTGTTAAACATTCTACCTCTATATGATATTCCTAATATTATCATCATTGCAGCAAATATCATTAATCAATTTTACATCTGATCAGCTTTCTCTATACTAAGCCTTTGAGTAACGGAGGTACGTGTGCATTTAATTATTGTTTTATACTCCCTGTCGAGGACCAGAGACTTCATGTTTATGATATTAAACCATTCTCATGATATTCAATTTTAAATCTTATGAGTATATTGCATGAATGTTTTTTTTTTTTAAATTTCATGAATGTGAGTATTGAAACGTGTAGAGTAGTATTCGAGAATAAATATTTTTGCTTAAAATTTCAAAGTATTTACTAAATTTTGTAAAAAATCAACACTATAGCTACTATATTGTGAAACGGATTATAATAAGCCGTCTCACGTAAAAACGCCTTACAAGGGATTTTGTCAATTAATAAAGTATTTTTTTAAATTAATTTTTAAAAGACGAATTATCGACGTCAATGGTGTTTTAAAATTAATCGTTTCTTAAAACTAATTAAAGAATACTTCAAAGTTTTAAATTGATTAATGGCGTTTCTCAAAATCAACTTTAATTGTAAAGTGTATAATTAATCGTTAACAGATTTTTTATTTTAATTTTAAATTTAAATGTTGGATTTAAAATTATTAATATTATTAATTTATAAATGCTTGTGAAGACTAAAATTTTAGAATTGTATATGCGACACCACACTACTCCTTGAAAAAAATTTGTATATATGGCATCGTAACATTCGTTCTTGCGGATGCTCAAAATATCCTTGAAAAAAAATTGTATATATGGCATCGTAACATTCGTTCTTGCGGATACTCAAAATAGCAAAATGTATACCTTTCCAGCGGATGGAGGAATAAATTCTTACACATCGATTTGACATAAAGTTAAAACATACCATATCATATACCCAAAATAAATATAACATAACTATTCATGGTTTCCAAACTTTACAAAACCTCAAAACAAATATATATCAATGTCTATCATATTGTTTTGTATTTATACTTGTCGTGGGGTAGCTGATATACAACTTAATTATATATTCTATCAATCCCATAAAAGTTGACACAATTTTCTTTTTATTTGTTTTATAGTAGTTGTTACATTTTCTTTTTAATATATGAGATCCACTAAAAAATACACTCCTAATTTATACTCATGGAGACCACGTACACCTTTAATACAATTATCCACTACAGATAAATATTATTTCTCTCACTTTACTATATACTCCCTCCGGCCACTTATAAGGTATCAATTTCATTATTCCTGGCGTCCGCTTCAGAGGTATCAATTTTCTTTATTTAGTAGAGAAAGTACACAATATGACTCACCATTTCCCTCTAATACAACTACACACTTTACCTATAATAATAATACCCCTTAATCCATGTGCAAAAAGTAAATAAAGATCTTAGAACTGTCCACGTACAAACAACAAATGATTACCTTTCTGGCCGGAGGGAGTATTAAATTATTATACATTTTATTTTCGTGCTAAAAAAAAAATATCATTATTTTTCGAAATGGAGGGGTAGTATAAATGGAGGGGTACTTAGATTTGTTAGTTTTCAACTTAAAATACCGCATTTTGCAACTAATTAATTGGGTTAAAATTTTTCATGTCCCATAATTATTTAGAATTTTAAATTTTGTTTTAAAAAAATTATTTATATCAATTTTGTTTCATAATTATCAATTTTATTTCAATTCTACTCAATTTTTGCTGGAATTCTCGATTTTAGATGGAAACCCATCACGTGCGAGTCACGTGACGGTTCAATTTAGGAGAAATTGGTGACTTATGCTGACGTGGCGATGCAAATAAGATTGAACCAATCAAAATGCCATGTTAGTAAATAAATAAAAATAAAAAACTGAGTCGGCAGCCAACTCATTTATTAACAAATTCACAAATTTTAAATAGCCAAAACATCTTTAATAAAAGAAAAAAAGAGAAATAAAACAAAAAAATAACAAATTAAAATTCAAACATGAGGATTCACCGATTCACATTACGGGTGAGTTGAGCTGACGAACCCTAACCCCCAATTTGAAACCCCAATTTGAAGAAACTTAATCCAATCTCTTAACCGCCATCATTCGGGCCAGGGCCGGCTCTGACATATCGAGGGCCCTGGGCGAACACATAACGTGATCCTTTTAATCATTTTACTTATATACTTCCTCCTTTTCATACGATTATTCTTTTCTTCTTTTTTGTTAGTTTCACATTTATATTCATACTATAAAAATAAAATGCCACTCAATATTTAAAAATATACTTTAGTTTCAGAATTAACATACATTTCTAACAAATATAATTTATTTTAAAAATATTTATTATCTAAAAAGATCAAAGTACATCAATTTTTTTAAAAATATAAATAGAAAAAAAATTCAATTTTCTTAATACCAATGAAAAACAAAATATACTTCTAAAGTTGCAATCCATATAGGCAAAAAATTGTGTTTGCCCGGCGCACGGGAACACATTCCGTGCGCCTTTACAATTTTATGTTAAATTGTATACTCTTTAGTATAAAGATGTGTACCCATGACAAAAACTTGTATGTGACTGGGCGCACGGAACACATTCCGTGTGCCTTTGAAATTTTGTGTTAAATTGTATACCCTTTAGTATAAATATGTGTACCCTTTATTTTCTGAAAAAAAATAAAAAATATTAATAAAAGTGTATACCCTTTAGAACAAAATGGTGTACCTTTATTAATTAAAGTGTATACCCTTTAGAATAAAATAATGCACTCTTATAATACCAATACTCTTTCAACACTATAATAAATCATTTTTATTTTACACTAATTATAATTTTACTTACTTTTCTCAACGTAATATCCCTCATTATCTTACTCTTTAAACACTTTTTTTAAATTTTCACACACAAAAATATTTACGCAAATTATTAGAACGTAAAAAGAATTATATAAATTTTTTTTAAATACATTTTATTTTATATAAAATTTGTTAAAAATCTATTAACTAATTATTAAAATACATAATAATAATAATAATAATATTTTTTTGTGGGGCCATCAAAATTGGGGTCCCGGTCCGCCCCTCCAGACATGCCTCAAGGCCGGCACTAATTCAGGCATCCATGTCGCGAGCTAGTCGTGAATCGGGTGAAGTGTATTGCCACTGCAAGTGGGGTCGCTGTTACGTGTGCGTCGTGGAAAGAGGTGAATTCGAACCCATACCACCACAAAATTGCATTTCTTATAACTGATTTCGCCGTCGTTGGCCTAAACACCGGCGTATTGATCAGCGGATACCTTTAGAAGACGAACCCTAGAATAACCCTAAACGGCCCTCAGTCAATTTTTTCATTCTGGCTTTTGGAACTTGATTTAGGATTTCTGTTTTTAACGCTTTTATTATGTTTTAATCGCATTTTGATTTTTTTTCTTTCTCTCTTTTATTAAAGATTGAAAATGTTTTGGCTATTTAAAATTTGTAATTTTGTTAATAAATGAGTTGGCGCTGACTCAGCTTTTTTATTTATTATTTATTTACTGATGTGACATTTTAATTGGTTCAATTTCATGTGCATCGCCACATCAGCATAAGTAACCGGTGTCCCAAATTAAGCCGTCACGTGCCTCTCAAGATTTCTGACCAAAATTGAACAAAATTGAGAGAAAATGAATAATTATAGGTCAAAATTAAGACTTCAATCTCCATTATTAACCAAACTAAAATAATTAATTTTATTTTAAAAAAACTACCCACACCCATTTTTACCTATATAAATTTGGGGTGCACTGGTATACTCGAGAATAACCCAAAAATAATTAAAATATTTTTCTTGGATAAAATTTAAATTTCAAATAATTAAGGGAAATAACAAATTTTTAACTATACCTAATTTCAACCACTTCTTTGTTCTTTCCTTTGGAACTCCATGTACCCTGGTCATTTGATCCAAGCTGATCAATCGGAGTCCCTCCGAGCCGATCGACCGAGGTCCATCTGACCCTCCGCGTCTCCGACCGAGGTCCTTCCAAGCCGACCGACCGGAGTCCCTCCGAGCCTGCGTGCCTCTGCATTCCGAGTCCTTCAGAGCCGATCTCCTAACCTCTTGCACCCCTTGAGTCACAAGCTTCCCTGTCTCCCGAAGAAGTTGTCCCATCAACACTTAAAGCTGCAGGTCTTTCTATCACCCAAGGCAATCTTTCGCAATTCCAAAGAGACATCCACACCTTCATATCCATCTTCATCCTGACCACCATCTGCGTCTTCAAAATTGACGTGATAATTTATTGCATGTGTTAAGAGGCTTCGCCTTCACTCTACAAGCCCCGTGAAGCCAAAGCATGGGGACTAATGTGGTAGGGCCCATATCCGAGCCCAAAAAATTACATCATGTGGCTCGAGAAAGAGAGCTAGCGTCCGAACTCCCCATCTGCAGCAGAAAGCGCCACAAGGAGAGATCGAGCGAGTGGGAGAGACACGCTCGCCCACCTGGGAGAAGCAAGTGGAAGGCATTCACTCTCTCTACACTCACCCACTTGCTTTTCTCACTCCATACTCTCACTCTCTCTCTCCGACTCCCTCTCTACCCACTTGCCATCTCTTACACTCACTCCCTACTCTCTCTCTCTCTCTCTCTACTCCCCCACTCTACCCATTTGCTACTCCCTAACTTTCTCTCTACCGACTCCCTCTCACCCACTTACTCCCTAACTCTTTCTTTCTACTGACTCCCACCTAAGTTGCCCACTTGGGCCTGACACCCTACAAGCCTAGTAGATATTCCCTAAGATATCTACTAGGAAAATAATCCTAAGAGATCTTTTAATAGTCTCATACAGATACGCATTTAATTCTCACTTGCTACTAGGCTCACCACACTTGTATAAGAGGAGGCGACACCTTCATCTTCAAACATTAGTTCATCTTCACCATCAACACCCAGGTCACCATTGTTACCACTGTAAAAGGAGAATTATCTCCTCCACCACACAAATAAATAAAACAGAGAGAAACAAACTCTCTACTTAAAACTTCCATAAACGTGGGAGGAATTCTTGTCTTCTTCTTCTTCTTCTTCTATGCTTTCTCCATATTATGTTAGATTAGTCCCATTAAATCATATAACAACCACATTAAACACTCACCTTACCCAATAAAAATCAACTATCCATAATATATATATATATATATATATATATATATATATATATATATATATATATATATGAGTGAGACTTTCGTGCACCACCCGGGCGCATACCGTGCGCCTTTAAATTTAGTATTATGGATAAAGGTACATTATTTTGTTCTAAATGGTATACACTTTAATCAATAAGGGTACACCATTTTGTTCAAAAAGGTATACACTTTTCATTATATTTTTTATTTTTCTTCCGAAAATAAAGGATACACATCTTTATACTAAAAGGTATACAATTAAACACAAAATTCAAAAGGCACACGGAGTGTACTTTCATGTGCCCGGACGCACACAAGTTTTTACCTTGTAAAATAAAGGATACACATCTTTATACTAAAAGATATACAATATAGAACAAAATTCTAAAGGCACACGGAATGTGCTCCCGTGTGCCCGGACACACACAAGCTTTTGCCTATATATATATATATATATATATATATATATATATATATATATATATATATATATATATATATATATATATATATTATCAATTTCAACATTCTAAATCAATTTAATAAAATATGAATGTACTGTTTTTCGCTTATTATTGAACTTAAGATCTGCATTAATCTCATATTTAAATATCTCGATTGCATCCAAGTTAAAAATAAATAAATTAAAATGGATCAATATTTTATATTGATCTACTGCTATAAAATACAGATAAATATTATATGATTATACTCTCTCCGTCCCGTTTCAATATTTATGTTTCTATTTTGCGCGTCTCATTTCAATGTTTACGTTTTCCTTTTTAGGAATATGGGACCCTCCTAAAATAATTAATATATCATCCAACACTGATACACCTACCCACTTCACATTAAATATTATATTTTTCCACCCACTATCTATTAAAATATAATACTTTTTAATCAACGTGCAAAAAGCAAACGTAAACATTTAAACGGGACGGAGGGAGTACAATTTATGAGATAATATACTCATATAATTAATTTGAATTACATGCAATATATAATTGTGAATCCCTTGAAGTATCATCATATATTTTAATTAATATATTCTTAATATGTATAAATAAGTTATGAAAATTATATATATATATATATATATATATATATATATATATATATATATATATTTGTATAACCTATTTAAATTAATAAATTATAAATTTATTGATTATATAATATCTCTCTAAATTAATAGAATTCTTTGATTTGAGTATACTAATTTATAGATATTTTACCGTATAATATTCCTTAATATTTGTATGTACATACATCGAGGATTAATAAGTTGAGAGATATATATCCTCCTATAACATTTAATGTATAATGAATAGCTCTCTAAATTAATAAAATTCTTTGATTTGAGTATACTAATTTATAGATGTTTTACCATATAATATTCCTTAATTTTTATATGAACATACATAGATGTTTAATGAGTTGAGAGATATATACCCTCTTACAACATTTAATGTATAATGAATAGTTCTCTAGATTAATAGAATTCTTTGATTTGAGTATACTAATTTATAGATGTTTTACCGTATAATATTCCTTAATTTTTGTATCTACATACATCGAGGTTTAATGAGTTGAGAGATATATACCCTTTTATAACATTTAATGTATAATTAATAGTTGTATTATTGTTATGCATAAGTTAAACATATATTAATTGTTTTTTATGGGCTCCCTATTAAAAAAAATATAACAATAATTATAGGATATCCAAATAATAAAATGTTAATTGCGAGCGAAGGGAGTACATATTATCATTGTTATTTTGTTTTTTTCCCTAAACAAATTAAATATCCTAATTATAAGCACTCTTGGTTTATTTTTGTCAAAAGAAAAGGGAGAGAAAAAAATGGCAGCAACATTAGGACTGGTGGCCGGTTTTCTTGGACCAGCAATTGAAATCGGAAAATGCGTAATTGGTCCAATCAAACGTCGACTTAACTATCTTTGTTGCTTGCATAGTAAGATTCAGAATTTGAGGGATGAAGTTAAGAGTTTGGATGATGTTAAGGTTGGGTTGAAGGGTCGAGTAGATGCAGCCACGTGGAACAATCAAGATCCTGATCCTCAAGTTCTGACTTGGCTGCAAAAGGTAGATGATATTCAAGGAGAAATGGGTGGAATTGAGAGTGAAATTCAAAACGTGAAAAGAGGATTACTGGGAATCAAATCACGTTATTCAGTAAGCAGAAGGGTTAAAAAGATGGGAGAAGCTATGAAGGATCTTCGAGGGCAGGGCGAGTTCGGGCAAATATCTCATCCTGCTCAACCAGCATCCATGGAATCGAATCCATCTCGAGAGACTTATTACCAATTCGAATCGAGAAAAGACATTGAAGAGAAGATCATGATGAGCATGAGAGAAAATAAAGTTAAGACAATGGGGATATGTGGGATGGGTGGTGTGGGGAAGACCACCATGGCCAAGAAAATCATGAGTAGAGCTAAGGAAGAAGGTTTATTTGATGAAGTAATGATGGTGGTGGTTAGTCAACCAGTTGACATGTTGAGAATTCAGAAGGACATAGCTGAATTACTGGGGTTAGATCTGCAATTTTATCAAAGCTTGCAAGCTAGAGCTTACCAATTAAGTGTTAGATTGAAAAGATGCAAGAGGGTCCTCATAATCTTGGACGATCTTTGGGAGAGTCTCAAATTGGAGGATTTGGGAATCTCAAATGATTGCACGGTTCTCTTAACAACTCGCAAATCGAATGTTTTGACTAGTATGAAAGTTTTGAATATTGGAATGCAACAGTTACTCGAAAAAGAAGCACGTTTTCTGTTCAAACAAACAGTTGGTTGTTGTGCAGATGATCCGAGCTTAATCCCTATAGCACAAAAAATTTTAAGTGAGTGCAATGGTTTGCCAATTGCCTTAGTAGCGGTTGGTGAGGCTTTGAAAGAGAAGTGGGATAAATACATCTGGGAAGATGCATTGCAACAGTTAAGAAGCTCAAATCCAGTGGACATGCCTAATGTTCTTGAGAAAGTGTACAATCCCATCAAATTGAGCTACGATTTGTTGGAGAGTGAGCATGCTAGGTCGATATTCCTGTTATGCTGCCTTTTCCAAGAAGATGAAGATATTTCTGTGTTATATCTGACGTTTTATGCGTGCATGCTTGAAGGTATTAGGACACTGTATGATGCAAGAAACAGAGTGCACAGCTTGGTTGAAATGCTGAAAGCTCGTTCTTTGCTAATTGATGGTTCAACATCAAGAGGTGGAGGTTATGCCAAAATGCACGATGTTGTTCGTGATGTTGCCATTTTCATTGCTTCCAGTAAAGGGTTGATTGAGACTAGTAACACCAAAGACTGCACTTGGATGTCCTTGTTTCTTAACAAAGATGATCATGAATTTCTCTCAGGTTCAACATTTCCAAACCTCCGTCTGTTACTGATTCGATCATACTTGGTTGTTTGTACAGATTGCGGGAGAAAAATTATTAAAATGATAGACGAGAAATCCATGATCGCCTTTTTTAGTCTTACGAGGACACTCAATGTGTTCTTCATAAAATTTTCCTATTTAGGGAGATCACTACCTCATACAATGCAGTTCTCAAGCAATCTACATACTTTGATTTTCCACGACTGTGGAGATTTAGAGGACATATCAGTTGTGGGTGAGCTGTTAAGTCTTGAGATTCTGTATTGTACTCATTGTAGCTCGATCAAGGAGTTACCAATAGAGTTGAGAAGACTAAAACAACTTAAATTTCTAGAATTTTCCAATTGTGATGCTCTTGAAAGCATACCAGCAGGAGTTATATCAAGGCTGACTAGTTTGGAGGAGCTGACATTTTTCAGGAGTTTCAAGAAATGGGAAAAGGACAACAAGAGAACGGCGGCCCTTAGTGAGCTCAATTCCTTATACAATCTAAGGAGATTATATGTTGAGATCGAGGATCCTCGTCTGGCTGAGGATCACAATATCAGTCTTCCATCAAATGTAGAGGAGTTCCAAGTGCACGTTGGGCCATATCCTGATTTAGTTATCACCAATGAAAAAAAATATGCAAGAAGAGAGTTGGTTGTGGTGTTGGGAGGAGATATAACTCCAGCAAATTGGATTCATCAACTTATGAGGAGAAGTGAAGTATTGTTGTTGAAAGGGAAGGGTTCGAGCAAGTTGGTTCCGCTTCTACCACAATGCGTGAATTTGAGGTCATTGCGGATGGAAGATTAGTTAATTGCGAGTTGGAAATGCTTCGCCTCAGAAACATTGAGGGCTTACAAGAGATATACAATGTTCCAAATTCATTTAGTTCGAATTTTATTATGGATCTAAAAACATTGACTCTTGATAGCATGGCCCGAGTACAACATTTTGTTTCTCTTTCAGAAAAGGGTGGTCATATCAGTTTCCCAAAATTGGATGCTTTGTGCATGTGGGATCTTTGTAAAGGAATTAAAAGTATTGAATTCCCCACTCTCACATCCATGGTGGTTCACAACTGATGATAACACAGCCAGTCAAGATCATGATTCATTACATTTGTTCTAAGGTAATCATCACATATCTCACTAATTTATACTATTCATTGGAGTGTTATCATTAAATGGAGAATTTGAAAAATAACCAAATTTTTACCAATCAATTTTACCCAACAGATACTTTTTGGACTTTAATGCCCATTTCTTTACACATTCATTTTTGGACTTCATCGGTTGTCATGTTAGTATACACGCCCCTTAAAAGGATATTTTGGTTTTTAATTTTAATAAAAAGATAGGTGTTGTGGTGGTAGCATTGTTTGACATGTTTATTTTGGACATTTTTGTAATTGGCACTAAATTATATGTAAGCAGGTTGCATTTGGTACGCTAAATCGCCTAAATATTAGCAGCCAAACATCAAGATTATGGTGCGATCAAACTCCAATGGACTTCTTCACTGCTCTACATGAGTTGCATTTATTCGACAGTGGTAACCTCAACAACTTATTTTCAGCTCCAGTGGCTACAAATCTCTCTCATCAATCTGCGGATCGAAAGCTGCAGTGAGATGGTAAATGTGATTGAAGAGGAAGAGGTTGAAACCAGCTCCCAGTATGTGTTCATTAAGTTGGAAACTCTTTATCTCTATGACCTACCAAAGTTGAATGTGTTTTGTGATCAGACAAGTGGAAATCAACAAGTGTCCTAAAGGTTTTCATTCGTAACTCCAAACACACCAAATTTGGAAGTTATCAAACTAAATGAAGAAACCGTTACCAATATCAAGGACTTGAACCAAACATTAATGCGGATCCTCAAAACAACTACTTGACACCTTTGCTTTGGATTTCAAATTTCATGATATTACTGTTATGCAATGATGGTGTGTTTGTTTGCTTACTATATTATGCTGCTTGATTTAACTTTATGTAAAATGATATTTCAAATGAGTAATGATGGTCCATTTGTAAATTGTGATTAGCATATAATAATTAAATTAATCAGTATTTATAAAATTGTGATTTCTTCACTAAATTAAATTAGTACACGTTTGTACAAGACATTATCTAGTATGTATATCACTTATAAAATGATGCATGGACGTGTGCGTAGGTATATCTTATATGTACGTGAATCAATTTAGATTATTATCTTTTAATAATAAGCTAAACTCGATTTTTGAATAATTGTTTTGATATATCTTATACCCAATTGCTATTAATATAAATTTCAATGATCCAAAAAAAAATTGGGTGGGACAAAAATTAGGGGACCCTAATTATTTAACTAATTACTTGATATATAATTTTGAAATATATATCCATGGAGTACTAAATTTATTTCATATTTAATTTAATCTACAAAACTACTTCACTTTAGATATATTAAGATAACATTTTAATCAAATATGATAACTAATCTTCATCTTTATCTAAAACGAGGATAACTTATTTCTAATAATTACATACTCCATTCGTATTTTTTCAATGTTTACGTGCACGTCTCATTTCAATGTTTAATTTTTTTCTTTTTGAAATATGGGACCCACCTAAAACAATTAATATATCATCTAACACTAATACATCTACTCACTTTACACTAAAACAATTAATATATCATCCAACACTAATATATCTACCAACTTTACATTAAATATTATATTTTTCACTCAATATCTATTAAAATATTATACTTCTTAATCAACTTGCAAAATGCAAACGTAAATATTGAAACGGGACGGACTCAGTATGTGAGTCAACTAATTGGATTTTAACGATCATTTAAATTTTAAACCCGATCCCTTTCTTTCCGCACTCCTTGCCACCCTTAATTTTCCCTCTCCGAAGATCAGAATTTCACCCTAATTAGGGAAGGGGAAAGATGTTGTATGAGTAAGAAATTCAAAGTAAAAAGAGAAAGATGGCGATGATGTTCGATTCCGATGAGAATTTCTCCCAAATAAGCAATCAGGAAAGAGGAACGATGTTGTCCGACGAAGAATTTAAAAATAAAGAGAGAAATCTGGCGATGAAGATGAAGAAACAGAAGGTTGATCGGCTGAGTGCTTTGCCCGATTGTTTACTCATTCACATACTTTCTTTGATGAGCGAGCGAGTAGGATTAACCAACGTGTGGACTGGTCGTGAAGAAGCTGCAGATGTGAAGAAGACTGCGTGACGAGTGTGTTGTCTGAAAGATGGCGATACGTTTGGGCGGAATTGCCAGTGCTCAGATTCCGGGAGAAAAGTAGAGAGATGGAGAAGATTAGTAAGTTCGTGGCTATGGTTAACAGGACTCTGGATATTCGATCTGCAAATAGTGCGAATTATTTGGAGAAATTCTATCTGGAATTTAGGTTTTCGCAAATTTGGGGTGTCTATGTTGATGGGTGGCTTGCGGTTGCCTCAGAAAGTAAGGCAAAGGTAGTGTCTTTGGTGCTTCCTCGGGAGAATTCAGTGGGATATGCTCTGCCGGAGATGTTTTATCGCAATTCATCGTTGACAGAGTTGGAATTGGCACAATGCAGGATTGCCCCTGAGGGTAGAATAGAGTGGAAATGTTTGAGTAGATTAGAGTTTTGTGGGGTGGAATTGAGGGAGGATGTAATTGAGAATATTTTATCTGGATGTCCTGTTTTGAATAATTTGGCTCTAGAATACTGTTGGGGGTTCAATCGTTTGAAAATCAACTCTCCCAACTTGTAGTATGGGATCAGTCGCCTGCAAATTGACCTTTGCTGGAGATTTTAGCACCGTACACTATTTGGACATTTCATCCTCAGCTACTGGTAATGAAGAAAACAGAAAGATTCGGGTGAAGAACATTCCTTGTGTGTGGTGAAAGCTTTAATTGATATCAAGTCTCCAGAAGGTTTTTTGGGGCCTACTCCGGAAGACATTAGTGATGCCGAGGAATGGATTGAAGCAACTCGCCATATCCCGGAGCTTCAGCTCACAGATCACTTATTTATGGTGTGTATTCGTTCTTCTTCTTCTTTTGTTGTGGAACACAACACACAACACAATTTTATCTGTCTTTGTTTTTGCAGTTACTGTCAGACATGGTGGCTGGTGGATGGCAGATTCCACAATCTAAGGGAGTGTCTTTGGCCCTGGACACTTCGTCTTTTGCTTCGGACGAGGGCACCATTCTTGCCATTGTAAGACTGCTCGGTTTTCTCCCCAACTTGAGAAATGGAGGTGTTCACTCCCTTCCTGCGAGAATACATAAGTATTCATGTTATGTTGCTGCTAGAATTAGGCATTAGTAAACATTTTCAAGTGCAATATATTGGTTCAAGTATATTTAAGTGGTCAATTTGTTTTATTCATGTTTTGTTGCTGATAGAATTAGGCATTAATAAACATTTTCAAGTGCAATATATTGGTTCAAGTATATTGATGTGGTTAATTTGTTTCATTTAGGATCTTCTTGAACGGCTTAGGGATGATGATTTAAGTGTCTGCCGCCATTTGCAATTAAAGACGGTCAACATTGAATGCTATGCTGGACCAGATGGCGAAGATAATCCAATATATGTTGATATAGTTCTACTGTTGGCCCGGATTCTGCTTGAAAGGGCAATGGTGTTGGAAAAGATGTCGATTCTCGTCAATTCAGGTGGTGATTGTTCTGAGTTCATGAAAATACTTGAACAAGTGAATACTTATCCGAGATTATCTAAACAAGCGCAAGTCTTGATCCTCACTCGTTGATGTTTCTTTCCGGACACTCTATGTAGTATTTAAATATTATAGACTTTTTAAGATGACTTGCTTCTATCTATCTGTGACATGGATTGAGCTTGTCTAGACTTGTACAAGACATTTCAATTTTATTTTTTATAATATGAAAAATTACTTTTAAAATAATAAATTAAAAATTATTTTGGAATACGTTTAATAAAATTGAGTATGTTATTCGCAACCTAGCATTAAAAAATTATGCGCCATCGTTCATGGCAAAAAATCAAAGAACTTCCACTATTTTCTTACTATTGATGCATTCTTTCTTGGCATTGTTGTCAAATGTTATACACTGATTGAAGTTTGTGACAATCTAGTGAAGTTCTGAGTTTATTATAATCAATTCTCATCTCGATTTATCCTGGGTTCTCCAGATTAATGTTCACGAGTATCTTCTTAAAGTTCTCAATTGTTGGGTGTGTCTGAATTCATATGTTATCTTATGAGAATAGTGAATCATAGCAATGATAAGAACAGAGAAGATGGGATCAGAACCCATCAACCGTGTCTAGGCCACCAGGTTATGGGGCACCACTATTTCTAGTCGATCTATATCGACTAGCGGTAGCGTGGGTTCCCCCTTCAGCCGAAGTGAAGCCGACATGGCTACTCCAGCTAGTGATACCACATATGCTCCTTTAAACAATCTTGATATCCAAGGAGATGATGCTGGATCTCCTGTTCCTGCTGGGTGGGCCTCTGAGCTCTCTGAATTGTGTTTGCATCTGCACTACTTATTGATTCATAACTTTATAATCTTTGCTGATGCTGCTAATATGCCTTGGATTGTAAAATCGTGTGAATTGTTTCAGTTGTTTTGTTTTCTCATTGTTGTTTAATATGTCCGAATGAATATGATGGCTATTATTGTCAATGAAATAAGAATTAGGTTCTGGTGAGATGATCAGCACTTGCTGATGTGCTATGAGCCTATTACCATTAGTTTGATCAAATGATAATAGCTGTGGTAGTGCAAAAGATTTTCATTCTTAATCTGCTCTTTATATGATTGATAGTCGTGAAAGATTGCGTCTTCTTTTTATCTTATGTGAATTTTTTCTAATGATAACCATCCTTAATGAACAGGAAAAAGAAGAGAGGTCATCGTGCAGTAGGAGGTGATAACTAGAATGGTCGAGGGCTCCTCAATTTAATTAGAATGAAAGGTTTTTGCTTCTATTTCATCTTTCCTTGTCTTCTTAGTTTATTATTAATGTAGTTGCCTAAGTAATACTATTTCATATGTTTGCTAGTGTGGTCAGACACTCCTCTCAATTTCACATTCAAAAACTTCCTCCCTTTAGGATGCCTTAATAACTATATGTGGTTATCAATTTATCAGATTAGTTAAAATACTGTTAGGTGATCACACCAAATCTTGAGTGATAACTAGTTAAAATACTGTAGCATGGCCTTTAGAACCACTACATGTAGTGAGGATGTGCTTGGATTAACTATTTATCACAACGGATTATATGGGAAATTGCTTTGAGGATAAGTAATCCAAAACAATCATTAATTATACACTTTAGGTCTCTAAGTAATCCAAAGGATTATCTTTTTCCTACCTTCTTTTGAAGCAAACTTCCTGGAAGAAACACTTTGTGATTAATTTGTATGTTATAGTGTCATGTCATCCTATTATTATTGTACATTTTAGGTTCTGTTATTGTTATTAATATTATTATTTTGAGACAATTTACTTAACAATTAAAAGAAGAAAGGAATTAGATTCATAGAGGATGACTTGTGCTTTAGGAAAAGCACTACATTCGTTTGCCCCCAAAGTACTACACTTTCCTTATAATCAAAGAAAACTGATGAAAACATTAGCATCGATTGATGAAAATAAAAAGTGTTCAGAAATTAACTAGGTGAATGGATCAGTAATATAGTATTAATGAGATTAGGGAATAAAGGCATGAATAAACTTATTTATAGAGATTATGGAATAAAGGCACAAATAAAATTATAAAATTAGATCATCTAGGAAGAATTCTACTTCAAGAGAAGAAAGCATTAACTTTTGGATTTCCAAAAAGTAATAAACATTGCTTAATTTCAAGAGAAATCAGGATTTAACCCTCTTATATATAGAGATGTTTGTGTTTTGTTTCTCATCATTTGATCATTAATATAAATATTTTTTGAGTTTTAACCAAAAACAAAATTAAATAAATTGAAGTCATTACTTGGTATTCCATTCATACATCTCAGCTTTCATAATTCAGGTATGTACGGATGATGGATCTGTTCATTTTATTTTTTTTTTCCTTCAGTAATTTTGATTTGTGACTTATATAAGCATTAACTGTGGAATTATTTCTGCAACTGCATCGTTATTTTCCTAGTTAACTTACTTAATGAGTAATTACATGTAGCTGTACATAAATAACATTTCAAGTCATGATATAGTAATTATATACTTGATAGAATATAATTAAGGTCAAAAGAAATGCAATTTAAGGGTCTTTTGCAATATATATATTCTTAATTCTCTCTCTCTCTCTCTCTCTCTCTCTCTCTCTCTCTCTCTCTCTCTCTCTCTCTCTCTCTCTCTCTCTCTCTCTCTCTCTCTCTATATATATATATATATATATATATATATATATATATATATGGCTATGTTCTCAAATGAAATGTTTTTGCTCAGAATAATTTATAATAAGCTTAAACTAACATTGAATAATTGTGTAAACTGCCAAGTATATTGTTTGTAGGGATTTCTCAAAAAAAATTAAAATTTTTAATATACGAAGGACCAAAATTTAGAACATGTAAGATTTAAAATTTATTTACCAAAAGGATATATATTAAATCGAAATTGAACACAAAAATTTATCAAAATTAAGATTTGAAATATGGAGAGGAAGGACTATATGCAGATTTAGACATACTTAATGGACTAAATATAATTTTTTTCCATTATATTGATACATGTGATTTCTTTTTCTTTGTCTAGTAATTAACTACTGCTCTAACTATTTTGTATGAAAATAAATCAACAAAAGAAGACGAAAATGGCAGAAATTGTTGGAATAGTGACAAGTATTCTTGGAGCGTTTATAGAAGTTGGAAAATGCCATCAAACGCCAGTTTAACTACCTCTGTTGCTTCAACACTAACATTCAGAATCTAAGAGATGAAGCTAAGAAACTCGATGATTCTAGGGTTAGTGTACAGGGTCAAGTAGATGCAGCCAAATGGAACACTCAAGTCATTGTTCCGGAAGTTGGGACTTGGCTAGACAATGTCGATGCAATCCTAGCAAACATGAGTCGAGTTGAGTCCGACAAGAAATGGGGAAAGGACAGCAAGACTAGTTTGCTCAACAGATTCAAGAGAATTAAGGTGGCCCAACTTAATGAGCTGCAATGAAATGGTAAAAGTGATTGAAGAAGTTGAATGTTTTTTGTGATTGGCGATGTGCATACATTCAGCTGCCATCACTAAAAAAAGTGCACAGTAACAAGTGCCCTAAAATGGAAAGGTTTTCATTCGGCAATCCAACCACACCAAATTTGGAACATATCAGACTAAATAAGTACAACCTTTACTAGTACCAACCATTAATACTACTCAAAACAACTACCTAACACTTTTTTTTTACTTAGTTCTTTGTAGGATTTCTAATTTTTGTTTCTAAATACTCTTCACATATATATTTAAATAATTATTGTAAAATGAGTGATGATATAGTACGTACTATTTTATGGTAGGTTTTTTCTTTTTCATTCAACAGTTTCATTTCATTATTTTTTATTTTTTTATATGAGAGTCTAAGATGCACTCAAAACAATTATTATATTTTCAACAACTATTAACTATACATTAAAATATTATCAACTTAAAAATCAAAAGTAATCATTGGAATACGAAGTATTAGATTTACTAAATCTAATCTATTCCTAATTTTACATTTTTTATCCCCACTTAAACTCAAAATTCAAAACATACATTATATATATATATATACTCCCTCCGTCCCGCCTAAATAGCATAATTTTATTATATTGAGTGTCCCGTTCAAATTGCACAATTTTTCTCTTTTAGTAAAAATGGTTCACCAATTGCCTACTACTACCCATCACATCTCTCTAATACATCTACCCACTTTACATAAAATAATAACTCTTTAATTTATGTACAAAAAGCAAATGATATTGTTTGACCGGGACGGAGGGAATATATAGAGTATATATTTAAAAGACAAGAAGTACTATTTATTAAAAATAGGGAAGATTTATGTGAGGATAGAATGATGATAACATTTAACACTTTCGTAATTAATTGCTCCTATTATTTTTTATTAAAATTGTTATTACTTTTTAAAAAAATATATTATCATGTTTCACTTATATTATAATAAATTGTTATTATATAGTAATTCACAATATCATTATCACTGAATATTATTTTTTATTATAAAAATTATCAATTTTATACATTCCACCCAAACAAGGCTAATATTTGTGCGAGACCGCCTTACTTAAGGGCTTGTGAGACGGCCAAAAAGTGATAGTCTTTATATTGAAAAGTGATATTAAATTAATAAAAAGTGATAATATTTTATGGCAAAATTGATAACGTTTTATAGTGAAAGTGATAAATATTTTAAAATGTGAAAAATGGATTCACGTGAGACGGTCTCACACAAACATATCCCAAAACAATTTAATATTCCCTCCGTCCGCCCAAAAGGTGGACATTTTGTCATTTTGGGCGTCCGCACCAAAGGTCCACATTTCCCTTTTTAAACATATGAGACCCACACACATTACTAATACAATAAATTTATGGGACTTATACACCCCACTATTGCAACTACCAAATACACATTAAATAATAATACTCTTTAATCCATGTGCAAAAAGCAAATGTGCAGACGGAGGGAGTTCAAGTCTTTCTTTTATTATATATACTAATCCACGCAGTCTATTGAACTCACAGTTGAAAATTGACCTAATAAATTTAAGCGCCTTATATGATTAAATTAAAATCAGAAAGAGAATAGTGCGCTAATTTGATTTCTAGAAACTTGATGTGAAAGATGCAAAAATACAAAGAAGTTCCACTAATTTTTTACTGTTGACGCACCAATTTCTTGTCATTGTTGTCAAATGTTCTACACTGATTGAATTTTGTGAAGCCCCAATTTGATTGTAACAGTTAATCTTTTTGTTATTTACCGCGGGAAATCAGATTTTTCTGGTTTATATCTAAACCAATTTACTTTTTAGTGGGTTATATATATTTTTGGAGTTTCATGTTTTACAGAAATTTGTGTGGTTGACGGTTTTGTTAATTCCGCCGGATTCTTACTGGGTTTCTCACAGAAATTCTTAAGTTTTTGGTAATCCTTTTTTGGGCAATCCAGTGTTGTTCTGAGTTTGTCATACTCAATTTTCATCTCGATTTATCCTGGGTTTTCCAGATTATTGGTCACAAGTATCTTCTTCAAATTCTCAATTGTTGGGTGTGTCTCAATTCTTATGTTTTCGTGTGAAAATGGTGAATCATAGTATTGGTAAGAACAGAGAAGATGGGGATCAGAACCCATCAACCGTGTCTAGAGGTGGCGGTGGTGGCGGAGCCGCCACCAGGTCATGGGGCACCACTATTTCTGGTCAATCTGTGTCTACTAGCGGCAGCGTGGGTTCCCCCTCTAGCCGGAGTGAAGCCGCCATGGCTAATCCAGCTGTTGATACCAATTATGTTCGTTTCAACAATCTTGATATTCAGGGAGATGATGCGGGATCTCCTGGTCCTACTGGGTAGGCCTCTGAGCTCTCTGAATTGTGTTTGCATTAGCTGTAGTTATTGATTTATAGCTTTACTGATGATGATGCTATGTCTTGATTGTAAAATTGTGTGAATTATTTCAGTTGTTTTGTTTTTTCATGGATGTTTTATTTGTGCATATGAGTAAATATGATAGCTATTATTGTCAAAAGAAATAAAGTTTAGGTTGTGGTGAGATGATCTGCACTTGCTGGTATGCTATGATCATTAGTTTGATTACATGATAATAGCTGAAAAGATTTTCTTTCTTAATTGGGTCTTGATATGATTGATGGTTTATTTTTTCCTTATGTGAATTTTGTTCTAATGATAACCATCTTTAATGAACAGGAAAAAGAAGAGAGGTCTTCGTGCAGCAGGAGGTGATAAAAATGGTCGAGGGCTTCGTCAATTTAGCATGAAAGGTTTTTGCTTCTATTTCATCTTTCCTTGTCCTCTTAGTTTATTGTTTTAGTTACCTAAGTAATATTTCATATGTTTGCTAGTGTAGTTAGGTACTCCTCTCAATTTCACATTCTAGGGAATGCAAAAACTTCCTCCCTTTCAGATGCTTTATTTGGTTATCAATATATCATATAACTAGTAAAAAATACGTTTGAGAGAAAAACAAGAAAATCCACATCAAATTTTGAGTTTTCCTTTTAATACGTAGACAAGAGTTAAGACCTAGCACCTTGTCGAGGCTTGATGGGACTGGTGAGAAAAGGAAGGCAACCACACACCAGAGTTGTAGGCATGGCCTTTATGACACTACATGCAATAGGGATGTGCTTGGATGAACTATTTATTACAATGGATTCTAGATTATAGGGGGAAATGCTTTGAGGAGGAGAATAATAAATCATCCAAAACAATCAAGATGGAGTTAGTTTTTCCTACTTTCTTTTGAAGCAAACTTCCTGGAAGAAACACTTATGATTTGTTTGTTATAGTGCCATGTCATCCTACATTGGAAAAGTTTGTAATGACAGTAGGTAGCTGGCATTTTGGAACTCTCAAAACTTACAAAGCAAACTGAGTGTTCTTTTGTTTATTGGTATTAGATTGTATTTGTCACTAATTACTTAGTTATCAAGAAGTGCCATGATCTACAGTAGAGATGGTATTATATGTCATTTGCATGCTTAAATTGGTGAATTCACTATTGCCACTTTTCTCTTGTAAAAATTATTTCGTTGTTTAGGACAATTGATTAAATATTTCTCTCCTGTTTACTTGTAAGCCTCAAAATAAAATTATGATGTAGTTCTAACTTCCAACTTGCCTTTTTTATTTTATAAGCAGTAGGATCGGTCCAGACGAGGTTAGTTTAACTCTCTAATGCAATACGACTTGCTAACCTTTTTTTATCTTCTTGTGGATAGTGTGCGAGAAAGTTGAAAGCAAAGGGAGAACTACATATAATGAGGTTAGATTGCTCAGGAAAAAAAAAACTTTATTTGATGTCATATTTCTTGGAATTGAGCATATTCTGTTCTTTCTGTTTACTTAGTTTAACATCTGACATGGATTTGGTCTTTGCAGGTGGCAGATGAACTTGTTGCTGAATTTTCAGATCCCAAAAATAATATTTCATCTTCAGACCAGGTTTATAAATGTTTGCTTTCAATAATTTTGCCTATAGTGGTAGCTTAATAATCAAGATGCAGAATTTGATTATGAATTATATTCCAGCAACAATATGATGAGAAAAATATACGTCGAAGGGTTTATGATGCTTTAAATGTGCTAATGGCGATGGATATACTTTCTAAAGACAAGAAGGAGATACAATGGAAGGGTCTACCTCGTACTAGCTTGGGCGACATTGAAGAATTGAAGGTTAGATCCTGGTTCCTTTCTTTCGCTATGCCTCATAATTTTGTTTCAATATCCTTTTAGTTCCATCATACTATATAAATCTTTATTTGCCAAATATCAACAATTTGCCTCTGCTAATCCAGTTTAGCTAAATATATAATTGGTTTACAGACTCAACGCATTGGACTTAGAAGCAGAATCGAAAAGAAAGTAGCATATCTGGAAGAGATGGAGGAACAAGTATGAAATATTGAGAGTATATTGTCTGCTTTACCGAGCTTGGCAGGAAATTGGTCCCTGATGTGCATATTACATCATGAAGAAAACCACAGTGGCATGCCTAATGTTTTTACAAACTCGTCCGTGTTTTTTCTGCAGTATGTTGGTCTTCAAAACCTAATGCAGCGTAACGAGAAACTATATGGTACAGGAAGTGCTCCAAGTGGTGGAGTGGCATTGCCTTTTATTTTGGTGCAGGTAGAGTTCATTGATCCTTCTTAAAATATTCTCTCTGTCATGCCTTTATGAATCATAATGCGAATTTTAAGTCAAGTATTTCTTTTGAGGGATAGAAATAGTGGATCAAGAAAACTAGATAACTTGGAAATTTGATGTATAAAATTGTGTAGAATTGAGTTCAAAAATAACAAAATGCGATTCAAATTTTCACAAAATTGTGCTTTCATGTATTTCATTTACTGATTCGTATTCAATCGCAGACTCGTCCTCATGCAACCGTGGAGGTGGAAATATCAGAAGACATGCAGCTCGTGCATTTTGATTTGAACAGGTAATCGAATAATTCAGTATGTGCTGCCATAGACATCAAAACAGGCTGTTTACATAACGAAACATAACAGGTTCACTTGTGATTCTCAACCAAATGCAGTATTCCCCCTGTAATTGTTATTCTTTGATAAAACTGCAGCACTCCCTTCGAGTTGCATGATGATAACTACGTTCTCAAGGCGATGAGGCTTTCTAAAGAGACACGAGCCGATGCTGAAGCACAGAATATTCCACCAGATGGTGGTGAAACCTCCAGTTTGCGCAATGCATACCAACCTCATCCTTCAAACATGTCGGGTAGGTCTCCCGCCTCGCCTCTCCTCCCCGGTATACTAAAGGCACGCGTTAAACACGAGCATTAGTTCAGTTCGAGTGTCTCGGTAATACCATCTTATAACATCTGTATATTGAGCACATGAAAGAGAATGGGGGTGACAATGGAGTCAGAAGATAATATGGCCTATTTATAACTTTGATAGCACTCAAATCTTTTCGATTAAGCCATAGATTAACTCATCTTTAACATGTTCATCGTACGCATCTAATTGTTTCATGATGATTCTTGACTTCGTAGTGAATTTTCATTCATGGTCTGCTTAATGCATAGTACTTTTTCAAATGATTTTTTTTTAAAAAGGAGTTTTTATATATTATTAAGATAATAATTTAAAAAATGATGAATTTATACTTCGAATATTATTATTATAAGTAGTATTTATTCATGTTTACGTCATGAAAACATTACATAATTGACAAAAGCCCAATTTGAAGAGCCGGGCCAAATGGCCAAAACTTTGGGCTATGCTCAAAGGCTGGCCCGTAATCAGTTGCCTCTCTTCGGCCCGATTTTAGTAAATATTTAGAACATATTTTGATATTTAATTAGAGAAAATTTATTTCATACTATGTAATAACTTTTCGTAATAATATATACGTATCATAAATTCAAATATGGAACACTCTTGTATAATGGAGATTCAAATATTATGAATGAATGCAATAATATATATGTATCTTAAATTCATTGGCCATTAAGCAACATCTCATAATTTAACCTTTTTTTTTTTTTTTTGCTGTTGAAAAGATAAAATAATTTAGAAGAAAGTTGGCTGACTTGTATTAATTAATGTTGTTATTGCACTGATCCATGTATGTATATTATAATACATTAATACCACTTGTAACTGCATTTAACATTTTGTCCCCTGCTCTACCACTTCATGAGTTACATGATTTTCTTTGATATGCCAATATAATATTAATATATTTACGAGATATAATTATACTCCTATCTCACTGATGCAATCTTTATTATTCTTGTTTGAGAAATGATTTTTTTTCTTATTAATTATATTGAGTTGAAGCAAAAATTTTAAGTTAAATATATACTCCAGCTGTCCGCTGATAAGGTATTCATTTTGTTATTTTGGTTGTTCATTATATTTTTTATTTTTAGTAAAAGGGCTCTACACATGACCACTATTTTTCCACTAATACAACTACCCACTTTATATAAAAAATAATAATACTCTTTAATTTACGTGAAAAAGTAAATGGATACTCCGAATGGAGGGTATAATATAAGTGGCGCTCCTTCCATCCTGTAAAATTCTTTATGCTCATTTAATTTATTTTTACAACATGTCAACAACACCTTATACATTTAAGAAAAGAACGTCTAATCAATCTAAAATTATTAAATCACCTAAAAAAATTAATAAAATTTATCAGAAAAATAACCTTTTTGTTTGACAATGTAAAACAATTAGTGTGAATCGAATGGTGTTCTGAAACGGAAGGGTGTGTTATATGTGTTGAAAATAAATATAGAGTTTGAAATTAAAATATAATTTTGAAGTTTTGAATTGAGATATTATTTATTTATTTTTTTCAAGGGATGAACTATTTTATGAAAAAATCAAATACTAAGAAAATAGCAGGTGATTTAATGATCAGAAGTATGGAGTGGCGAATATGTTATCCCAGCCTTATTTGGTTTTGCTTAAATTGGAAATAAATTTTTAAAATTGTACAGTTATATAGAAAATATACCAAATCTCTTGTGAGACAGGTTATTTGTGAAACGAGTGTGAAACTGTCGACCAATTACTAAAGTATGCTTATTGTATAAATAAAATATGTTTAATAGTTGTTAAAGTATATTTTTTAAAGTATGTTTGATTATGCATTCTCATCACAAAAATATGTTTATTGTATAGAGAAAGTATGTTTAGTGGTTGTTAAAATACATTTTCTAAAATATGCTTGATTATGCATTAAAGTATTATTTTAGCATGTTATAATATGATTTATTATTAGCATACTTTAATTACAAATAAGCATATTTTATCTATACAATCATCAATTGTGACAATAAAATCATATTGCTTTCACTACTAAAAAATGATCTTTAGTATCCGTATATTATTGATACTAAAAATTAAATATGATACAAATAGCTTTTAGTATCAAATTAGCTTTACTACTGTTCGGATAGCGTTGTTAAAGACATAGTATCAATTAATTTTTATTTGACAGTAAAGATATATCTATGGTATCAAAAAAGATTACCAAACAGAAAAGGTTTTAATATCAGAAGCTCCAATAGTATCAATTTGAGCATAAAAAGCACTGGGTACTAATTCTTTATATTTTAGTATATAAACCTTTCGATACAATAAAGTATAGTATCAATACTACGATACCAATAGACATTCTATTCTAAAAAATATGCTACTCCATTTGTATTACCAAATCCTAATCAAACCTAATTCGTGTATATATATATATATATATATATATATATATATATATATATATATATATATATATATATATATATATAAACCATAATCAATCAATAAAAATTATAAAAATTTCAAAACTACTAATTTGATTAATAAAGAACTTTCCCATAAACGAATTAGTAGAGTTATTCACAGACAAATACAAAATAAAATTGCAAGAGTGTTATACATAAAAGTATTTAAGGTATCATTTAGTCCGACAACATAAGGCTCCCACTCCAACTCCTTTGTCTGCTTGTATAATATCTAGAGATAGGCCACCATGCACACACAATACCTGGGGACATTAAAAAAATTGTGACGCATTACCACTAGCAATAAGATTGCAACAAACAGTATAAATTGCTAATAGTGGCATTCTCTGATAGTAAGAAGATCTTTCTTTTACAAAGAATTTAACCACAATTACGAGACTTGGTAAGGATCACATAGATATCAAGGAAGAAGTAGAAAGAAAACAGTTAGGGTGCTAGGGTGCTCTGGTACTTGATTTTGAAATCGTTGACCTTAAATGAGAAGAACGATGAGTAAACATCATACTGTATTCTAACAACTCTTATAAAAAAAAAACTCAGGGCAAAGTCATTTATGGATACTATATCATAGTTAGTAGTACCTCATTCAATTTAAGATAATAAAATTCAAGTATTAAAGCAAAACCATGAAACTGATGGCCATACTCAAGGCCTCCAGTAAGTTGATAATAAGACAGTAGTATACATCCAAGAAGTACCAAGTCACAATGGTTAGTCACCCAGAGATCAACAACTCAGACCTTAATGGTTAGTCCACTTCTATAATATGAAGAGAAAAATTCAATCTCTCTCCTATGCACTTCACTTTCTCTCATTCAATAAGACACAATTATAGTGCTCATAATGAACATCTAAAAGGAGTACTCCCTCCGTCCCATAACAAGGTACTCGTTTCACTATTCCTGACATCCGCTTAAAATGCATCAATTTCCTCTATTTAATAAAGAAAGTACACAATATGACTCATCACTTTCCTCTAATACAATTACCCAACTTATCTATAATAATAATACTCCTTAATTTACGTTCAAAAAGCAAATAAAGACCCTAAAACTGTCTGCGTGCAAACAGCAAACGCGTACCTTGTTATGGGACAGAGGGAGTAATATAATTGCATACACAACTGCAGAAATCATGCATGAAACAAATAATTATAGCTCAAATAATTACTGCTGAAAATTATCTGAATGTATAAATGCAACATGTATTGCAGCTCAAATATGAGCTTATTCATAGTATTTCAGCAATCATTCTGAATATGGAATTATAATTAAGAGTAGTTACAGTATTGATTACCTGTGTCAATTGCCTGCTTTCATGATTTCCACGTAGAAGTGTAATATTAACATGAAATCTGCAATCAAACATGAGAAATAGTCAAAAAACCATAAGGACGAATAGAAACCATCTAAGATATAAAACCAGCAAGCAAACAGATCAAAAGTTGCCTTGTATGCAAAATGAAACAAATCGATTTTACATGGGACGATCACATACGGTATCAACGATTATACTTATTTTCTTTTTATTTTTTTATTATTTTTAAGGTAAAAGGTGGAAATAAGTGAAATTGTAATTCCTAAGGTGTATCATATGTTTCTATGTAGATTTTCATGATTCTTGATTCTTGGATACAGTTTATGAAATTAACCTAGCATAGGTAGTGATAAATACAGTTGGGAGTTGTTTATTATGAAAATAATGTGTGGTATCCAAGAGTAATAAAAGATTTAATTGACTCGATCATTTAATTAGACAATCCCAATATCTTTTAACTGAACCACTTAAGTATCGTCTATGCATCATACATACCATGTGATGGAAATGGAACAACTTATTGAAATGTGTGGCATTTTTACTCAAAAATAACAAATCGTGCACTTACTCTTAATGCTTGTTGTGGGACCCGTTGTGTCTCTCGATTATGCTTTCTCTTCATGGCCACCTCATATGGTTCCTGCAATATTTCTTCGAACAAGTTGTCTCTGCTAAAAAAAACCAGGAATTTCTTAAGAATTTGACATGGGGGACCTAACTGTACAAAAGTGATGACTAATAACAAAATTAAGATTCATCACTTTGTACTATTGTTCTAGTACGTGGAAGGAAATAGTTAAATAAGAAACTGTCTCTAACTAGGCTATTCAAGCCACTGTTATCCGGCATCCCTTTCATTATGATCTTCAGCTCCATGCTTACTTTTGAAAACAATTAAACCATATGAATTAAATGCAACATGCAGCCAGACTTAATACATGTCAAGTTTCTTTTTGAAAACGTTGTGGAGCTCTCTTTTGGTATGGTGAACCTACAAGGTTGAGATAAAAGATGACATATTTGATCAAAGATGAGCAACACCCTACATGTCAACTGATCAACAATCATTTACAAGATATCAAGTACACACAGTGATAAAAACAGTACAATCAATCAACTGAACATTAAGTGATACTAAGTAATAATTCATTGGACTGTAGAGGCATGCTTTCAGGTATACAAAACACTTGTTGAGGTTCAAAACTTATTAAGTCTTAAACAGTATTTGGTAATAAAAAAGATTTCATAATCTCTTAAATAAGATGTTTGTAACTGTAAATTGTTTACAAATGAACCCAAACCTATGTTTGAACTAAGCTCTTTAGCCAATCTCTAAATTTTCCAACAGCTCTACAAACATGATCTTGCTTTACCCAAACACATCAACAACTTATTTATATAAAAAAAGTAAAAGAACATCTTAGATAGCTTGTAAAAAGATTTAATATATAAAAAATATCATTAATTTGTGCACGAGGAACAATACCTCTCTCAAATGAATCATTGAAACACACTGCTCCATTATCTGAACAACCATGTGACCATAACCAGCAGCTGACACCCTCTGTTAAGTCTCTGTAAAAGGATTGAAAAGGAGCTACAAAAGTGATAATCATTAACTATCTTTATGAATCAAGATTACCAAACAAACAAGAAAACTGCCAGAATTATACCATTGTATCTCCATTGCCGCCTCCACTTGCATCTAAAGAACCACACCAGCGACCTTTAAGCTCAGCCAACCCAGGAAGATCAAAATTATCCAGAAAAACTTCATATGATGAGGGGCAATGATCTTGAATTTCCTTCAAAGTTTCACACAATCAGACAATTTCAAGAAAACATAAAAGGAGCTAGAGGACAATATTTATGTAATTTTATCTTCACAGATCAAACATACTTCTAAAAGTTTTTGAAGGCTTTCGGTGCATATTCCAAAGAACATGATTGTTTATCTTATACTACGTTGTACAGAGTTTAATCCAATTAACCCACATAGATTAAATTAATAGTATAACAGTAGATCAAAACCTTTGATCTAGATTGAACAGCAGGATCAGAGCTTCGAGAGAGAAGCCTAGCAAGTGGGAACATCTCAGCAATCTCAGCATTAGGGGCCTCAAATCTCATTCTCCATTTACCCATAGAAGAAATCATACTAACCAAGATTTTAAATAAGATTTTAATCAGCGAAAGCGATATTAACCATGTGTTCATGTAATTGATATTAGTTTGAAGGATGGTGCATTAATAATGCTTTTACTTTTAGAAAAAGTTAAGTTTCAAGTGTTTAAAATGTCACATCATTCCCAAAATAAATATACCTCTCTTGTAGCATCAGTTGCTTTGCAAACAAGGGATGACCCAAACACATATTCCATAACACTCTGCACAGCAATAATAGGTCTTAGACGGCTATCATATTTCTCTACACAGGGAGTTTATGAAAATAAATCTAAAAATCATCATACTAGTAAATAACAAAAAAAATCATAATAGGAACTAAGAAGTCAAAATTAGATCTTCATCAGATGCCTCCATCAGTGATTTGTAACTATATGCATTTGATCCTGCATTATTTATCTGCATCATTATGAAGATAGGGTAAGAGCACACATATCGAAACATGAAACTGCTAAAAGAATTAAAAAAAATCATTATAATGGTCCATGTTTGGATTAATTATAGAGTGAAGATGGAATACCCATATGTCAATGTATTTAAGTTGTTCTTTTTTAAGGAGACTAAGTTCTTGACCCATCTTGGACATCACACTTAGTGCCCTGCATAAAGAAGAGTTATTCATATTTTATAATAGTCGTGTGAGCACATATAGTCACTAAGCTTTATGAGAGTGTTTGGGGTGATTAAGTAAGGACTATGTGGATACATGAAAACAAGTCCAAGCGTAGAAGTGGCTCATTAGACAAAGTGATTGGCCAAAAAATCAATTATGTTTATTATCATGAATGATCTACAGATGCATTTAAGCATGAATAAAATAAAGCAGCACAAAATTTCTAAATGATGCTCATTAAAATAATATCAAATACATGTATATACTGCAGCCTGCAAAACCGTATTTGGTTTCAAAGTGGATCATCAAATAGGGATCGGGGGTTACAAAGAAAAAGGGAGACGCAGAATGAAAAATACCCTCACAACCTGCAATCGCAGCATCGAAACTTTCTTTTGAACAACTTCAGTCTCTCCTTCGCTCCCTCAAGTGACAGCAAGTATTGCATTATACTTGCATCATCAGTCAATTCATTCCACACTTAATTCATATTCATTACTTCATTATAAAAAAAATTCAAAGATTATACTGAAACGCTGAGTTTGTGCATATTTTTGTTGAATAAATTCCCGAGAAACAAAATTTACCGTAGAAGAATCTAAGAAAATTCGTGTCGAATCCAATGTTAAAACTTGAATCTACAGATTTCGAATGATCTACATATGTCAGAACTTATCGCATTTCTTGTGTTCGAAGGAAGAATGGAGAGGATTTGAAGCATTTACTAAAATCGAGGAAATTAGGGCAAGAGTTGGGCGTTTTACCCAATAATTCCTCTAGATAGTCACCTACGATAGCCGCAGGAGTTATTGGTTGGGGATGCACGGCAGACGGTGGTAGGCGGCGGTGGCAGGCGGTGGAGGTAGCCGGCGATGGCAGGCTGTGGCCGAAGGCTATTGTCAAAATTCTTTGTAGAAATGAGTTCACTGAAAGTCTGAAATGAATGGATGGGTGAGACTGAGAGGAGAACTTAATTTTAATTCTGAGAAGATTTGCTATTGTAAACAATAAAAGAGTCGATACTAGAATAAATTTCCATTAGTGGCTGAAATAATGGTTACTAGAGTAAAAAATAAAATAATTAATAGTTTAAGTTACATTAATATCAGTAAAAACAATACTTAAGAGAATTAACAAATGAATCACACAGCAATAAGTATCAGTTAAAACTTAAAATTAAATTTGCATCGAAAATAATTGATATTAAATATAAAATAGTATCATTAAAATAATATTTGATAGTAAATATATAAATATAACATCAAAATGAATATTTGTTACCAATTACTACATTTAATATCGGTAATTATATTAATACAAAATTTTCGGATGCTAAAGAGCATTTTTTTAGTAGTGTTTATTGTGACAATAAAATCATATTGCTTTGAACATTCAAAATCAAAAACATGAATTGATGTCCAATTTATGAAAATATTATTTTTAAACACGTTGAGTGTTATTCTTCATTACTCTTCAAAATGTCACGTATTATTTTTATCGAAAGAGTAGTAATTTATAATTGAAAAAAGCAATATAAATTAATCATTATATATATAATGATATTAAATCTATAATGTAATGATATTAAATCAACGGTTTCATGAAAAGACATACAATAATTTTTATGGAAGCATTTCATATTATATTTTTTCGCCAAATATGCCATAACATTTCACCAGCAAAAGAACAATTAACATAGATATAATAACTGAATATATTAATTTAAATAATGAAAAATGAACCATATAAACAATTATGTACATATTTTTATAATTTATGTACATGTAGTAATATAATTGCATTACATATATAGAATCATGCCTGAGTTAATATAATTGCCAAGTGCAGTGTAAGATTGAGATCAAGTGTTCAAGATATTTTTTAAAAAAAATGTAACTTTTAGTTGCATGAATACCAATTAAATATTTATTGGTAAATAAAATAATTTAGATAAAATAATTAAAATAAATAAAATATAAGTGGGGGAGGTTCGCTGATACACAGAGACCATGCCATAAATTCATGGACAAACAATTATGATTGAAATTTTGTGTCCAAAAGGGAATTAAATTCAATTTATAAAAAATGTCCCATCTTTCATTCAACTATAGTTTTATATAAGAATTATTTTATTACACGACCGAAAGATATACTAATTATCAATTCGGAACTTAAAAGATATATTTTATCAATTCAAGATTTGAATGATATTAAACTATTAATCCAATCCCCACATTTTTAACCCTTCCTAACGGTGTTAAAAAGACCCTCATTTTCAATCTCGAATTGTTTCAAATATTCCACGTGGCTGCCAACTCATTAAACAAACGAATACAATAAAACCAAATCATACTTAACGGGACAACTAGAATACCGGCCACAATTCCTACAGTCCTCCTCTTCTTCTTCTTCTTCTATAGAAGTGAATTCATTCCTGTCGTAGTTGCTTGTAGGCAGTTTTCTCATCTAAATTTCTTATGTAAAACATATGAGCAATATATCAGATAATGCCTTTTGTTGCTCAAATGTTGTTTGATAAAATGTCTCAATGACCTATTAATTAGTTTTTTTGGTTTTTTTTTGTCATATGAATAATTTATTGAATCTTGTTTTTGGATGCACTGGATCTTTCGTCCGCCTTTTTTTGATTGATATCTCAATGAGCTTTAATGCTGTTAGAAAAACTTAGAAAGATACGAAATAACTTTGCAAATGATTCAGAAAAAAGAATAGGAGTTGAATTAGAGAGAAATCGAAGAAATATTGTTTATAAGGAATGACTACCGACGTTTATTCTTCTACCCATTTTTTTTTTCTTTTTCTAATATTGAGTTGGCATTTTGTAGGGTGGAAATTAGAATGTCAGCATGAGATTTGAAACTTTTAACAGCGTTAGTAAGAATTTGAAATTTAGGTTTAATTGGATAATTTAGAATCATTCGGATCTTGAATTGATTGAATTTATCTTTCAGGTCTTGAATTGATAATTAATTATTTTAGATTAAGATTTTTGTGAACTTATTTCAAGGATAAAACGTTTTTTTATTTTATTAATTAGTTATCATTTTTTGATAGAGATGTTATCAATATTAATTTATACTATAAATTATTAATTTAATAGTTCACAAAATGATGATTACTTTTCATTTACTCCCTCAGTCAGCTAAAAAAAACTTACTTTTTTGTATGTGGATTAAAATTATTATTATTTAATATGTAGTGCGTAATTATATTAATAGTCACTACAAAAAAATGCTTTGATTAGAGACGAAAATTAGAGACAGTAAAATAGTCGTCTTTATTTGAGACGGCTTTTTTGAGACAGTTTTTTGAAGAGACGATGTTTAACTGACCCCTGGTCAACAATAACAAATTTACCTTTAACACGGTATTAGAGACGGTTTTAAATTGAAATTATATTAGAGACTGTTTTTCAGTTTAAAAATTCACCTATAATAAATGTGTTACTTTATGTTACGAATTAACATAGTATTATTCTTTTTCAACTATTAATATGAAAGATTAAGTGCAAACTATTATTTAAACTAACACTGTAAGGGTTCAATGATTATCTACAAATCATTAACAAAATAATATAAAGTATTCTAATTATATATTTATCATATAAACTGAGCGTGACAACTCCAAATTTAATTAATATGTATATTCATAATAAAAGATTAACATAAGGTTTTCAGTTTTACATAAAATTAAAGTGTAATATTATTATTGTGGGATAGATAGAGTAATTTTATTTATACAATTAAATCATAATATATTTTAAATGTATGTAATATAAAATTAAAGGCTAATTAATTACTAAATATTAACTATATATATATATAAAAGATCTTGTTAAAAAATTTCAAATGACACCTACAAAATACTTTAGATTTTAATAATTAAAATGTATTATACTATTATGAATAAATATATAATGTATATATATGATGGGTTTTATAATGAGTAGAAATAATCTGAAAATAATAATATAATGAATATATAACAAGAATTATTCCTCGCAAAAGTGTCACACATAATGTCCATATAAGGACTCCCAATATCTATCAGACCCACTGAGCCGGGGCCAAGGTAGCCTTTATTCGAACCTAGACTAGCATTTTAGCATAGCTAATAATTAGAGAAGGTTTTAAAGTATAGCTAATAATTAGAGAGAGTTTTAAAGACGGAAAAAAACCGTCTCTAATTGAGATGGAAACAACCGTTTCTAATACCGTTTTAAATTTGAGACGGCTAAAAACCGTCTCTAATACTATCTCTATTTAAAAATTATCTCTAATACCGTCTCCAATTTGAGAAAGTTTCAAAATCGTCTTCAATTGAGACGGCCTAAAATCGTCTCTAAAATAACTGAACCGATCTGGTTTATAACCGTCTCAAATTGAGACGGTACCGTATTTATTTTTAGCTACGCACAAATTGTAGACAGTTGTAAAATCATTTCAAAGCATTAAAACTCATTGCTAAAATCGTCTCTATTCATCACTTTTTTTGTAGTGGGTGTATGAGCTCTATATTTTAATTATATTATTGAGTGTGTGAGTTATTAAATATTACGTGTGAGGTGGCTTTAGCTCCCCAAACTAGACATGCACGGCGGTTCGGAACCGTCGGTTCCGGTTTGAGAAAATATGGAATCGGAACCGAATCGAGGGTAGGTCGGTTTTGGTTCCAAACGGAACCGCCGGTTCCGATTTTTTTTAATTTTAGCCTTGAAACGTAAAAAAAAAAGAAAAAAGGAAAAAACCGCCTGTTTGAAATCGGAATCGCCGGTTCCGATTTCACAAAATGAGGAACCGAAACCGAACCAGAATATATCTAGTTTTGGTTCCGTTTAAGTTGATTCCGGAATCGCCGATTTTGGTTAAAATGTGCATGTCTACCCCAAACCTTCGAAAATTCCATTACTATATATTGCACTTTTAGTTATCCTTAACGATAATTTAATCCCTCAAATTTTCTAATAATTATTCTTGAATCACTTTTACAAAAAAAAACTCTATAATTTCTCATCATGTATCAATAAAAAAAAAACATTGTTTATACGCTTTTTAGTGTTTAGAAATTGAGAATCGCACGAAAATATCTCTAAATTTTTTTAGCAAACTATTTTCTTTATATTATACTTGTACTTCCACCATCCCACAATTATCATCTCGCTTTATATTTTCGTTTGTTGCATAATAGTTTGCACCATTTAAAAAATAATATCACACCTTAAAATACATTTTAATTTCAAAATAACACTCTCACCTAATTTTTTAAAGACTACGTTACCCCTATAAAATCAACAAAGCTATAAAAAAATATATTTTCTTAAACTCTGTATCAACATTATAGGTGCAAATAATACCGGGACGGAAGAAGAATTATTTAATGCTCTAATATCAACGTGATTTTATTTTTAGTCCTCCTAAAAATTGGTCTAGCTCCGTCCCGAGTGTGTGTTGGTTCCATGTATATATAAAAAGAAATGAGATTCTCAGGAGCGGACGACTAAAATTAAAAAATAAATTTCTTTTAAGCGGACGGAGAAAGCATTACTAATTATCATATTTTTATTAAAATATTATCATTTTTTATCCGTCTCCTCACATAACTCGTGATGGATCACATGTGATTTTTGCAAATATTTTAGTAAGGTTAGATTTGGCATGAATAGACGACATTAAAAGTGTATAAAAATAAGTGCAACATGATAATTTATGCATGAGTAAAGAGAGTACAATTTTGGTTACAATTAATAGAACCGTACCCTGAAAATATAAAATGAAGCTAGTCAGGTATTAAATGCAGTATTAATTATATTTTCTTTTTTCTTTTTTTCTTAAAGTCAATGAGCATCTTCAAAATATTATGTATAATTTGAAGAGAATTTTGAGTAAAATAAAGAATTTTTAAAATATAAAGTGTTGTATTTTTATTTATTTTCAACAAGTTATTTATATTTATTCTTTTCTCAATGCTTATTAATTACATTTGTTATTTTCCATATTTTTTATTTCTACTCCTAATTAATTAATTTTATAATTTCTCTCCATATGAATTCTTAAAGATCTATATATTTTTTTAACATAAAATAATCATAATTTTATAATATAAAAAAATAAAATCAACTTACTATTCCTACCTATTTTTTTTTTAAAAAAATTGGATATTTACTAATAATAATATTATTTAAATACAATCTTAAAAAAATTGAAAAGGATCTATCTTTCTTTTAACAATAAAATTAAAGTGAAATAATAATATTGAATTATAAATGAAAAAAATAAATAATCAATTGAATATTTAAAGGAATGATGTATTGAAAATAGTGAAAATCTCAATGCATTTAATTTTACATATTTTGTTTGGCACTCTAAATTTAAAGAGTGAAAACTATTACTTAAAAAAAATTGTTATTTTAAATATACTTTTAGAGGTATATTTATAGATATAGTTATTTAAATTATACATTATTTCTTATTATTTGAAGAATTTTTTGGAGTTGCTCTCGTAAGTAAAGTTAAATAGTGTTGGAATTGGAGGTTGAAAAAAATATTGTTACAATAAATTATTGCTATTATGATAAAAATAATTGAAAAAACATGGAAAATAACTTGCTCGCTCTCTGGAAGTATTAATTACACATTTACCCTCATTCTGTTGTGGGATTAAAATCATGCCCTCATTCGGTAGTGGGATTTAATTCCATTCTCAAATGTATCTTTGTTTCAGATTAAAGTGGATTTAGAACATATTAATATTAATAATTTATGTTTGTTTTAAATTTTGAAAACGTAAATTTTAATTTTACTTATAAAAATTAGAGATTAGAGTATAAAATAAAAAATATTAATTGAAAAGTGAAAATATAAGATGCATGGTAGATTAAACTTTAAAATTTAATTGGATTTGTAAATATATTGTATAAGAAAGATGTTTAAAAGTAGGGAAACATTTGTGTAAATCATGTGGCCCTCTTCAATCCTATTATATTAATTTATGTATTATTATGGTTTAAATTAAAGGGATATCATAGGATTTATATTGTAAATCCAATTTACATAGACTAATTAAATTTGAATTTGAAAAGTCACACCAAATTTTTAATGCTGTAATCAAACATAGTGAAAAGGGAAATTCAATTTAAACTCATTCTTATTTCTTGTTATTAAATATTTTACAGTTACATTAGATGTTTCAACTTTCAAGTAAAAATATTAACCATGAAAATTAAGGATTATCATGTGGTGCATCGATGTATTTAAAATTTATATGGTAATTTTTTAAAGTATAATTATTTTTATTTTTTAAAAATTTTAATTATTTTATTCGATCTAAATATGGTTATTAATTGGTTTTTAGATGTAATGTTTCTTACTAACTAGTAACTAGAAGCCTTGTTACCCCAATTACATCCCAGGTTAACTCGAAAGTTAAGTGATGTATGTTTTGCAATAAGAGTTACGCTAAATGCATACCTCCTTTTATTAAATATACATTCCATTATTATATAATTACAATATATATTTTTAAAATGTCTAAATTATCCTTAATTCATTAAATACACACCCCATAATACTATTTTAAACTAAATTATATTTTATAGCGACTTTAATTTCTGGATCTTCTTCCTCGTACCAGTCCATCCAATAATTTCTAGATCTTCTTCTTCCTCGTACCCGTTCATCCAAAATACGTAGAGAGAATTATAAATCTTTTAGAACAGTAATAAATATTAATAATTTTGATATATATTATATATACATTAAAGTGTGTGCATGATCCTTGTCGATATCTTTGGAGATGACATTACGATTATGTGGATTTGATATATACTCAACTAATCAAACATAAGGGAAAGAAAAGGTCCAGACTTCCTCCCAGCTCTTGTTCTATGGGAGGGAAAGTTTTTTTCTTAGTGAATGATATGTTAATTAATCAAAATCGAGAGGCCGAAGCCAGTGTCACAATTACATATAATAAAAACTCCACAGACGGAGCAACCAAAGGAAAGCACACCTATCTAGAAAGCAAATGCTCAAATCTAATTACATGCATAATAATGGAATTAGTCAAGCCATCAGTAGAAGGACGGGCACCCTGGAAGAGCGCTTCGTTTCGAGCCTTCCAAATGAAGAAGACGCTTGCATAGAGAGCAAGCGTCCATCTCCTCCTCTCACGAACATGCACACGCCGGTCCTTACTGAGCCACTTGAAGCCGGCCTTCAAAGTGGTAACCTGTCTCCTCCACTCCACTTCGTGTCTAACTCGGTTCCATACATGCTTCGTGAACGGACACCCGAAGAAGAGATGGTCTCTCGATTCAGGAGCCCCCACGCACGGCACGCACTCGACCGGGCCCTCATGTTGTCTCCATCTGTCCATGGTGAGCAGGCGGTTTCTCACCGCGATCCACATCCTGAACGAATGCTTCTGTGGAACCCATGGACTCCATAACTTCTTGTAGATAGGCTGTACCGGCATACAATGTGAGATGAGCCAATACAGCTTACCCACTCGAAGTTTTCCCATCTCCGAGCACGAGGCAATAGTGGTAACGATGTCGCCACCAATTCGTGCTCTGACCCTGTCCCTCGCCAATTAAGAAGATGAGGCCTGTGGGTTTAAATGAAGGAGTCAGTGTGAGGCTTCTGATTGGTGGGTTCCCATACCGCCAATAGTATCGCGCTCTTCCAATGGGAGGTTCCGAGGCCGGTGGGGCCCCTTCAGTGGAAATGGGTTTTCCTTATTGGGCTTCCTGGGCCTTTGGGCTTTGGTTATTTTTTCAGATGGGCTGTTCTAATTTTGCCCATCCACAATCCCAAAATAACCATGAATGAAAAATAAATGGAAAGAAATGAAGTTGAATTAAGTAAAATCACTTAGATTTCATATATTTTTTATTAACTTCGGATTGAGCATTATTTGAATGAAATATCACAATTTTGGCTCCTTTAAATGCAGGATCTCAAGGATCTCACACGTGGATATCATTATTATAATTTCATGGCTTCGTTATTTTCTAATTTTTGCTCCTTTGAATCCAATGGTTCTGAATTATTTAAAGAACAGATTTCATCGAATGTTGTTTATTAAATTTAAAAATTCTTTAATTCTTTTCTTTTAGAGCCTGCTAGGTGTTATCACCGGATCAAGAACAAACCCTACCCAGAGTCGCGTTTTTCTAATCCAAAAATCAGGATTTAATATGTTCGGGATGAAGAAAAAAAAGGTGTTGATGAATCCCCCTTATCCGCCATTAAAGATTTCTTCCTTCACGTTCAAAGTCTGAAATTAGAGAGGATTAATTTTAAGGTGTATATCATATTAATTTTGAAAGGGTATTTTTAGGTTTTAGGGGGTGTATATATAGTAAAATTTTTAAAATAAAATTAAAAAGGGGTGTGTATTTAACTACACTCTTTAGAATTTTTTTGTTTATATTAGGATTATTATTACTTTTTAATAATTTCATAATGATCAACTTGTGTGAAGTTATTTTAACAATTCTTTTTATCAAGTATTTTTTTTATTATGTGTCTTATTACTTTTTATATTTTTTTATAAATTATATTTAAATGATATAGTTTGATATTATCACTTTTTATTATTTTTTTAATACTTTATCCCATACATCCCGAATACATATTTATATTTGTTTTTTTACATATTTTAAGAGATAATATTTTATTGTAGTAAATGATATTATATTAGTGACATATGTAGCCTGATCATGTAAAAATATTAATTATTTTGTGTGTATCTTATCTACCAAAAGTAAATGTAAATCTTAGTGAGAACAAATTAAAATAGCTAAACGTTAACTTTTGTTTAGAATGGTGGGGTACATATTGATATTTTTTATTTAATTAGTATTTTCTTTACTCCAACTTAACTATTACAGTTGCTTTAGATACAAATATTAAGAAAGGAAAAATTACTCTTAGGTACATATTTTGTACCTTAAATTATTAGGAGATACAATGAATTTAAAAAATTACTTTCACATACAAATATTAAAATAAAATACCAAATATAACCTTAATTCATTATAATCTCATGCATTTTAAATCACAAACCCTAAACCCCTCATCCACCCACTGCCGCTGACCACCGCCGAACCTCCGCCGGATCGCCACTTACTGCACACACTTTTTTTACTATACATAACTTTTGCTGCACACGAACTTTTATGCTGCACACAAACATTTATGTGCAGCACATTGTAAGGGTAATATTGGAATATCACTATATATTTATGTGATTAGTAGTAATATTTTTTTATGTTTATATCTAATAGTAATAAAGGAGTTTTTAATGTACCTAATAATAATTATCTCATTCTTAATTGACTTTTTATTATTATTATTATTTTTTAAAGATATTGTGTGAGTGATAAATTTATAATTAAAAAATATTTTTAAGGGTGAAAATTAATGTTAAGTTTTTCTTGTGAATGGTGAAGTTTATGTTAAACGAACCAATAGGAAAAAAAAATGTAAAATTTAATTTGAAATTTTCAATTCAATACTTCAAATTAAATGGGATTAAGCGAGCAATTATTTTTAATCAATTTTCTGTAGAAAAAATAAATTGAAAATTGGGGACCGTCTAACAGTAGTCACGTGGGCATCATCCAACACCCATCTACTAGGCCCTAGATCAGAGTGAAGCAGACGTTGCCGCGTGTTCAATGACGTCACCAACTTGGACAGTAGATACGTCACTATTATCCTCCGCTCTCTGCACTCATGCCACGTGGAGATGGCGCATGATCCTCACAGATTCTGATAGAAACGTTTCTCTGTTATCCCTTTGATTACTGATAGAAACGTTTCTCTGTTATCCCTTTGATTAAAGAGACGAGGACTTTGATTTTAGTTTTACCCCTTTTTAGATTCTTTCCTATGCAATCAAAATTCCAATTTTGCAGTTAATAGAAAATCATAAAATCATGGACCGAACACTCTTTATTTTCTGTATTAATATGATATGATTAACATATATATAAAAAAAAAATCTAACCATTATTTATAGGATGTATACTTTTTTTAGATATAATTTTATTTTCTCCAAATTATTCCTAATTATCCATGTGAAATGTTGAACAACACACAGCATAAAATCATCATCTCTATTTATATTTAATATTCCCTCAATTTCGTTAGATATGACATTTTTATTTTAGACAGTCCTACAAAAGTTTGCACATTTTTAAAAAAATAAAAAGTTAAAATAATTATCATTCCCCATACACTCTATTTAAAAAAAACACATACTTAACTTTTAACTTTTAATCTCTAAGTTGGAGTGAGGATACAAATTTAAGTGGGATGAAGGAAAATGTATTAGTGTGTTTTGTGTAAAAGGGATATGCAATTCTTGTATTGGTAAACATAAAAATTGCAAAATGCAATTCTTTCAATAGTGAAAGAAATATTATGGTATATTGTAAGCTTTTCCAAGTAAACTTAAAAAAGTAGTACTTGATAATATTTTATATTGATAAACATATGTTGGAGTAAATTTGATTTTTAAATGTATGCAAATTCTTGTATAAAAAATTTTATAAAACACAATTAATAGACAAACAGAAATGAAAATAATATTCTACTTAAAATATTTTTTAAAAATAATAATAAATAATTTCTATGCAATATTTATATCATTTCACATTATAAATTAGACACTGATATCTATAATAATAATATAATATAAAAATATAGTTACTATATCTAGTGCTAAAAATACCATAACATTTACTTTTATTCATTTTTGTTTTTTATTCATTATTGTTTTTTAATATATTTTTAATTGTAGCATTGATGGAGAAAACGTAGTAGTCTGCACAACAAGAAGACACAATCAATTTTGCAAGCTAAGTAGGTTGCCTACCGCGTAGCTAAGCATGTTGACAAGAAGAAGTCTTTTTACAAGAAGGTAGACTTGGATAGGGTAGTGAAGTATGTTGACAAAACTGGACAGGGTAGATAAGTATGTTGATAAGGCAGGCCGTTAAGCTAAGTAAGTGAGACTGTGAGAGTGCTTTCTTTTTGAATTTTTTTTATTTATTTATTTTAATGTTATTATTATTTATTTAGGATGAGAAAAGGATAAGGAAATGAAATAGGGATAGGAAGGATTGAAAGCTGCATATATAACACTGAAGAAGCGTCCAATACTAATTCACAATATAACATACTTAATGATAATAAAAATAATTTTGAACCTTAATTCATGACAATATAACATACTTATAATAATCATTTTGAACGTTAATTAACATTATAACATATAATTCGGCAAATACTGTTACAAATTTGTTAAATTTCAGCAATCTGCTACCTAGAAAAATAGGGAAAAAGATGACACCATGTATTTGGGTGGGAACAGTATGGATAATTTTGAGGCAAAGAAATGAATTTATCTTCAAAAAGAAATAGTGGGATGGGAGAAGGATGCTTTGTGAAGTCAAGGCTAGATGTTGGAGTTGGCTTATGAACTCAAATCGAAAATTGATGGATATGACAAATTTTAAAGAATGGTCAAGTAGTCCTAAAAGCTGTATGGAACTATAATTTTGCATTCTCTTCTTTTGTATATGTGTTTTTGGGCAACCCTATTGCCTTTTAATAAAAATTTACATTTTACGATAAAAAAAATAAAAATTATAACATATAATTCAATATTTTACTTAAAAAGAATTTGACATTATAACATATAATTCAATATTTTACTTAAAAAGAATTAAACTTTAACTGACATTATAACTTATAATTCAATATTTTACTTAAAAAGAATTAGTGATATTTAATCTAGAAAAATTAAAATGATCTTACAAGATGATAAAATCTATAATACAATACTTAAAAGGTAAATAACACAAAATAACATTTGATAATATTTTACATGATAAAAATATCTTCAAATAATGATAAAAATATCTTCAAATAAATTTGAAATTTGAATTTTAAATGTATGCAAATTACTGTATAAAAAATAAATGCAGTATTCATATCCAATTCGCATTATAAATTGGATATTGATGTGTTAATTGCATAAAAAAATCATGAACTTTCAATGAATTGCAAATTATCGACTTTTATGAAATTGAAAAAAAAAAACCATGATCCATCGGGTAGCTGAAGCCTGACTGATCGCTGACGTGCCAGCGTTCCTTTGCCACTTCAGCTTTTAGTCTATTGTAAGAAAACCCCGACCTTTACATAAATTGCAATTTAATCCCAACCTTTGAGATTTTGACAAAAAAGACCATCAAATTTTATATTTTATTTTTAAATTTAAACTTTTCAAAATTATTAAATAAAATGATTAAATTATTATATGAATGCGGAGGCGGTGGATATTAATTTTTGGCTAATTATAATGTTCTCCCACTTTAAAAAACGTATACAAATATAAACAAAAACATACTCCATCCGTCCTACCCAAACAACATCATTTTACTATATTTGGTGTCCCGTCCAAATTGCATCATTTCCCTCTTTTAGTAAAAAGGGTCCACCAATGGCCCACCACTACCCATCACATCTCTCTAATACACCTACCCACTTTACATAAAATAATAATACTTCTTAATCTACGTGCAAAAAGCAAATGACATACTTTGACCGAGACGGAGGGAATATACAATTATGAACAAAAATGTATACTAATTGTTAATTTTTTTAATGAAAAATTGAATGTAAAAAAATATACAATATTTATTAAAAACCATGTATACACTATTGAATAAAAAGTTACACACATATGAATGCTAGTTTTTTTAATGAAAAATTTAGTGTGAAAAAAATATACAATTATTAAGAAATACGTATACAAAATAGAATAACATGCATACAAAATAAAATAATAAATTATATACATATAGGTGCACCCTTACAGTCGGGTGCACCTAATATCAACTCTTAATTTTTACTATCACAACATTAATATAAAAAAGAAATTCATATTAATTGTAGGATAAATTATACTCCAGCATTATCATACATGTATTGTTGATATATTTTTCCATTTTATATTTACATCTATACTTAAAAAAAAATGAAGTGTTATTCGATTTTATACCTTTTATAATGGAGTATTCTAATTTTATTATCAATTTCTAATTTACACAAATTACTTGATAATTTAGTTATTATCTAAAAATATTTAAATACGTCAAAAGTCAATAATAAATTAAAATAATTTTTTAATATTAAAAAAAGAAAAAAAAAGAAAGAAAGTGTACATGAAGTGAACTAGAGATGCAGGCAACTAGGGCCGACCCTGACATTTCGGGGGCACGGGGCGAACAAAGAAATTGAGGTCCTGTACTATCCTTTAAATTTTTTTACTTATATACTTCCTCCTTTTTATACTATTATTCTTTTCTTTCTTTTTCGCCAATTTCATATTTATGTTCATACTACAAAACTAAAAGACTAATAGTATTGTGAGCCTAGGTGCACCCTAGGATACGGTGCACTCACCTTCAAAATATATACAATTATGAACAAAAACATATACTCCAATTATGAACAAAAATGTATACACTTTGTTAGTTATTTTTTGTTAGTTTTTTAATGAAAAATTGAGTGTAAAAAATATATATAATTATTAAAAAATATGTATACACTATTGAATAAAAAGTTATACACATATGTATGCTATTTTTTTTTAATGAAAAACTGTGTGAAAAAAGTATACAATTATTAAGAAACATGTATATAATAAAGAATAAAAAATTATACATATGTAAGTGCACCGGATATCAACTCAAAATAAAATGCCACTCAATATCACAATCTTAAAAATATACTTTAGTTTAAGAATTAGCAAATATTTCTAACAAATACATATAATTTATTTTAAAAATATTTATTATCTAAAAATATCAAATTACCTCAAATTTTTTTTAAAAAAAAATAAGTAGAAAAAAAATTCAATTTTCTTAATACCAGTAAAAAACACAATATACTTCTAAAGTAGCAATCCATATAATACCAATACTCTCGCAATACTATAATAAATCACTTTTATTTTACACTAATTATAATTTTACTTACTTTTCTCAACAAAATACCCTTCATTATCTTACTTTAAACACTTTCTTTTCTTAATTTCCACACGCAAAAATATTTACTTATATGCCATGAATAATGATTTTATCCATATTAATCAATCAAATTAATAATCATAATTTTCATTCTTCCTTTCCTCATTCGTTGCTAATTCTAGCTCCTTTACTTGTCAGATTTTTTTAGCTGAACTTGTTGATCAACCAATTCTTATTTAATTAAGTAATAAATTGGGTTTTATGTTTTTTTTTTTTTTAATGATATCAGTACAATATATTTTTCCTCAGTATAACTTCATATTCAATATTTAGTTTGTAGTCAATTGATGTAACTAATGGTTCTGTAACAAGATTAACTATCAACCCAAGGTTTATCGAAATTTCTTTTGATAAACGAAATTGCCATGCAATTGAATTGTTAAGGTTCATTTATCTATGCGAATGTTGAACATATTTGATAATATATTCATAAACACTTCTTTACAAATATATTATAAGTATTTTTGTTTGTGAACAATAAAAGAACATTTTATTTGTAAACACATAATATTATTCATAACAAATAACATTTTGAAGAATATACTATATAAATATTTAAATAATCACATGAGTTATTATCATATACTTATATAATTTAAAAATAAAATATAAAATTTTTATTAGATGGTACAATTTAAAAATAAAAATAAAAATTTGATGGTATTTTTTGCCAAAATCTCAAAAGTTGAAATTAAATTGTAATTTAAGTAAAGATAGAGATTTTTTTTGCGAGCGGCGCTATTGCCACCCAAAAGACTACTAAGAGCACCCGAATTTTTAAAAATATTATATTAAAAATACTATTATATCCTCACTTTTAAATTTACTATTTATATCCTTATAATTACTAATTCCACCCAACTCATTTACTAACTTTATCCTACACATATCTTAATAAATTAAAAAGAAAAAAAAAATAAAAACACAAACAAACTGGAAAAGAAGGGAAAGAGGGATGAACCGAGGAAAAATAAGAGAATGCTTGTTTTAATTATTAGGACACTTAGGGCATTGTTGTTGGATCATACGAGTTTTATTCATTCATGAATAAACAAAATGCCCATAGAAAAATTTAATCAATAGCTCCCAATTAATTACTTTTCACTATAAAATAGATTATGTATAATTATCTGTGAAGCATTTAAGAATTTTTTGGGTCAATAAAATTAATATTATGGTTATTTTCTTGATCATCATATAATTAAGAAAATATATCACTTCATTTTTAGACAGAAAAATTGACATATGAGATCTGCAAGGTCAATTAAAGAATCGTGTGGTGTTCTTATCTTTCCCTTCTTTTCTAGTCGTCTGCAGCTTCTTCTTCTTCTTTTTTTCCCTCAACTTTCTTATTTTGTGTGTGTTCTGTGGTGTATTGTGTGTATTGAGATGTGTTTAAAGTGGGATTAGTAAATTTATTGGGTGAAGTTAGTAATAATAAGTTTATGAATAATAAATTTAAAAGTGAGGATATAATAGTATTTTCACTATAATTTTTTTAGAAACTTGGGTGCTCTTAGTAATCTTTTGGGTAACAATAGCGCCGTCCTTTTCTTGCAATGAACTAAAAGCTGACGTGACAAAGGTTAACGCCACGTCAGTGGTCCGGCGAACTTCAACTGCTCGATGAGTGCGAATTGTACAAACATGAAAAGTCATGATTTTTTTTTACAATTTCATAAAAATCGAAATTTATTTAACCCTACTTATAAATATTATATCCAGTTCTAAAAAAGAATGGAGTAGATTAAATTACCTCATATGTACATGTACTGTAAGAGCCCATAAATAAATCAAAGTACTGTCTTGTTTTGTATACCATTACCCACCCCACCCAATCAACCCTAGCCTGACCCCACCACGAACTGACAAAACACACCCCTCTACCAAGCTTCTAAATTTTTATCTTAATATTTATAGTTAGTAAATTTTGTTTAATTAAAGATGTCTGCCATTTAATATTTTATTTTTGGTAATAAACTAAAATTTTGTTTATTTTGGTATTAAACTATCACTACAAAAAAACTATTTTTTTAGTAACGGAGTATTCCGTTGCTAAATTGGTTTACCAACGGATTAGCAACGGAATCCGTTGGTAAAATTCCGTTGCTAAAGTGGTAGTTGATAAATTTTTAGCAACGAAAAATCAATTCCGTTCGTAAATAATTTCGTTGGGAATCCATTGCTAATAATTCCGTTGGTAATTTATATAATGATTCCCTTGCTAATCCGTTGGTAATTACCAACGGATTGAATTCCGTTGCTAAAATAGAGAATAAATCCATTGCTAAAACAAAAATGTTATTTTTATTGCTAATCCATTGATAATTACCAACGGATTGAAATCCGTTGATAAATTCGGTTGCTAAAAAATACTTTTTTGTAGTGTATAAAATGCCGCTTTTTTATGTGGGAAATTTAATTTGAGGGTTATGTGACGTTTACAAAGTGAAGCATCACTTTCTTATAAGATTTCTACACACTAATTAATAAAAGGACTTAAAAGCTTTATATTTATTCAACATGTCAAAATAAAATATTTATTCAACAGGGTCAAAATAAACATTTTTAAACAAGTTAGTTTTTTACTTCGTCTAATCACACTTAAAATTTTCTATTTTTGTTGATAAGTGACGCATAAATAATAATAAATTAATAATAGACGCAAAAATAGTAATAATAATAATAATAATAACAATAATAAATTAATATTTTTTTACATGTATACTCCTTATGAAATTAAGATTAAATATATGAGTGAAATGGCTAGAATATCAACTATAATGGCACCCAAAGCACATAATATCATGAGATGCATGAATTAATTAAAAATGAATTATCGGTTGATGGGTTATTTTCAAGCTCAATATTACGTAACTTTCGAATGTGAAATAAAATTTTAATAAACAAACACTCATATTATGAATTATTGTCACTACAAGATTTCTATAATAGAGATAGCAAATTATAGTAGTATTTTAATTAAAAATATGATAGTATAAATAAATAAAATAAAAGTGATAACATGAATTTAAAAAAACCTAAAAACATTCTAGACCGTTAGATAATCTTATTTTTTCATTTGTACTTGACTTAATTTACCTCCTTAATTTAATCTTCTATGGATTGGTGCTCATATATATTCCCTGAGTTAATGTTTATTTTGCATGTAGATTAAGAGATATAATATTTTAATGTGTATTGAGGTAATATAAATTAGTAATATTTAATATAAAATGGGTAGTTATTTTAATATTGTAGACTTAACTTAAAAAAAATGTAAACCTTAATTTAGAACAAATTAAAATGAGAAATATAAAATTTAACGTGGTAATTAGGTATATCAATATATAGAGACAAACGAGAAATTATCATAAAAGGTCATTTAAGTATTACTAAATTCACAAATGGTTCTGTATCTTTTGAAATTTTCAATTTTAGTCAATTTTAATTTAATTTTAATCATTTGCTATCCAATTTCTTTAAAATTTTTCAAAATTTACTGGGTGTGTGATCCCACATAGGATCTTGTTTAAACGAGTACACCGAAAACGTACTAAAATCGAGAAATCAATGGGCCTCCGGTAAAATTTTAGAAAAAAATTTAAAAAAATTTGACTAAAATTAATAACGAAATACAAAAATTGAATTAAAAATAATTAAAATTAAAAATATTAAAAGATATAGCAATTTGGTAATACTTACGGCACTTGATAATATGTCGAGAAAAAACACTCACATATCACATATGTATACTAGTCCTATTTATTGTTTGAGACAGTGGAGCCCTCAGTGATTGCTCAACATTTATTGGTTCATTAGTTTCTAATCTGATCTGCTTCAAGCAATATATCTCCCCCAATTTCCATACACTCATCCATAAATTTCATCTTCTTCTTTTTTTCCTAAGTCTGGATTGCTTTCATGGAGAAATCCGCGAGCCCGAATCCCAAACGGGCCGACAAAAAGCCCAAAAACAAGAAGAACAATCAGCCCCTCAAAGTGGTCTACATCACAAACCCTATCAAGTTCGAAACCACCGCTTCCGAATTCCGAGCCCTCGTGCAGGAGCTCACCGGCCAGGACTCGGACGTCTGCCACACGACGTCGTTCGGTGTCGGTGAGGTGACGCCCACTGTTCATGCACGGCAGGAGCGCCACGTGGCTGCCGAAGTAGGTCAAACTGATCCGCTGCGAAAAGGGTCGGATCTAATAGGGTCGTACGAGGATGATGATGCTGGTTATTACAGCATGTGGCATCAAGATGCGAATCTTGAGGATGTCTTCAAAAGGCTAGCTTGATATTTATGTATATCATGAAATGAATTATTAGGTAATTCGTTAATTAAGTGATGATTAATTTGTGACTACCATTTTTCTTGATTTTCACTGAACTGAATTTCGTGAGTTGAAGTAATTTGTTAAATTTATTAAGAGGGTCTACTTGTAAGATTGTACCCATTTTTATTTTATTTTATTTTTTGATCATAAATATTATTTTATGGTCAAGAACTATTCAATATAGCTAGGATAGGTTTAAGTGCATGCCTTTTGAAAGACAAAGATTTAGATAAGTATCTTTAATTATAGAGAAATAATTAGAAAATTTCTCATCAAATACTAATATTTTCTAGCTATCTTATGACCCAATTATCCAAGTATACTAGCAAGGTTTTCAATCCACAATTTTCAAGTGTATAAAGTAGCTAGAAGTCAATCAATGGCCAAATTATAAAAAATAAGTTATGCATAAAGATTCTTACTTATTATATATCGGTGTAATAACTAATTAATATGTTTGTCTTGTGTTCTAGATAAACAACTTACATAATGTTTAGTTCATGAAATATCATAATTGAGTACACTACAAAAAAAAAAAAAAAACTGTTTTTATCTACGCAATATTCCATTGGTAAACGCCTTAATTCCATTGTTAAATTGGCTTTTCAACGGATTAGTAACGGAATCCGTAGCTAAAATTCCGTTGGTAAAGTGGTGGTTGGTAAATTTTTAGCAACGAAAAATCAATTCCGTTGGTAATCCGTTGCTAATAATTCTGTTGCTAATTTATACAATGATTCCCTTGGTAATCCGTTGGTAATTACCAACAGATTGAATTTCATTGCTAAAATAGAGAATAAATCAGTTGATATTCCGTTACTAAAACAAAAATGTCATTGTTGTTGCTAATCTATTGATATTTACTAACAGATTGAATTCCGTTGGTAAATTCGGTTCTTTTCATTCCTGGTAGATTAATTACTGACAATGTGTTGATAGCTCATGAGACCCACCATTTCATGAAATCTAAGACTTTTGGAAGTAATGCTTTTATGTCCATTAAACTCGATATTAGCAAAGCATTTGATCGTATTGAATGACCTTTTTTGATCCATGTTCTTAGAGCCTTAAACTTTCCTGCAAAAATTGTCCAGCTTATCAATAAGTGCATCTCTAGTGTCTCTTTCTCTTATACGTTGAATGGATGTAGTTTTGGTAACCTTAATCCAAATCATGGCATCCGTCAAGGCGATCCTTTGAGCCCTTACTTATTTATCATTTGCTCGGAAGTGTTTTCTTGTATTTTACAGGATCTTCTTACATGTGGCCATATCAATGGGATTCGAATCTCTCGGACTGCACCATACATTTCTTACTTATTTTTTGCAGATGATACTCTCATTTTTGGTAAAGCCACTCTAGAAGAAGCTACACATCTCAAACTTGCCATCAATTTGTACGAGAGAGTGTCTAGGCATAGGATTAATTACGAGAAATCCAGCATTATCTTTAGCCCGAATTCTGAGACGCACGATCTCTACCCTCCTTGGTATCCCACCTGCTGAGTCTCATGGAAAATATCTCGGACTTCCTTCTATTATTGGCAGAAGCAAAAAAGAAATCTTCATGTCTCTGAAGGATAGAATTTGGAAGAGAATCTCTTGTTGGAGCGAAAAATTCTTATCAAAAGCAGGCAAAGAGATCCTCATCAAATTAGTCCTTCAAGCTATTCCTTCATATGCCATGACATGCTTTAAGATTCCTGATGGCCTTCTTAAGGAGATTACTTCTTTAATATCTGGATACTGGTAGGGAAAAAATAACAACAACCGAAAAATCTCTTGGGTTAGTTTCTCTAAAATGGCAACAAGTAAACACCATGGCGGTCTTGGCTTTCGAGATCTTAAATCATTCAATCTTGCCCTTTTGAGCAAACAAGGGTGGAGAATCCTCACTCGACCTTCTTCTCTGATCTCTCGCCTACTTAAGGCAAAATACTTCCCTCACTGTTCTTTTATGGATGCATCTCTTAGTTCAAGACCTTCTTGGTCTTGGAGGAGTATTTTAGAAGGAAGGAGTGTTCTTCTCCTCGATTGTCGCCGTCAAATTTTTTCAGGTACCAACACTAGAATCCTTAATGACAGATGGATTCCTCGCCCCTCTGGCTTCTACATTCGAGAAACCCGCATACCTTGTGAAGAGTCTACTATGGTTGCCTCCCTTATTGATGAAACTCATAACTGTTGGAAGGAAAGTATTATCACTGAATTATTCACTTCTGAAGACCCTGAGATTATTCTCTCCATGCCACTGTCAAACCAACGTCTCCCTGATAGATGGATTTGGCATTTTTCCAAGAATGGAAACTTCACTGTTAAATCAGCTTACCACAAAATCGTTGAGTCTGGTATTGCAAACAACTTGTACAACTCTGGTGCATCTTCAAGTACAGGCCCAAACCCCATTTGGAAGCACCTTTGGAAACTCAAGATTCCTCCGAAAGTTGCTCATTTTCTCTGGAGATGTTGTTTCAATTCATTGCCTACATATGAAAATCTGCAAAGACGTGGAATTATTGTCCAACACAATTGTAATTCTTGCAACTCTCAAGATGGCTCATCCACTCACATCTTCTTTCATTGCACCTTTGCTACCCGTGTTTGGGAGAGCTGTGGCCTTATATCTCTCATCTTGCAGTTTCAACAACCACACTCTGATCGCTGGTTTCAGGAAATTATTCTCTCAGGTAATTCAGAACTAATTGACCTCTCCGCAGTTGTCTCATACTACTTATGGTTTTCTCGAAACAAATCCCTATTCAAGGGTTCTCCTTCTTATCCCACTGATGTCATACTTGCAGCAACACGCTTGCTCTCAGACTTTAGAAATGCAAAAGGCCAGCCAGAGAAACTGTGTCAATCTGACGCTTCACTTCGGTTGCGCCCGCCCGATAAAGGCATCCGCCTTTACTTTGATGGGGCAATTTCTACTCAAGATAAATGCGTAGGGGTCAGTGTATTTTTACAAAGAGAAGATGGTTCTTTTGGATTTGGCCTTTCTAAGCACTTCTCTGATATTTTGGATTCGGTATTAGCTGAATTTTTATTTCTCCGTTTGGCCTTACAATAAGCTGTCTCACAACAATTAGGCCATTTTTTTGTCATTGGGGATTCAGCTCTCATCATCCTTTGTGTGCTTGAGGAGTCAGATTGCCCCACAGCAGCCATTCCTATTTTGCTTGATATCAAGGCTCTGATCTCCAATTTACATTCAGTTAAATTTTGTTGGGTTAACAGAGCATTCAATTTGGTTGCACACGAGTTAACTTTTTACGCAAAAAACACACCACTTTGTGATTCATCTTGGGACTCTCCTCCCGATTTTATTATGTCAATCAGTACTGGCTGTTTCCAGCTCCATTAATGATTATTATTTTTCGGTCAAAATTTTTTTTTTTTAGCTGTAGTAGATACTAATTAAGAATGTGAAACTATTTTTAGTAGATCGAAGAATGTCTCTATTTAGAATGTGAAACAAAGATGAAATCTAAAGAGCACACATTTATTCATTATTATAATTAGGAAAATTATTTTTGCTATTTATATACATATATCAAAGAATTATGGTAAATACTAAATTAGCTTATATAATATTTCCACTCGTGGAACATAAATTTACTTAAAGTGGTCCTTGAAGCAATTTTGATTACTTCCAAATACTTATTAATTTTGGGACCAATTTAATTAATAAGTTTTCAGTAGTTATTACGGTACTATTTTCTATATTTTATTATTTTATTATTATTTTCTTTTGTGATTGAAAGGATATTATACATGATATTTGTATATCTTTATTTTAAGGGAAAGATTATATATGTGAGAATATCTCACGGAATTACTTCCGTTAGTATTTTAATAAAAAAGTGAGTAGAAAATGATACAGTAAACTATTTTATATTTATAATATAAATAAAGAGTGACAACATTTTTTTTAAAAAATGATAATAATATTTTTAAAAAAAGTGATAATTAATAAAAAAAGTGTAAAATGATTTCATCCAAGATTACCCTTAATTTAAATTAAGCAAATGTAAAACACTATAAAAGTCCAACCCCCTTATAAATTAAGGCAAATATTTATGTAAATCGATTTCACATAGGTATATAAATTCTCCTATTAATTTATGTTCTATTATACTTTTAGAGAGTGTTTGGTTCATTCAAATTTTTAAGTGGGCTAATAAAATCCATAATAGTTTTATGTGAATTAATATATAAACAAGGAATGACAATGTGAATTACCTAATACTTTAATAGTTTTATGTGATATTATAACCCCACCCTTTAGGTTGTAATTTACTGGGCCCTTACTAACAAACTTAGAAGGAAATTAAGTTTGATTAAGTGCTTTTAAAGTGTAAACTCCCTTATTTTTAGTTACATTTTTTAAGTTTATGAAGTATTATTAACTCAATGTAAAATCAAATTCTCTCTTAGAGTTCAATGTTTATTTTTTGGGTTTAAAATATTAAAAGGGTATAATTGTCCTTATAATTTATAAATAATGAGGGTTTACATGGAATATAATTCACAGACTCACTCTCTTATTAATATATAATCGATCTTAAATGACCACATCATCTAAAAGTTTAAGCTAGTAGAGATTAGAATCATTTAATATTTAATTAGATCACTCTAACACGTTTCCTCACATGTAGACGGTACAATTTTCTCAAGCTTTGCACGTAAAATTTTAAATAGGTGATGGTGAGATTTGACTCCTGAACCTTTGTTAGACCATAGTTCTTATACCATGTTAAATATTGATCCCCTCATCTAATAATTTAAGTTAGTAAAGAAGAAAAACATTTAATATATTTCGAAATCTCACTAGCGAAGAAAAAGACAATTGAAACAAGAAATTGTGATGAAACAAATTAAGTACGATCGCTGCATGTCATGTACATGTTTTCTTTTAATTTGTTGCCTTCTTATGAAGACATGATAATCAGATTTCTTAGCTGTCATTTTATTTATTGCATGTTGGCCCTCTATTAATTCTTCCCTATTCAATTTTTTTGCTACAAGAAACTTGTTTTTAGTTTATTTAATTAGGTTTTTAAAAATAATAATAATAATATAGCCTATACCAAATTCTGAGAGTTACTTAAGAATTTCATTCGAAGGAGAGAATAGATTTACAACCACTAAACTCCGTGAATGTGCATTTGTAATGATTTCATACATGCATGATAATAAATTATGTGTATAATTTAATATTGTGGTATTGTAAGATGGATATATGTGATGAGATGAGTCGATTTACTGTAAAAATATAGTTGTTATATAGGAAAAATATGCTTAGTTGTAATTAATGTATGTTTGTAGTGAATCATAGTATACTCCATTATCTTAAAATTATATTTTAATTAATTATTTATTATACTTAAAAAAAATTTCCTTTTTTATATAGATGTACATAAATATCCAATCCAAGCATTTTTTTTTTATATAATTATAATGTAGTGTTTTTTTTATCTAGGACACTTAAAATTTGCAATATTAAAAATCAGGTGGGCTAGCCCACCTGGCCATGGGGCTCTTCACTTAAGTGAGAGACTCAGATTCGATTCTCATTGAAAGCGAATTAGGAGAGTTGATATAAAAAGGCTTGGAGAAGGGGAAGTAAGGGTGCTTGGTGTATACTAACTATTAACTGGACTAACAACTAACATTTACCGATAAAAAAATTGTAATATTGAAGAATGGTAGAAATCTACTGTGAATCGGTTAATCATTCTATTTTCCTAAAATTATTTTTTAGGAGATCATCTACTAATTTTTGAATGATCATCTCAATAAAAATTTACATCAAATCAAAATTTGAAAAGTAATATTTTTTTATTTTATTGTTCATTTGTTGAGTAATTATTTATATTAAAGATTAATCCGTATATTAAAATGTACAAGAATTTGATGAATAATATTTTTAATTTAAAATAGCAATAATTCATTTCTATAAAGATTATAACATATATATAATTTATGTTTATATGTGGTTCATTTAATATTGTACTTTTGCAATTCACATTCAAGGTGAAGAGTAATGCTAGCTAGGTTATAATTATTTTTTTCCAATACATATTTATTCAAATAAAAAAAAAATTGAACCCAATTCACACGTACGAGACAACCTCTATCAAATTTACTTCAATTTAATATTTTTAGTAATTACTCATTGATATGCATTTATAAATGATGTCTGGTTTTGGCGATATAGTTTATATGAAAACAGGCTTGCAAATATAGATTATAATCTTTTTTAATTACACCATTTCTAGTTATCATTATTTGTTTATCAAAATTAAATATACACAAGTTTTCGACAAGAAGGAAATTGAAATAATTTAATTTAATTTTGTATACACTTGTAAAATGACAATTATATACCATGAAATATAAATATAGCTCCAAATGTAAAGTAAAATTAATAAATGGAGCAGATAAAAGTAGTACTCACTCCGTCCCAAACTCGTTTTCTTAGTTACTGTAGATACGGAGTTTAAAAAAATTGCTTTTTAATTAACTTTATTGACTTTTTAAGGGTATTGTGATCATTTTAGGTAATAAATAAATTATGAAGTATGTTATGTGTGTTATGTGGGTGTGGTAAAGTTGTAATTAAGATGAACTTTTAGGGGTGGAGATTAATGTGATATTTTCTTTTTTTTATTAAAATAATTAGTTTGGGAAGAATAAAAATGAAAAATAAGACAATGAGTTTGGGACGGAGGGAGTATTATTTACTTTGCAACTTATTTCATTTCGAATTCATGTATTTTACTGACGAATAAGAGATTATTGCATCCTTCATAAATGATAAAGATAAAAATGAAATTATATAGATGGAGACCGGAGAGTGTGTACGTATTTTGGCAATTAATAAGTACTTATGAGGAAGTAGATAAAATATCAACTCAAGGCTTTTAAAATAGTAGTTGAAATGTGTGATTAACAGTACTACTGATAGTACATAGTACAGTATTTATTGGTGGCTGGAAATAAAATGCATGTCTTTGTGCTTCAAATCCTAGGTACTCGTTCCCTCCATAAATGTTAAAATTTAAATGTTATGCTACGATTACAATTTACGCGAAAATTAAAAAATATTATATTTTAATGCGTTTTGAAATAAAGAAAAATAATATCTTAATATATATAATAGATAATTGTATTACTATAATATTTTAGGTTCAGGAGATATTTAATCATTTAATAATTTTAAGTAAATCTCATTTATGAAAAAGAAAAATATAACATTATTTGTAGGAAGTAATTTTTAGTGAAACATAACAATAATCGTGCAAGAAAATGAGTATACACCATTGATCTGGTTATCAGATAATTTTAAAAGGTATAATCATAATTTATCATTATAACTCATGATGTCTTAGATTTTTGATTCATGAGATAATTTAAAGGTATGATTGTTTTTAGATGAGATATTAAGGGTATAATTGTTTTCAACTAATAAGTAAAACGACCCGGAAAATTTTGCCCATCTTTACAAGAAACCCGGATAACGCTATCCGGGTAAATGAACTCATATTTTGAATCCGGTAGAGAAGGGTTAGAATTCACCCTATCAGTTCATTAATTAGAGTGAAGTTTAAAGTAGCCAAAGTATGGTCTTCCAAAAAGCACCTAAAATTTCACAAGGATTTGCATCTCTCAATTCCAAGTCTTTAAATGGAAATATAAAAAGACACTGACACCAAAATCGTTTGGCATACGATACCACCACAGTAGAAATTCTAAAGAATCTCGATGCTAATCTGACGAAGAATTGCGAAAATCCTTACTAGGCAAGGTGGTGGTCATACCGTCAGCATACCACTTGGAGAATCCTTTTTCTAGGGCCTCTCTCATCCATGCATGTCTGCACCGCTCAATGGCTTCGGGTATGGTTAGCCAACTTCTTTGCCGGTGGCTCTTTTCTGGCCAAGAATCCAGTTCCTCGTTCACGTGCAAAGCATACATCACGGCTCTACACAAACCTTCTGGACTGCATTCGTCTTGGAGGGTTTTGCTCTTGAAGGGATAGCATCCTAGAAAATGCTGACAAGTAAAAATGCAGGGATTAAAGTCTGTCCAACAATGCTGTACTATCAGAATTATCAAAAATACAAAGAAAATGTATGATTAAAGTTGTTTCTGTCCATCATGTTTGACAGCATTTATTCTCCTAGTTTTTGACCTAGTTTTTGAAGTATTAGAGGTAGATAATTGAATTGAGAAAAAGAAAGATAAATCAGGTGGCCACTTTTTCTAACAGAATATGCAGCAGCAAATTGCAAGGTGCTGTAAGCCTAGTTTTAAAACTGTCTCACTTCCAAATTACCTATTACAACCAAGATTTCAACGAATATAAAACCTGCAAAATCACTTCGTTTACTTCACATTTGGATCCACATGACATCTCCAACAAATTATTCAGGATCCTAAAATGTCACCTTTCAACAGGAAGCAAATATGAGTTTACGTTCAACAACGATAACCTTACAACTGACACCAGCCAACAATCAATTAAAATTCATCTCATGTTTAAGAATTCTCTACAAATCTGAGCATATTGACTAGAGAGATCTTGGGTAAAATTATCTTTAATAAGACTAAAGCATCCTTGGGCTGGGGATTCCATAAGAATCAGAAGTCCACTTTTGATCGCCTCAAAAAGAGTCACCAAGCTTTTTGGCACTCATTAAAATTAATTTAATGTGTAACTTTAGGCATAAACAGGTCCCCAGTTATATGATCTTTGCTTCTTGAGTTTTTCAGGCATATAATGTGGTATCACCCAAAAATTCACCTCTTCAGTTAGGATTAAACAGACAAAAATAAAGGATGACCAAAATCTTAATAGTTCTTAAACAAGTAAATATACAAAAGGCAGCACATAGGTGTACCCATAGGGAACAGCCAAGAAAACAGTGCAGGGTAGCCAAGAGCTTCTCAATCAATATAAATGGATCGATGATTTAGTTTACTCCAAAATTTGCTAACTAAAAATATTATATTCCTTTTTTTTTCTCAAATACAAACTGCTCGACTCATTGCACAGTGTATTCTTAAATCTAATCAAGATTGTTCTTCATCATCATTCAGCATATGTTACTTCACCAAACTTCAATGCAATACATCCATGAAGCAGGAACTTATTCACTAAAATTGAAGAGACAAAAATTAAAAAAAAAAAACAAAAACAAACAAAAAAACATTATAACCAAGCAACTGAGCAAGATAACAAATAGTATTTCTTACCACTAAATACCCTCGTACTCCAGCCTCTTCCATGGCTTCCCTCTCTGCTGCCTGTTCTGCAGTTTCATCGTTTTCCCATCCACCCTAGATAAGTATCACGAGTACATGTGTCAGAGAGATGACTTGATAGATAATTCAAAATTTTGAATCAGTAAACAAGAAATAATAAGATAAAACTACTGGTTAGTAATATTTTAATTTCATTTTAAACAGCTAACAGGATTGCACTGGATGAAGCCATGAGAAACCTAAAAATCCATCAGGCCTTTTAAGTAATTTTTCAACCTTTCTTCAGTGGAACATGTTCTGTTCTGCTAGCACCGTCTCATACAGGAGGGAAGAAAATGGGAAATTTAACTTGTCTGGTACACATAAAGGGAATCAAGGCTTCTCTGGGAAGAAAGGTTGACGGATAAGAAAAACATCAACTAAAGCATCTTGTCAACTAAATAAGAAGATTATAAACCAGTATCCCAATTCACCCAAAGAAGAGCGATGATGTATCTGACACAAGCTTACTCCCACACGAAAGAAGGAAAACCAGCTTTGAGAATAGGAATATTCAATGCATTAATCTAGAATGTTCCATCATTCTTATCCACATTGCACAATATAGTGCTTTATGTTCTTATCACAACCTAGGGCACATTCGCACAGGGAGGATTAAAATAATCTGCCCTAACTAATACCATCTCCCAACAATAAATTTTGGATCACGCACAGTACCATCATGAAATATAATGAAAGCCAAGAATCATTAATTGTATTGCACTACACTTGATGTTTGGATATGTTGGGACAAAAGTAGGAAAGTGGTGGAGACTATGTAGTAATCTTTTGAGGTTGTGTGCTTGCCAATATTATGGAGGTGCTAACTAGAATAATTCCTATCCAGTGACAGCCTATGAACATGAAAGAATATTTTCAGTAACAGCAGAGCATTTCAAGCTATACAAGAGAAAGACGAGCTATAAAATGCTCTATCAATCTACCTCCGCTTATCCACAAATGCACAAAGCCACAAGTCTCACCTTTGGAAATAGAAGACCAGGACCACTAGTTGAATTGATCATCAGTACCTCAACTATCTTTCTTGGAGTGCCACCCCCATCTTCTGCAATCCTATATTTATAAGGAATACACCTGAAAGGTGACTTCAATGGTTAGAACAGAAATTATGCAATGCATGGTTTAAAAAACATGGCTAAAAAACAGAGGAATAAAAGAGAGAATGTAGAAATAGATAGTGTATACTGAATATTCATTAAGGTCGCCTCCTACGTCATAGTGGCATATATATCCATAAAGAAGTGAAATCAAATGACAGAAATCGATGGAATTAGTGCGTGTTAATATCAAAGAAACTAACAAACAAGAATTACAGTGCCGAAATATTTTTTTAAGATCACTGGGGAAGCTCCTAAAAAATTTACCTTGCAGAATCAGTTTGAGACCACAAACACCACAAAGTCAACTATCCCACAAGAAAACTAATCATAATTCCTTCATTCCTCATATATGGATTTTTTATTCTCTTTATTGTTATTTTTTATTTCATTGAAAAGGAAAGCTACCAACTTACCTAAAGAAAAGAGATCCCTGTAGATCCTGAGGCTGAGAGGAAAATTAATAACTACTTTGCTTCCACTAAATGACAGTTTTGATGATGATACAGCATAAAAGGATTGGCAGGATATTTTAGGCTGGTTGCTAGGATGACACAAGAAGCTTGATCATCATTCACAAATTGCCAGTAAAAAAGAAACATAGACCAGATAAGCAAGTTCAAAAAATGCATCTCTCTATATGACCAAAGGAAAATGCATTACTAATATTATTAAATTAAAAAAGATTGAAGCCCAAATCCAACTTAGCTTGCTTTTCCTTTTCTTCCTTAACACTGCCTAAAACCCCCTGTTCATTTGATCAAGCTTGCAGCAAATTAAGTCCAAAAAAAATACTACTTCCTCCGTCCCAACAAGTATTTCACGTATTGGTGTGAGCGAAGTTTAAGAAAATTTTGTATTTTTATGTATAAAGTAAGAAAAAGAATACATATTTTAGTTGATTTAATGAAAAAGGTGTGTAAAGTTATTGGGAGGTGTGTAAAGTTGTCGAGAGATGTGAAAAAGTAAGTATTATATTGGGATATGGGTAAAAAGTGAGTATTATTATAATGTATTTTTTATCAAATTTAGTAAAAGTAAAGTGTGAAATACTTTGAGGGGCGGATGAAAAAGGAAAGGGTAAAATATTTTGGGGGACGGAGGGAGTATATACTAATTACTCACACTCTTTCCCCAAATTAAACAAAATCCCAGAAGCTAAAAACGCCAAGAGCCAGAAATCTTGAACATTCCACTTAACAAACAATAACAAATCCCATCTCAACCTCCCAACAAATCCAAAAATCATCACAAAAGCAACTCCAATTTCCCACATTAACCCAATTGAGGCAACGCCTCTCTCATGCAAGAACATCAACAGAAACCCATGCATATCACGTGCATAACCAGAGAAAACAACACAAAAATAAACATTACCCAGCAATGAGGCGGTAACCATCTTCATAGCGCTGCTGTTGACGGCCAGTTCTAGCCACCAATTCAGACATTTATTTCCAAATCCAAAAATCAAACAAATTACACTGCAGTAATCTCAAATGTGTGTGTATATACACACGAATCAGACGGTGCTTTCAAAGATTATAAGACAAACGAAGCAGTAATTACCCTAAGAAATCCTCAATTTCATCAAGAAATTGAAAAAGGGCCTAAAGTTCAACATTAATTCCATCGAGGAGTAAAAGAAAATTTAAATCTTTGAAGGGTGGGAGGGCAGCGGAAGGATCGGAGCACGCTTCAGGGGTAAAGAATTGCAATTTATGCAGTCAATTTTGGGTGGGTGCATCGTAATTGGAAGGTCGGTTAATTGCACTATTATATTACTGTCGTAAATTACACAAACGCCACTCCAAGCTATAAATGTTTCTTTTCAAGTCTCGTTTTTACCCCTCATCTTCAGGTCAGAAATAGCAACTCGGCGGGATTTTGGGAATATGAGAAGGGTAAATTTGGTATTACGTGTAGGGTGGTGCACACGGGTGTTGTCGCCCACAATTTTAGAAACTAGATCATGCTGCCACGTCATCTTTCCTATATTTTGTTTTTTATTTTTAAACACAAAATATATAAAATAAATGACAGACTATCTAAATTGTCAGTGGTCACGTATCACATGGAAACTGAACTAATAAATTCTTTTTTAAAAAATATACATTTGAATTATTATAATAAAATTAATAAAAAATATATATATAGTATATATTTTACTTCCTCAATCCTAAATTACCTAGGTTGTTTAAGAAAAATATTTTTTTACAACTTAATGGAGTAAGATTATAAAGCACTTTAAATATTAAATGAATTAAAAAGTATATAATACGTTAGGAAGATTTAAAAATGTAAGATTTGTGAAAGTATAAACAAATAAAAAAATTATGAAGTGTTGTATAAGACAAAGTATTACTATATTATATAAATAAATAAATAAATACATCCTCTTATTTAAACTTTAGCCATAAGTGAGATATGGATTGAATTTCGTTTTTGTATAATATTGTGAGTAGAGGTGGGCGATATGGTATACCAAAGTTTTTGAATTATACCATATACCATACCTAAAATATCGGTATTAGAAAAATCATACATTTACCATACCAAAAGTTTCAGTATACCATAGTTTGGTATACCGAAATTTCTGTATAAGAAAATGTCATACCTTTTTCTTACCAATATTTAAGTATTTTCTCCGTCCCACTTCAATCTTTACATATTTTTATTTTGGGTGTTCCATTTTAATCTTTGCATTTCTCTTTTTATGGGACTCACCTAAAACAATTAATATATCACAATTGGGTCCACATCCAATACTAATATACTACACATTTTACATTAAATATTATATTTTTCTACCAACTGTTTATTAAAATATTATACTCATTAATCAACATGCACAAAGAAATCGTAAGCATTGAAACGTTCAAATTTAAAAACATTAATAATAAAAGTAAGAGTTTAATCCTAATGAGTGATTGGTGTACCTGATAACGATTAAGTTCTAAATTAATTAATTAAAAATTAACTCTTAGATTAATATTAAAATAAAAATAATTACAATTATACTCTAAATTTAAAATAATAAACCCTATAGTGCTAACACGTATGTTCTCCAAAAATTAACTAAATTCAATGATGGGTCAATAGTTTTAATTAATATATTAGAATTTCTTTTAATTATATATACCTTACTAAAATAATTTACGGTATTTCGGTATATACCAAATATCCGCGATTTTAAAATTTTACATACCTTTACCGTATCAAAAAATTCAATACGGTATCATACCTTACCAAAAATTTCGATATACCTAAAATTTCGGTAAGTTTGGTATTTTTTAATATGGTAAATACGGTATACCAAAATTTCGGTATTTTCCCCAGCCCTTTTGTGAGGGCAAATACTTTTGTGAAACCACAAAAAATATTTATGAAATCATAAGAAATGATAACTTTTATAATGTAATAAAGTGATACTGACGAAAAGAAATACATATAAATTATTTAACGAATAATTTATAGTATAAATAAAAAGTAACAATGCTTTTTTTAAAAAATAATAACTAAAAGATAATTAATTACGAAAATATCTTGAAACTGTCTCATAGATAGTAAACATAAAATTGAAAAATAATTAGAGTTGAGAAGCTTCTCAAGATGATGATGATCAGTAGGGAATTTCAACGTCATAATTTAGTAATTATTGAAAAAAAAATAGAGTTGAGAAGCTTCTCATGCTGGTTGATGAGAAATGTCTTCCACTTCAAATTTACATCATGAGAAGCTTCCTTCATGCCACATATATCATATGTGTGTTAACTGTCATGCTTTAAACAGCTTAGTCACATTCATGCCCCCACCCCCCTCTCCCTCTCTCTCTCTCTCACTATCTCTCTCATTTCAAATTCAAATTGATAAGAAATTAATTAATACACAAGTGTTGTTGAGATGAAATAGCTTCTCAGTACTGGTTTGCAATTTCTGATACAGAAGAATATGTCCCAAGAACTGCACTTATAACTCCAAATACAACTATGCTCATGCTGATGATCACCTGTTATATAACATGATAAAAACCCAGTTTCAGTAAAAGATTTGGAAACTTGATGTTTTTAGGGGCAAGTCGTCGAATAAATGTATAATAAGTTCGGTCATCACCTGTGATCTCGTCGCTTTCTTCCCCAAAATCTTCACGAAACATAAAGCGGGCATTATAACAGCCTGATAAGAAAATCACATCATGCATCAAAGATTCAAATCCATTGGATGGTTCAACATTAACTCAAAAAGGTGAGAGGAATTATTAATGCAGTGAACCTTTTGTAACTAGTGTTCCACTATTGTTTTATGCAGTCCATGTAGACATTCTAATACGTGTGTTTATACTTATTAGCAAGTTAAAAATGTTGACATCCATGACCTAAAATGACCAAACATTGCATTCTTGAGTTACATCAACTGGTGTTTCTTTAGCGGAGCAAAAGATAGCACTATATGCATGATCTCTTACATGATTTGGACTGTCTTGAGACTGTATGTTCTAGGTTTGACTTTCCCTGTTCCAAATATTCATTCATGGATTCAGCATCATAAGAACCCGACGTCTTGTAGCCAACAAGCATTTTAGTTTATATTTGGATAGATTGTTTAGTTATTGTTAACATCTAGCTTACTCAATCTAGCATTACAGCATAGTTATACATAGTAGAGCATATTCCTGCATTTGCAAGAAAGAATCATTTAGGAGCAGCAGTTTACTACTTCTAATCAAAGCCTCAAAGGGATCAAATCAATGCTCACCACAAGTATACTGAGAACAGAACCTATCAAAGCCATCATGATACCTGCAAAAGGGAAAGTGTGTCAACTAATCAGTCAATACTTGCATAATGTGGAAGGGTATTAGAAAGTGAGAGAGAGAGGAGAGAGAGTGAGTGAATAAGAAGGAGGCTCTAGCTATTGAGCTTGAACGAAGCTTAATCAACTAATCTCGAGCCAAAAGTGAAGCTCAGTCAAGCTAAATCCTTGCGCATCCAGCTCAAACTCAAAATTCTCGTGAGGGTGTTGTGCTTAATATAGCTCTTCTATAATTTGAGAGGAATCATATATTATAGTTTAGTTCATTAATCAATAGTATAAGATATCGCATTGTATATTTAACTGCCTTGGACACCAGCATTCAGAACCAATTTTAATGGCCACTTGTAACCAAAAGTTCGTTTGTTATTGAGGAAGATATGAACTTGGAAGTAAGGTTCATAAGAGTACTTACCGAAGAAAGGAAGAGCAAATGCGATGCAAACAGTAGAGAAGACGAGTACTGTTCTCAGAAGAACAAAAAACCAGAAACTGCTGGCAACCCTAGAGGGTACAAGTTCCTCTATGCTTCTAGCCAAGGGGTTCATCAGCAAGGCATATTTGCTCAGTATTAAGGAAAACCCAACAATATTGTGCAATTCATTTATATATAAATATAAAAAAATATAATATAATACTAATTGAGAATTAGATATTGTGAAAATTTAAAAAGGATATTTGGAAAATGGATTTATAATCTGCAAAGATTAGAGCAAAAATAATCATCAGTAAACGGCTGAGCAAATAAACCTATGTTCATAGTCATTAAAGAAAAGAGAGACATAAGATTAGATATCTACAGTTGTCCATATTGCAACTTTTGAAATGACTGAATCTTCAGGCATACTCAGAGTTATCTGTGACAATGTGCTCTGTCCAAACATGAGAAATCCCATGATAGCGACACCTCCATACAGCAGAACACAAAGCAGAAAGCTGGGTGAAAATTCCAAAATATTAACGCATCAGATCAAACTGAAAGTAATCGAGTACAAATGAATATATAATAATTTTTTTAAAAGGTTTATAAGTTTGCATACCAAATTACAAGTGCTTTTGTGAACTGTGTTTTATCAGCCATTGATTGATATATATTTGGGAACACGGAGTGCCCGGCATAGCAGAATCCATACATGCCAATAACAAAAGGGATCCCACTCCAGTTTACTAGTTCTCCAGTGTGATGAAAACTTATACCATCAATTACCCCGAGTAAAGGTAAGCAAACAACAATAATTACAGTGGCAAGAACACCACAAGCTGAAATATGAAGCGAAGAGAAACAAAAATGAATCGCTGCTTAAAAACAACATTTCACAGTAAATTAATCAGCACCATTGTTTATCACCTGAAAGATATGATATGATTCGAAGATCCCTCAACCAAACAGTTGGTAGGACGATAAGAGCCGTCAAAATACCAAACAAATGGAGAGAATCGAGCTTAAGGCCCGCCCACTCCAGACTAGCTCCAGGAAATAACCTTGTAAGATTGTCTCCTTCTAAAATTATAAACTCCACACAGTATGACTGCATAGGTGGGAAAAAAATGTTCAGGGGTGTGCGTTGAGAACTAAAAAAGTATAGATGAACCTGGAAATCTGATTGTCATCCACTCACATATAATTCGGCATACAAAATGATCTGCATCAAGATGCACCAGAATGTAAGTATCACCAGGTTGGGGCCTCTTCTCCAGTAAAATTTAAATGGTTATCAAATGAAGTGTCATGGATGATAATGTCATAAAAAAGAACTTTTTGCTCGTGTGTTACATAGGTGAATTACCGATATGAAAAGTCGGCCGTATCTTCCAAAAGCAGCTTGTCCAATATCTGGGTAAGTTATGATACCTTCCCTGCTCTCAAAGCAGTATCTCATGAGAGAAGCTGTGTAACAACAGATAACAGCAAAGATGACTAGGACTGCCATGCTACTCCACCCAGCTTCTTTCACCGTGTATGGTGTAGAGAGTAGTCCAACCCCAGCCATCACATTCACCCCTGTATCAGATCAGTATAAGAACTTTAAAACTGCAAACCCAATTATACATTTTTCTGGAAAATGGAGAAAATTTTGGCTGTAGATCCCCAGTCCTCCATTACAATAACTTCTTATTGTTCCCATTAACGAAATAGAACCACACTAACATCCAACTAGCTAAACGAGGTTATTTGTAGATTTTCTAGAAAAACTGGGTATAATATAGAGATGCTATAACTCGAACATCTAATCCTATGTTTAAAACATCACAAATGTATAAAAGGGATTTATCTCAAATTTAATATCAGATAAACCTGCTTACCATTGAATATTGTCTGAGAAAAGCTACATCCATGACCAATTAAAAGTTCTCCTGATAGTTGTCCATACAGCGATGCTTTCTCCGACGCAGAGAACCGTGCTATAGAAATGCTTTCCAGGTCGCCAACCTCCTCAACTGTATTTTCCTTCGAGAACAAACTTGCTTTGGAATCAGAACGCAAATTGTCATTGTTAACTTCTTCAGAAAATGAATATCGAGCACTGGAACGACGTCTCAAGGTGCCAAAATTTGGGGATGCAGAAATTGTGTAAGAGTCAGTTGTCTCCCTGATTCAGAAATGACAAGGTCCGTTGTATGAAATGTGATCACGAGAGCTAAAAGAACCAGTTCATCCATTATCTCAACCAATAGTCAATACTTCAAATTATTCAGTTGAATCAGAAAAACCACTTAGATCAAATGATGTGCCATGAATTACTTAGAAGCAAATCATTGACAGTTATGTCAAGCAATCCCAAGATTACAAACCAAATACCACCCTAGCTCCCTCAAGAAATAAGAACGTCAATAAACTTTCTTCATTCAAGAAATGCACTACAGGATTAATATTAGGGGCCGCTTGGTTCGAATTCTTCAATTGGAAGGGTAATGGGTATCGTTAAAGAGGTCAATCACAATGGGATTGAAAGTGATTGAAGGGTGGGTGTAGTTATTGAAAAATGGAAATGATTGAGAATTTTTTATTCCCATAAGATCAACCAAGTATTAACCATGGGAATCAATATAACTCTAGTCCTGTTAACCCTACCCATTACCCCCAACCAAACACCTCCTTAGTTCTTGCTTTAAGACGGCTATTCCACGACCTCTGTTTTGCAGAATCCTAAATTAATAAGTATATTTACCTTAGTGTTCTCAAACTAAACCAGTTATAACGTTTTCTCATAATTTACAAATTTACATATATACAAGTAATAAATTCCATTCTTAGTACGACGGAAGGTGGAAAAACAGAAAAAAAATATCAAATAAAAGATGATACTTACAAGAAACTCCGAGGCCACTGTAGAGAAGAGAATGGCGAGGCAGGGGATGATTTTTTACCATGTGGGTCTTCTGCATCACCACCCTCTTCATCACTGCCACTGCTAGAGTCTATCTTTCTGTCAATCTCTTCATCATCATCTGTGCTCTCCAGAAAGTATTCAGATAACTCTTCGGCTCTCTGCGCCATGGTTATGCTCTGTTCAGGTTAACAGTACCAGCTCCAAGATTAAAGAATTAAAGAACCAAGTATTTTGCATGAAAGAGGAGAGAGAGAAGTTACAATGAGTGAGAGGCGCTTCTAGAGAAGAGAAGATAAGAGTAAATGAGTAATGATTGATGAATTTGTGGAAAAAAGTAAGGAACGTGTACTGTTTGCATGGGTAAACCAACTGACAGCACACCTTCCAAAGAAAAAGATGTATCACTCCCAAAAAATTCCCAAAAATATATAAATATTTTTTTATTACCATTTAAAAGCAAAAAGTGGGCCATGGAGTTTTTTATATTTTCCACTGCGTCGCCTTTCTGTATATCTGTCTGCAGACCAAGTATCTTTTCAATCTTTGATTCTTTCGATTCCAGCAATGTTGGTGAGGGACCATGAATTTCAGGACCAAAAAGAAATAGATAAAAGCTTAAAAAAATGAAAATCTTGAATGATATGTTTTCTGAGGATAGAACTTATGTGCAGATAAGCATCATACATATTTCTTTTTGCAAATCCGTTGGCACATCCTTTCCATCATATAAATTGTGAGAAAAATCCAAGTCAGAACATCAATCATCACAGGTTAACAAAACTGTACCACTGTGGAAATTTGATATAAATTATACAGACCAAATATTACATAGCAGCTTTTTTCTAAAGGTAACACCTTACACTGTGCTCAAGTTGAATTTAAAAATTTTGATGTTTTTCTAAGAATTAAGAAAGCTTCAATCGCACCTTTTCTGAATTAATATGGTAACCCACCTTGTATATAAACAGATTCCACTTGTTGACGTGATAATCTCTAGAAACTACAGACAGAAGCATGGTTGTAACTCTTTGCTGAAGCCATTTCCGTAGCCTTCATTAAGGGGACAAAACTAGATTGTTCAGTGGATTATAATCATCATATAGGTTCAAATGATCTGCAGAAATTAAACAGTGCAACATCCAATGCGACAGAAAGATACCATGATTATTGAAAACTACCTGATTTATGCAGAGGATGATGTCTGATTTTCATGAGGCAGATGTAGCTCAGGATACTCTGTTGGTCAGAAACTTAACTTTTGTGATTTTTGGAATTGATAAAACCAGCAAAATTTAACAGTTATAAACAGCTTTCCATGATATCTACTGCACTCCCATGTTCACTCAAACATGCAGTTAATGAATTTAATCTATCATAAACACACTGTTCTTCAGGATAACCGCGGTCACCATTAAGAAACACTCGCATACCGCCACCAAGTTCAATCCAACTACAACCAGGAGATTTCTTCACATCGTTTTGCCTCATCATATGTCTCAACTCTGCCACTTCTGCATATCTTCCAGCTTCTCCATAGATATTAGACAACAAAACATAATTTCCACAGTGCTCTGGATCGAGCTCGAGCACCTTCTGAGCAGCCACCTCAGAAAGGTCAGCATTCTCATGGAGCTTACATGCAGCCAAGAATGCCCTCCACACAACTTGATTAGGCTCAATTGGCATACTTGATATCAACTTAAAAGCTTCCTCAAGTTGCCCGGCTCGACCGAGCATGTCGATGACGCATGCATAATGCTCGATAACTGGAACAATGCCATATCGTGGCTGCATTTCTGCAAGAAACTGTCGCCCCTGAGTTAAAAAGCCTGCATGGCTACAGGCTGCTAATACTCCAACAAAGGAAACCTCATCAGGTTTCAATCCATCCTCACACATGCGAGAAAACAAACACAATGCCTCGCTCCCGAATCCATGCATACCATATCCCATTACCATAATATTCCATGAAGCAACATCCTTGACTTTCATTTCATCAAAAACCATACACGCTTCCCTCATTCTTCCGCATTTTGCATACATATCCATAACTGCATTGGCAGTATACGTACTACCTGCCTTGTCCAATCCATTAACTATCATATATTTATGCACCTCTCTTCCGTGCATCAATGCTGACAAATGCGAGCAAGCAGGAAGAACAGCAGTAACCGTCACTAAATCTGGCTGAAACCTTGAATCCAACATTCCCTTCAACAAACTCAAAGTCCCCTCATAATCTCCACATTGTTCATGTACACTAATAATGGAGTTCCACGAGTATATATCCTTCTCAACCATGTTTTCGAAAACCACTACTGCATCCTCAAGCTGCCTGCATTTCCCGTACATATCAATCAGTGTATTCAAAACAGCTATTCCTGAATCATAGCCCATTTTCATGGCTAATCCATGAACTATCCTTCCATTGTAAAGGTCTCCAGCCAATGCTAGAGCTGATAACACCCCAGTAACAGTGAATTTGTTAGGAAGGAGCCCCATCTCAACCATCCTCCTAAAAATCACCAAGGCCTTTCCAAACTCCCCAATCTGCACATATCCGTTAATCATTGCATTCCAAAGAACAATATCATCTCTCACAGGCAATTTTTCAAACATTTGCAATGCATCATCCATCAGATCAAACTTTAAGTAACAATGCACCAAAGCACTGCCTATAAACAGATCAAAACTCAGCATAAACTTAAACAACAACCCATGAATATTTTTTAAATCAACAATATTCGAACAAGCCTTAATCGCGCAAGGGAAAGTAAACTTATCAGGGGCTATACCAAACATCCGCATTTTACAGTAGAACTCAAACGCTTCAAATGTCAGGTCATTAGAGGTTAATCCTGCTATAATAGAATTATAAACAAACACATTGTGAACTGGGGTTGACGCGTTAAACACAGATACAGCATCGCCAATGGAGTTGCACTTGGAGTACATATTGATAAGGCTTGTAGCAGAAAGAGGAGAAACAAGATGGCCATTGACGAGCATGAGGGAATGCACTTTCCTCCCCTTGGAGAGCTCTTGATTCTTCGCACATGATTGAAGCAACGCTATGCAAGTTTGGAGATTTTGCAACTCGCTTGGTTTAGAACAGAATTTGCGGGAGAATTTGAAATAGTTAATACGTAAACAATTGGCCAAGATCATAAGTTTCATCATTGAAGCTTTCAGTAATTAGAACTATTCAGGAATGGCCGGCGAAAGGCAACTGAAATCGCCGTTTCCGCCGGGGTGATGAAGGCGGAGAAGAGAGGCGAGCGGACTGGGCCTTCCGTTGTAAAGATGTTATCTTGGGCCTTTAGAAGAAGCCCAATTTTCAATTTTAAATGTTGGGTACAATACGTTTTTTTGAAGCGCAGGGGTGGGTGAAGGTGGAGACAAGAACCGTTCTACTGGGCCTTCCGTTGGAAACATGTAATTATGGGCCTTTAGTAGAAGCCCAATTTTTCAGTGTTGGGCAGATAACTATCCAATAAGATTTCATTGGTAAAAAACAAATTTATTTTTTTTTTAATTTTTTTAATGAATTCGCACGTTTGGATATACAAGAAAGTGACTCGAAAGAATTACTAATCAACATCATGCTAATTTACACCTTTTTATAATGTACAAGAAGGAAGGGGGTGAGCGAATATATAGGAGATGTAATATTCTTTGCTTTGTTCTAAAGAATTGTATTATTTCACATATTGAATTCCAATATTGCAACTCCCCACCCCCCAAAATTGGCACATATCATTTTGCAAAATTGTGTGAAGATGGGGCAATCACTCAAGAAATTTGGTGCTCATCTTCTTCTTTGCAATCCCACTCAAACATGCATACATCCACATAAAAAGGGCTTATTTGCAGTCTGAGGTATTTAATCTTGAATAAAAATATAGCCTTTAAAAGTTTGAATTTTTGGCAAAAAAATCATTTTCTTGAGTCAAAATAAATTTTATTTTCGATTTTTTCTTAGCTAGGTAATATAATAGCAAAAAGTCTGTCAACTTGTTTGCCATTAACACTTTATGATCATAAATTAGTCAGAAGATTATTTTCAAGATTAGATACCTCTGGAGTAGTGTCATATCACCGTTGGATCATTTATAAGAAGATAAAAGTACTTGAGTTACTATTTCTTAAATATATAGGATTTTTTTTATTTTTCTATTATGTGTCATTCTATTCAAAATTCAGTATATTCATTAACTTAATTGCAGGAATTTTGCAAGAAAAAGATAAGGAAATTAGAGTCATAATCGAACAATGTTATGATAATTACTTCGTAAACACTCATGATTGGACCACTGCAGACTTCTATCACGCAGTTTGCAAGATAGTCGAGTAATTTTTTTAATATTATTATTATATTAATTACACATATGAATTAAAAAAAATCCCATAGCAAATTCAAGTTCTTCTTTTTTTTTTTTTCCAGAGAAATAAACGAAAGAAATGGCAGCACACAATTTCAGGTCCCAAAAACTAGCACACTTAAACAAGCATACCAGGTAGGAATGTAATTTAAATAACTGTTATTAATTTATGAAACTATGCAGACCTAATGATCATGACAATATTTGCTACTCAGGTTTCAGCTTTTGGCCTGGAGCTGCTCTCACATTTGGTAATAAATTAAACTAGTATATAATTTTTAAAAAAATTATATCATAAATTAATTCATTTTTGTTGATCAGAAACATGAAGGGTTAGGAAAAACCTTGTCCATGGAAGAATTTGAGAAGATAATTGGAGTGGTGATTGTTGAGAGTGGAGTTGCCAACATTGTTGCTAAAGAAATGTTGTTGTATGTGTATGGACTTCCCACCATTGCCTTCTTCATTAAGCAATGTTTGGTTCCAAAGTTAATCCCCAGTGTAGTTTTCATCCCAGCTGTCACTTCTGCCACTGTTTTTCTTCTGGCCAAACTTAACAAGCTTTGATCAAATTAAAACTGAAGAGAGAGAGAGAGAGAGAGAGATCACAATGTATAATATGCCTTGACCATTTCAAGAATTTATTTGAATATTATGACATCTTTTATAATTCATTTCTTTTCCCATTGACCTTATATGTTCTTTTATTTGATTATTTCAATCATTTTCAACAGAAAGACTATTATATAGAACAATGAAAAAATATTTTATACTTATATATTTATACATATATATTATATACATATAAGTATACTATATATAGAGGTTGGATCCGTATACATCGACAATTGTCTGTATTATGTGAACCAATTTTAATGGTGGATGAACAAGTCTGTGTTCTTGCTGTCACAAACCAATCATTGTCCAGTGAGATTTTCTCTGTCTCATTGCTACATTACATTCTCAAAACAGTAATGATTGGTTGGTCTTTTCTTGGATTTGCCACGTCACTTTGATCCAAGAAAGAAAAGAAATTTTTGTTTGGTTTAGGTTGTTTCTCTCCTGTTTTTCGTACGTTGGGAGGAGAGAGAGCAGGGGGAAGCTAGGAAGATGGAATGAGAAAGGAAGACAGAGAGAGAAGAGAGAGAAAGCAACAACAACAACAAAAATGTGTTTGATTCTTGATTTGCATGGCTAAGCTATGCAAATGCAGCCAAAACATAGATTGATGATGCATATTATCAATGGCCTAAAAGGATACATAGATTGTGTGTTTTAGGAAATATAAATAATTTAGAGTGTTGTAGGGTGTTGTAGCCATGAAGGCCTGGGAGGCAACTGTCCGAAAGACACAAGCTGCAGCCAAAAAACGTGCCAACACCATCTTCGGTACGTCGTATGCAGTGGAGAATGCCGATGATGAAAACGAAGGGGATCAAGAGGAGGAGATACGTGCTAGTGGAGAAGTGTACCATGCAGAGAGATTCCTCCCCAATGGAGACTACTACACCGGCTATTGGGCCGACAATTTCCCCCACGGACAAGGGAAGTATTGGTGGACAGATGGATGTATGTATGTAGGAGAATGGTTCAAAGGCAAGACAATGGGGCAAGGAGTGTTTAGTTGGCCATCGGGCGCCATGTATGAAGGAAATTTCAAGAGTGGTTTCATGGATGGAGAGGGGACCTATACAGGTGCTGTTGGGGGTACCTATAGAGGTTCTTGGGTCATGAATCTCAAGCATGGTTATGGTATCAAGGAGTACTCGAATGCGGATAGTTACGAGGGCGAATGGAGCAGAGGATCACAGGAAGGACAGGGGAAGTACACTTGGAAGAATGGGAATTACTATGTTGGAGAATGGAAGAATGGCAAGATTTGTGGACATGGGACTATGTATTGGACTAATGGGAATGTTTACGAAGGGAATTGGGACGATGGATTGCCTAGTGGAAACGGGACGTTTAAATGGCCGGATGGGAGCTTCTATGTAGGTAACTGGAGTAGTGATCCTAAGGAGCAGAATGGGACTTATTACCCCTCTGGATCACAGCAAGAGGGCACTCTAGAATGGGACCCTCAAGAGGTTTTCACTAATGATTTGAAAGATTTCAAGATTTGCCCCACTGAGAAGATCCCTGTGTGGCCTTCACAGAAGAAGCTTGCAGCCTGGAGGTCTACCAAAGGATCTGATTCCAGTGTCCGACATAGAAGAATGTCGGTTGATGGTCGAATGGATGCTGGTGTCGAAAAGGATTTAGGCAACATGCGTTTGTCGGATGGTGCTGCTCCTTCTGCATGGATTTCTGGCACTGGAATGGGAGAGGCTGATGAGTCTTCGCCTGCTGTTCAGCCGTCGGGTACACCGTTGAAGATACCAAAGGTGGCGAAAAGACAAGGGGAGACCATCTCTAAAGGGCATAGAAATTATGACCTGATGCTGAATTTACAGCTGGGAATTAGGTACCTCTTGTCTAGTGTTGTTCTTTATGTTGATGATGATTGTATTTGTATGTGTATTTGTTATAGTGTACGTATTTTTGGTGTAGGCATTCGGTGGGAAGACCTGGACCGCCTCCATCGCTCGACTTGAAGCCATCAGCATTCGATCCTAAGGAGAAGTTTTGGACAAAGTTCCCTCCTGAGGGGTCTAAAAGCACTCCTCCACACAACTCTTGTGAATTTAAATGGAAAGATTACTGCCCCAAAGTGTTTAGGTGAGTCCTTTAGTTAGTTTGATTTGTTCCTACGTTGCTATAACTATAAATGTGTGTGTCTATACCTTATTACTACAGGACACTGAGGATGCTGTTCAAGGTGGATCCAGCTGATTACATGCTGTCCATTTGTGGGAACGACGCCCTCCGAGAACTTTCTTCGCCCGGTAAGAGTGGAAGCTTCTTTTACCTGACCAACGATGATCGTTACATGATAAAGACAATGAAGAAAGCAGAAGTAAAAGTGAGATTCTAAACTCTATTTCAAATGTGGGCTCAAATCAGACACAAGAAAAGTGTAATCTTTTCGTGTTGTGATCATCAGGTGCTGCTAAGGATGTTGAGTGCTTATTACAACCACGTACGAGCGTTTGAGAACACCCTCGTCACCAAGTACTACGGCTTGCATTGTGTTAGGCTGAATGGACAAAAGGTATGACTGCTATTGATGAGTATTGTGTGCTGCATTTCTTACAAAGGATAGCATTAATGTGGTTTCGATGGATTAGGTCCGATTCATCATCATGGGAAACCTGTTCTGCACCGAGTATACGATTCACAAAAGATATGATCTGAAAGGATCAACTTTTGGAAGGCTAACAGATAAACCAGAATCAGAAATTGACTCAAATACAACACTCAAGGATCTTGATCTCAACTTCATGTTTAGACTCCAAAAGACATGGTTTCAAGAGTTTCGAAGGTAAGATCTTGTCCGAGTGTGCGTACGTGCACCTCTTTCGTCTTCATTCGTGACACACCAACTTGTTTTCTCACCAGACAAGTCGACAGAGATTGTGAGTTTCTTGAACAAGAGAGGATTATGGACTACAGTCTTTTAGTTGGTATCCACTTCACTGATGCATCAAGTGAAGAGCATACTGTCACTCCCTCCGGTTGTAGAACGCCTGTCGGTAATTACTCTATTCACACACCTTGTACTAATTCAAGAATGTCACAACCACCAAAAACTTGAAATCCATGTTCTAATGCAGACAATGGTGGCTCAGAGAATGAATCAGTTTCAAGAATATCCAATGTAGAACAGTTGCTTTTAGACCCTGCAGGGTAAGAAACCAGTGTTGCTTTTCACTCTTTCATTACAGCATTAGTACCAGATTTTCAAACCTTGTCATCTCAGATGGGCTAGCATAAGACTGGGGATCAACATGCCAGCAAGAGTCGAAAGAACGGTTAGGAACAACGATGCTGAATTTCAGTTAGTAGGAGAACCAACAGGAGAGTTTTATGATGTAATACTCTTCTTTGGGATCATAGACATCCTTCAAGATTATGACATCACCAAGAAGCTCGAGCACGCCTACAAGTCGATACAATACGACCCCAACTCGATTTCAGCTGTCGATCCAAAACAGTATTCTAGGCGCTTTCGTGACTACATACTCAAAGTGTATGCAGAAGACACATGACGGGGCCTCTGGTTGATAAATAGGTTAAGAGAGTTTAATCCATCTGTGAATTATACATTTCATTCTTTCTGCATATATTCATTCATCATTTTTTTTCTTTTTTCCATTCTTTTTTTGTATTATTCAACCCAATTTGATCTGGGAAAGGTATAGAAAACAAATCAATATGTGTTACTGATTTTCCTTACAGCATGTTTCAGGGATGATTCTTGTTCTGTTCCATCATTTTTATTTTTTTGTAAAAACTTGGTATTTAGAGGAATAAACTTTTTAAAATTAAAGTTGAATTGTTTGCTGAGCATTACTTTCGAACCACCAATTCCTGACCAACCTGTGTATAAAATAATAGGCTTACATGAGAACTGAAAAAACAAGATATTGTTTAAACTAAAAAAAAAGGGTACCTTGGGAAAAAGACAGATGATTAAGACAAATTGTCAAGACTTAAGATCCTAAAGTACAATGCAATTTTTCCCATGGTAAGTACAATGCAATTTTTCCCATGGTAAGTACAATGCAATTTCTCCCATTGTAAAAATGAATTTTCACCATATTTTTCTCAAAAGTCACAATAGATTTTTTTTTTTCTGGCACAAATAATGGTCATGGAATATTGGTTTCACTTCAAGAATGTGGCATAGTATTCTCTGAATTCAAGAAGAAAATGGCAGCATTCTAAAATCACAACATATTTTGAAAAGACACATCCAAACTAATATTGTCAATGTCACAAACCATTACACACTGGCCCAAGAAATTCGACTCCAAATTTGACATCAAACTTGAGCAATAAAAGCATAAACCATGAAAGTTCAAAATAACTTAATGCCAACTTATTTAAATCTAATCCATGGCAAATTCTCATTGTAGAGAGACTCCATTTTAGAACGACTGCTAAAAAGTACTTCATTGGATACTAATGAAACTTCACACAAACACAAATTCTTCGTACTTAAAAGCTCCCCCAGGTATTTGCTAAAACTTCGTTTCAATTCTAATCCAGATTCCAGACGCCTCCCCATGTCCACCACATTCCGCTACCTCTGAAAATTCCACAAGAAGACGCAACCATCAAACAAGGCAATGAAGCTTGCAATATATCCCCAAGTACTTCACCTATCAAAATCTTAAGCTTCATTCAACCAACATGCAATGCTTGACACAGCTGCAATGAAGAAAAAAATAAAAGACAAGATAAGTGTAAGAAAGTCATTTCTAACTAGGGTGTCAAACACATACACGCAAACACAGACCTATCCAACAGCATGTGCCAGCAACGTATCACAGCTTGCTCCAAAAAAGAACATTCTTCACAATAGCCAGTCTGCAAGACAATGGATGAATAATACCTCCGCCCCAAATATTTGTGCAGCAGTAAATTGCTGGTGACCTAATACACAAAAATTAGTCGAGGCAAATAGGGCCAACTGGAAGAAAGGAAATAAGATACACAAAAACAGATAGATATACTTTACCATCTATGAACTCTCAATCCTCTCACACAAAGAAACTATCTTGCCAGAGAGTCCGTCCTTGATACTGCTGAGGAGGCCCAAGAGGTCGTTGATTCACTTTCGGCTGCTGCTCCTCATATGGCTTCATATGTTCTGAAAAATAATAGCTTTGCCAGCCTTTCTTGTTCTCACTTTGGATTGGAAGTGACGGGACTTGCTTTCCTGGGAAACGGAAGCTTGTAATACCCATTATACCATTGCTTTTATTAGCAGACTGGAATGCAGGTCCCACTTGATCAAAGGAACTGCTGAATCCAACACTTTGATTAACAGATGACAGGGAATATCCATCTAACCAGCTATAATCATCCATTCGTGAAACAAGAGGATATTCATTTTTTAAGGTCGTCTTCAATGTCTCATCTGTGACTTTGGATGGAACAGAGCCAAAACCAGGCGGTGGACCAGAGTGTCTGACAGGTCGACTGATTGGATTCTGCTTTGAGCCTGGTGGCACAGTTGATGTGGCTCCAAATGACATAACTGAATCAAATGTAGATGGCACAGTAGCTTGGGGAATCTGCATCGGATTACTATGGCCAGTGCCAGTACTAACAAATCGAGGAAATAGTACAGAAATGGCAGCAAGTTTAGAAACTTCAATGTGGTCAATCAGCTTCGAATTCAGAGACGCGCCATTTTCCATCAAATTCAAATTGGCCAAACCATTAATATTTGAAGCATGATCCACAATCCAATTTGGTATGATGGGTTGAAATTTCTGCAGACTCTGAAAAGTAGCATTAGCAAAAGTCTCCAATGGTCTAGACTTTAATGCATTCTGAAAGAAAAAACTATCATGCCCAACAGAGAAGGAGCCATTTCTTTTCCAACAGGGGCAAGAAGCTCTGGAGAAGTTAAGCTCAAAGAAAATTCATCAACATGCTTCTCATTAGTGGAAGGCCTAAAAAGGATCACTTCATCCTCGTCCTCTGCGTCAGCCTCAACTCCCACACTCAACTCGGGCTTCGTAGCTGGACCAAGAGACACTTCCTCCCCAATTAAAACTGTCCCAGAAGGATTATCTAATTTCGTCTCCATGGGACTGGCGTGCAGATAATCATCAGAGAAATCTCTGGCTCACTGCCAATGAAAATTTTATTCACCTTATTATCAAAATAGACTCCCTCCTGCCCTATTCTGACAGTGTTAGCAAGAGCCTTCCCAGCTGCAACAATTCTCTGTACGCGAGCAATTATTTCTTTTTTGCCCCCTTCAACACCAAATGACTGCTTCCTAGAAAAATAAAGGATGATTTGGGCAGGAAGAAGAGGAAGAAATCCTCTCAGTTCAAAGTCCTCTGATAATGCAAGACGGTTAGCAGCCTCATTCTCATCATACTTGCTCATGTTAGTGAAAAATGTCTCCTCATCATGCTCAATACCAAAAATAGACCTATTTGATAAGAGTTTATTTAACAAAGAGATGCATTTCTTCCAGAAAAAAGACCTTGCATTAGCTTGTCTCTCCTCAAGTTCACTGACAACAGCAACATCAACAAGCCAACCACTCTATGAAAACCATAATCCCAGGCAATAAAAAGCTCGATGAGGGATCATTTAATTGGTTGCATCGTTCAACCATGCACCCCAGAAGCTGAAAGGTGCCGGTAAGGGCATTTTGAAGAAGGACTGAACGTTGTAAAATGTCAGCATATGACTGGTTTTGATTTTCCTTATTTACATTGTGCACAGTGTATATTTTCACAGATTTATGACTAACAATCCTCTCATTTCATAAAACCCTTCCCACCATCTTGTTTATTCTACCATATCCTTCGCACCCCCAAAAGAAAATAACTTTATCCAAAAACCTTAAATGAAGTATTTTAATTTTAAGACCCCTTCCCAAACAAAAAAGATCAGGTTAAAATTTCAAACAACAGCTTGAGAATCTAGAGGAACAGTATGATTAATGAGCTACTGTAATTGCCATAAATTATTAATTTAAAGAAAATACTTCATATAATATGTAGAGTAATTCAGATATCACAAAGTTGGATATATATTATAAAACAAGTAAATCTGATAGCTTATGAAATATGAATCACCGCATGTTGTGAAGATTTGGGATAAGAAAGCACTTCCCCTGCGATCTTATCAAACTCACTTCTATCCTCGGTTCCAATAGAGAGCGTCATGCTTTTTAAAACTGTAGCACACTTCAGTAAAATTTTAGCCAGCATCAAAAATAGATCCCTGCTTTGAGATGTTCCGACGGAGCATTTCATCGTCACATTCTGCAACTGTAATAACTCGATGTCCATATCATCCATCACAGGTGGGTTCCAAGCCAGGAGTCTCGCTGCTCACTGAATCAACAAACAAGATATACTTAATTAATTATATAACATGATCAAATGTTGAATTACAATATCAAAAAAACTTACCCTAATAACGCGCTGACTGACTCCCTCAGTGTCATTGTCATATATAATGAATTCTTCAGCATCATGTATGTACAATGTCTCTAGTTTGGGAGAAGATTGAAGCAGCTTTATAATGCCAAAAATATTAACCTTTGTGTAAGTATAACACTTTATGGTCAAACATTGTCGCCTAGACTGTGGGATCTGCCATCCACCCGCTACCTCCCGTGATATGAACTAACATAAAAAAACGAACTAATATAAAAAAACAATCTATACTCCATATTTTTAACCTTGCATTCACCTTTTAGAGTTTTCATCATTAAATGATTCAAAATTGAATACAACATACCTCAAGGAGCTTACTTCCCAGCACAAGCTCTCGAATATGCATGATAGTTTCGAAGACAGGATGCGCATTCATCATCTTTCCCTCAATCCAAGTATATATATCCCAGAAAGTGAGATCCATCAAAGCTCTTACAACATTTGACGTGTTTCTCAGCCGCCACTCTCTTCTAAGAGGATTCACATCCATATTCAAAACCTGTAAATAGGGCACATAGATTTCCAACAAGCGCCGATCGTTTACAAAGTTCTCTATTGAAAGCTTAGCAATACTTGGAGAGTTGATCATCAAGCGATTGAAACCCCGGCAACAAATTATATCCCAGGAATACAAAACAGGACACCCCGACAATATATTTTCAATCAAAGAGTCGTTCAATTCTATATGACTAATGACTAATCTAGTCAAAGATTTCCACTCGATTCTAGCTTGTGGAGTAAGCTTCACATGAAGCAACAGCAACTCTCTCAATGATGAATTGGAATATACAATCTGTGGGAGCGTGTACATATATATCTCCATCTTCCTCCTCGTCATTACCCTCGTCAAGAAGCCACATTATGTTTGGAATATAGCCGCATAACCAGTTTCTCGACCTTGCATTTTAAAGCATAATCAACCCAGGTATTGACGTCGGAGGCTCGGGTTTGATGGTATCGAAAACTAAGCATAAAATTCTCCAAATGTGTGTCGCCACTTTTACTAAGAGTGCTGTGAACAAAATTGACAAACTTGGGGATTTTGTGTGAGTTGATAAGTTGATAGAACTTAAGTATGGGTAATTGGGTCCAAAGGTATCGCCAGGATTTGGACAACAAGCAGGTGCTCTTCACAGCTCTCTTCAGAGTCACAGCATATTTATCCCCATCCTCTCTACTGAATTCTGAATCTTCACCCATAAAAGAAAGAATGTGAAGACGTAACTCATCTGGCAATCCACTCAATCGATCTTCTTTCTCACCTCTTTCGTTGTCCATTCCTTTCCGATCTCTCTCTTCTTCTTTCTCACCTCTTTCGTCTTCCATTACTCCTACACTCTGTATAGGTTCCCCCTTCATTTCCTTAACCCCTCTGTTGTTTACTTTACTTGTCAACCATATATGCTTTTTACCAACTAACCCATCATAATAAGAAAAAGAAAGAAAGTAGAAGAGCAGGAACGAAGAAACAGAAAGGATGAACAAGAAATAGAGCATATATCGAACGGGAATCCAGCATTCTTTCAAATTTGAGAGACAGAAATTTTACTCATTCTTAAGGGTGAAGTATTTGCACTATGATTTGCTTTAGATTTCTAGCCAGAATTAGAAATTCAACATAGTCGCCTGCGATATTAGATCCCTCCGGCAGACATTGAACAAGAGGAACCACCGGAACAGTCTCGATTCTCTGTTATTATCCCCAAATATCAGGGGCAAAATAATAATTTCCTTATATTAACCCGAGGGCTACGTTTTATCCGCCCAATTTGGTCTAATAATCCTCTGCTAGGGACTGTTTGCTTGGGGTGATTAACTCTTAATACATTATTAACTCACTCAATAATTAGTTTGGTTGCAAAAATCTAGGCCCAATATTATTTTTGGGCCCAATAACTGAATCCCCCAGTCCGGTGAAATGAATCCCAGCCCCATGGTGATTAAAAATTTTTCCAAAAATTAAATTAAATTTTAATTTAAAATTTTTAAAAAATGATCATGAAATCACTCGGGATGTAAATAAGATAGAATATAAAAAAAGGTAAAAATTACTACAATTTTTAAAAACAATTAAATTTACATTTTTATCATGTACTAATCATTAATTTCATTAACAAAAAAATATGATAACAAGCATAATATTAGTTAACCTGAGTTGTATAATAACCCCTAAAAGCTCACATTGATTCACTAACCCATGTATATGGTTAGTGAACCAAACACTCCCCTACAATACAAATAACACCGAGCCGACAAGGGCTCAAGGTATTATCCTTCGGGTCTAACATTTAATGTAAACACCTCTATAACCCTCTTTAATTAGGATTAGTCAGGGATAATCTTCTTATTCCTAAATGTAAACAACGTGTCACTATTTTTCCTCCTTTCCTATCTATCTCTTCTTCATCATCCATTACTCCTATTCTTACTATTTCTCCTTATTTCTATTCTTTTCAACAAAATAAACAATGTCAATATCAAATCAAAATCAAAAACAACAATATTCAATATGAATCCCTAGAAATCAAAATGTCATGGTCAATTTATTTAGAACTCAGAACAAGAATAGTCACCTGAATGATTTTGGAGTTCAGGATTGAATGAATAATGAGTTATTTATAAGTAGTGGAGAAATGGAATATCAAAACATATTTCTTTAAGGGTTAATTTCTAAAAAATTCACCATGAAATTTTCAAATCCATCACCATTTTTTTTTATTTTTGTCAATTCAATACACGATCTATTTAATTATTTCAATTCTATCACGAACTTTTATTTTTGTCAATTTAATACGCGATTTATTTAACATTTTCAATTCTATCATAACTTTTATTTTTTATATTTGATACACCACTTATTTTATATTTACAATTCAATTATTATTATTATAAGTTATTTAAAAATTAAAATACATTGTTCGAACAAATAAGATTGTTTTCCTGTTATTATACTAAATTCATAGCAGTAATTAGTGACCTAATGTAAAATTATTTTTCACTATGATGAATAAAATTCTTTTTTTTGTTCGACTTTATTACACACGATTGTAACAAAAATATTAAATGAAATTATTTATTGAAAATAAGGATTTTATAGGAAGGAAATTAATAATTTCCTTGAACTTAAAAAAAATAATTATTAATCCCATTAATTAATAAATACACAGTTTTACTATAATAAAAATAATAATATTGAATTAGTTGAATTGAATTTTATTGAAAATATAAAATAAGTAGTGTATTAAATTGTAAAAATAAAAGTTGTGATAAAATTAAAAATATTAAATAGATCGCGTATTGATTTGACAAAAATTAAAAGTCGTGATAGATTCGAAAACCCCCAATAAAGTGGTGAATTTTTTATGAATTAACCTTTCTTTTATATTTCTTTTAAATAAGATTTGATTTAATTAATGGAGAGATAAAATATTAAAAGATATTTTTCTATGTTTTTATACTAGTATGAAACTCGCGTGCAATGCATGATTATCTAATTATTATTCTTATTTTTTATAATTAAATAATTCGTGTTATATATTGTAACAATATTAATTAAACAGATTTTTTTTTATAACTAGACAATTTCTTTCATCAATTTAAATAATTTGCAATAAATTGTAATATTTGACTTTTGATAATTTATTACTAAAGTGGACCAATTTTTAAGTTACACCAAATAATCTAAATCTCTAACAACCCATCATATATAATTAATTTTAACCCGTATGTCGCTCTCTTTTTCATTTTTTTCTCTCCTAATTTTTCTTTTCTTATTTTCTCTCTCTCTTATTTTTCTGCTTCTTCGGTGTACCTTACTCTCTTCTTTTTTCTCTCTCTTATTTTCGTCACTTTTTTCTGTTTTTTCACAGTAACTTACCCTCTCTCTCCTTTTTCTTCTCTCTCTTATTTTAGTCATGGTACCTTGTCCTCTCTCTCCTTTCTTTTATTTTCTCTCTCATCTTAATTTTCCTCTCCTTATTTTCTCTCTTTTCTTTTTCATTTCCTCACTCCTTATTGTAAGATATTCACGTGCTCAAAAATTGTATTTTTTTTAATTCAATGCTATATTAATTTTTTTTAATAAGTGTATTACCGTTTTTATTAAAAAATATTTTAATTTTATACACTTCTTTAAAAAAAAGTAATACAGTTATAACTAAAATCTCATACATTAATCAAAAAAGTGAACTGATATTAATTTAAATTGAAATAATTAAATTCCAACTAATACGTTTGTTCATTAAAATATGTATAAAAATTAATCCAATGCAATACAATTCGATATAGAATATCAATATCACTTTTTTTCTTTTTAAAATATAATACATTTATCAACAGAAACCTATACATTATTGAATTACATCTAATATACATAACAATTTGAAAAATTGAATAAGCAATTTCCAGAGAAATAATTCTTGAAAAAGATCTAAACATGAATATGAATAATATAGTTCTGAATAATTGCAAATATCTCAGTTCTAAACCGATGAGATATAAGAAAAAAATATCACCAATGAAGGGAGAACGAAAATCTCGCGCTATCTCAAACTGGCGAACACATTGATGTAGATCGTCATTTGTAGATCTAAAATGACGATCTCAATTGGCGCACTCAATTAATGTAGATCTGAAATGACGATTGCACACACAATGATGTCAGGAACTGGAGCCACGGCAGATCGGCGGGAACGACTAAGAATAATGAGAAGACAACATAGATAGAGGGAGAAAATGGTGGAAGAGATTGAGAAGAAAGGGAAACAGGAAGAAATAACAACAAGATGGAGAGAGAATAGTGTGGAAGAGAAAGGATGAAGGGGGAGGGGAAGGTGGAGGGGAGGAGCGATTGACAGTGAATTGTGAGAGAGAAATGGGTTTTTTTTTGTTTTTACACCAGATCCGTTTTTCAAAAAATAGATCTGTTTTTAAGGTGAAATTAGTGTACATTAGATATACTCTAACTAAATCATGTGAAAAGTTAATATATATGTATATATATTTTAATTATTTGAAAGAATCTTGATTTGTATTTTTTTTAAATGTTACTTTATAACATAATACAATTGAAAATTATTTATTCTCCTCTTATCTATCTAAAAATTTGTGCAATCACATATGGGCAAATTTGTCTCTTTGTTGTATATTTATATAGTTGTTAGTATTTTATTTTTTTTATTGTATTTAAATGTAATTATGATCAAATTATGGATCTGTTTTTAAGGTGCAATTGGTGTACATTATATGTACTCTAACTAAATCATGTGAAAAATTATTATATATGTATATATATTCTAATTATTTGAAAGAATCTTGATTTGTATTTTTTTTAAATGTTATTACTTTATAACATAATACAATTGAAAATTATTTATTCTCCTCTTGTCTATCTAAAAAATTGTGCAACCACATATGGGCAAATTTGTCTCTTTGTTGTATATTTATATAGTTGTTAGTATTTTATTTTTTATTGTATTTAAATACAATTATGATCAAAGTATGGATCTGTTTTTAAGGTACAATTGATGTACATTAGATGTACTCTAACTATATCATGTGAAATATTAATATATATGTATATATATTCTAATTATTTGAAAGAATCTTAATTTGTATTTTTTTTAAATGTTACTTTATAACACAATACAATTGAAAATTATTTATCCTCCTGTCTATCTAAAAAATTGTGCAACCACATATGGGCAAATTTGTCTCTTTGTTGTGTATTTATATAGTTGTTAGTATTTTATTTTTTTCATTGTATTTAAATGCAATTATGATCAAAGTATGTAACTCTTAGTAATAAATCCTTAATTTTTACTATTTGTCTAAAATAAATATCAATTATATATAAAAAAATCTCAATTGAACAACATGTTAGAGAAAAAAGACATTGTTATACTATACTTAATATATATATATCTTAAGTATACTATAGCAGAAACTTTTCTGCCTGCGTGTCGTCTCCAGAGCGCTTCGTTATGACGTGTAATTTTCTCGATTTTTTAAATTTTTAAATAATTTTTTTATATTTTCCTTATTTACTTATAATTAATTTTCTTATTTAATATTTTCTTTTTTAAATAATATATTTTTTATTTTTAATAATGATTAAATTTCAATATTTTATTTATTTATTTGGGTATCATTAATTACTAAATCTTTTAATATAATAAATTAATTAATATAAAATTAAATCATATATATAAATGGAAAAAAAATATTCCATATAATATTCTCTTTCATCCCACCAATAAATAAGACTTTTTGGTTATTCATTCTAAAAACACATATTCGATTCTCCAAGAGGAATATGAGCTTTGTTTCAAGTTCCTTTAGAGAATTGATGTATGAAAGTATAAAAAATTATTTCGATAGAGCGAATCAAGTAGAGATTCGATCTACCTCTAAAAATTTGATTCAAATATTCTTCAAGAGGAAGAGATCTGATTCAAGTACTCTTGAATTGATTTACCTCTTAAAAATCGATTCTTCAAAAGGAAGAGAATTGATTTATGTATTCTTGAACATATTTACATCTTGAAAAATCAAATTTTCAAGAGTAAGATGATAATATTTGAATCAATTTACATCTTAAGAATTTATTTTTCAGAGGAAAAAATCAATTCAAGTATTACCTCAATACTCTTAAGAATCGATTCAAGTATTCTTTAAGATCTACCTCTTTAAGATCTACCTCTAAAGTATTGATTCAAGTATTCTGCAAATGAAAGAGGATCTACCTCTAAAGTATTGATTCATGTATTCTGCAAGTAAAAGAGGATCGACGATTCAAACACTCTTGAATCGATTTACCTTAAGAGAATAATAGGTTGAAAAACTAATTTATGTATAGAATCGAAAGCTTAAGTTCTTAAGTTAAATCATCATTTCATATCAAATAACATTAAAATTGAGTTTGTAAATATTTGTTAATTTTTTAAATTTAGTATATTAATATTTAATATTTACATATATCTTAATTATTCAATTATGACATATGAATTATAAATTTTGTTTTCTTTAGTTTTTTATATAATTCGAAACTAATAAAATTAAATTTAAAAAATTAATAAATTCATTACAAATTTATGAACATTTAAAAGAATATTATATAACTTAATTTTATTTATATATTTTACATTAGTTTCTTAAAAATAAAAATTATGAAAATAAAATTACTATTATATAGTTAATTAAGAAATACTAAATCATAATCATAAGTAAAAGGTAATGCTCCATTTAAATATTATTTATAATATTACGTATATTTAAAAAAAACATATATAGCAACTTTTTAAAATATTTTAATAAATTTGTTTTAATTAATTATAAAATGTTTGACCTTATTTTTTATAAATAATATTATATATATATATATATATATATATATATATATATATATATATATATATATATATATATATATATATATATATAGTGTAACAAAGTTCTTTTTCGGTGTTGTTCAAGTATAATCTTACTACTTATTTATTTTTTTTATATATGACATATTCACTGCAATTAATGAATAAATCATTTGATATAAATAAATTAATTAGTATTACATATTTATATTAATTAGTATCAAATCAAATATGTATATATAAAAAAAAGAACAAATCGAGATTTTTTTATATATAATTGATTGATATTTATTTTAGACAAACAGTAAAATTAAGGATTTATTACTAAGAGTTACATACTTTAATTATAATGACACTTAAATACAATTGAAAAAAATGAAATACTAATAACTACATAAATATAAACACAAAGAGACAAAATACATAAATATACAATAGAGAGACAAAATTGCTTCTATATGGTTGCACATTTTTCTAGGGAGATATGAAAGTAATAAATAGTTTTCAATTGTATTATTATGTTAAAAGTAACCTTTAAAAAAATAAGTCAAGATTCTTTCAAATAATTAGATTTTATGTACCTATATATTAAATTTTTATATGATTTAGTCATACGTCACATTATCAAAAGTCAAATTTTATAATTTGGTATAATATAACACGGATTATTTAATTATAAAAATAAGAATAATAATTAAATCATACTAGTATATATATATATATATATATATATATATATATATATATATATATATATATATATATATATATATATATATATATATATATATATATATATATATATATATATATATATATATATTTGATTATTTATGAAAAATAAGATCAAAAATTTTATAATTAATTAAAACAAAATTATTAAAATATTTTAAATAGTTAATATATATATATATATATATATATATATATATATATATATATATATATATATATATATATATATATATATATATATATATTTTAAATATATGTTATATCATAAATAATATTTAAATTGAGTACTACATTTTACTCATAATTATGGTTTAGTATTTCTTAAATTACTATATAATAATTCTATTTCTATTAATGATTATTTTTAAAAACAAATCTAAAACATAGATATAATATAAGTAAAATTAATTTACATATAATATTCTTTTAAATAAATAAAATATTGAAAATTTAGTCATTATTAAAATAAGAAACACGTTATTTAAAAAAATTAAATAAGGAAAATGTGAAAAAAAAGTATTAAAAATTCAAAAAATTGAGAAAATTACACGTCATATTGGAGCGCTCTAAAAACGACACATCAGCAAGAAAAGTTTCTGCTATAGTATACTTAAGATATATTTTTTAAAATATAGCTAATATTATAAATAATATTTAAATGGAGTATTACTTTGTATTCATGATTTTTATTTCTTATAACTATATAATAACAATTCTATTTCCATTAATTGTTATTTTTAAGAAATTAATGTAAAATATATATAATATAAATAATTAATTTATATATAATATTCTTTTAAATATTCATAAAATTGTATTGAATTTATTAATTTTTTATTTAATTTTATTAGTTTTAAATTATATAAACAACTAAAGAAAATAAATTTTATAATTTATATGTAATAATTGAGAATTAAGATATATGTAAATAAATAAATATTAATTTATTAAATTTAAAAAATTAACAAATATTTACAAACTCGATTTTAATATTATTTAAAATAATGCTTTAACTTAAGGAACTTAAACTTTCGATTCTATACATGAATTAGTTTTTCAACCTCTTATTCTCATCATCAATCCTCTTTCACTTGAAGAATATTTAAATCAATACTTTAGAGGTAGATCTTAAAGAATACTTGAATCGATTCTTAAGAGGTAATATTTAAATTGACTTTTTTCCTCTTGAAGAATAGATTCTTAAGATGTAAATCAATTCAAGAATACTTGAATGGATCCTGTTACTCTTGAAAAATTAATTTTTAAGATGTAAATCTATTCAAGAATACTTGAATCGATTATCTTCTTCTTGAATCGAGTCTTAGAGGTAAATCAATTCAAGAATACTTGAATCAATTCTCCTCCTTTTCAAGAATACTTGAATAGATTGAATCTCTACTTGATTCGCTCTATTTAAATAAATTTTTATACTTTCATAAATCAATTCTCTAGAGTAGCTTGAAGAAAGCTCATATTCATATTGGAAAATGATTCAAGAATACTTGAATAAATTATCTTCCTCTTGAAAAATACTTGAAACAATTTTTTAGAGGTAGATTGAATCTCTACTTGATTCGCTCTATCGAAATAAGTTTTTATACTTTCATAAATCAATTCTTTAGAAGAATTTGAACAAAGCCCATACTCCTCGTGTAGAATCGAATGCGTATTGAGAATGAATGACCAAAAAATGGTGAGAGAGAATATTTATGGAATATTATTTTTTCCCTTTATATATATGATTTAATTTGATATTAATTAATTTATTGTATTAAAAGATTTAGTAATTAATTAATGATACCCAAATAAATATATAAATAAATAAAATATTTAAAATTTAATATTATTAAAAATAAGAAACACGTTATTTAATAAAAAAAATATCAAATAAGGAAGTTAATATTAAAAGTAAATAAGGAAAATATTAAAAAATTAAGAAAATTACACGTCACATTGGAGCGCTCTGGAGACGACACGTTAACAAAAAAAGTTTCCGCTATAGCATACTTAAGATAAGATTTAATTAAAGAATTAAATTAGGGTGCACTTGGGGCATCAGTGCACCTAGTTAATAAAAACCAATCATAGATCAAAAAACTACCCCATCACAACCATTAGATCAAACAAAATAATTAAAATTTTAAAAAATAAAAATAATTATACCTTAAAAGACTATCCATTAACCACAGGTACACCGGTGTACCCGATGCACTACAGAATAACCCTTAATTTAATGGGTAGGTCTTGCACAAAACCGTCTCACGTGAGACCATTTATCACTTTTTAAAATAGTTATCACTTTCGTTATAAAACGTAATCACTTTCGCTATAAAATATTATCACATTTTATTTATTTTATAATTGTTCATGAAATAGCATTATCGCTTTTCGTTAATTTATTATCACTTTCTTTTATAAAAGTTATTACTTTCTGACAATCTCACGTAAGCCAACGGTATCACACAAGTCTTTACCTAATTTAATTACTCAATAATATATGTATAGATTTTTAAAATAAAATATATAAAGAAATAATAAAAGAGGACAACTATTTACACTCCAAATTTACTAACATACCACATAATTAAAATATCTCTGATTAAAAATATATAAATAACCTTATAAAAGTTATTATTATATAATTAAGATTTCAAAATGATCGTTCACTCCGACAGAACAGATACACTCTGTTCCCTCGTTACAACCGAACATAATTTCTAATCGAGCACGAGGTGATTTCTACACTCCCACTCATGTCTACGTTTCTTTGAATTTTCCGGTGCCATAAACTAGTCTCTGGCGAAAGTGCGACGGAAGATCGACTATCTTAAATCCTGTCGTGTTTCTCTTCCACCATAGCAAAGGCTGCACTACTTTAGTAGGACACACAAAAATTCAAATGGAAAAGTGTGTGCTCGGAGTGATTAATTAATAACCTGAAAAAAAAATAAATAAATAAACACTTCGTCCATCAAAGATCAAGAAACCCAAATATACAAAAAATAAAAAAGAAATATGCACAGACCAAAACCCCCCCTTACAATTTACATATCAAAGCATCTCATTCTAAGAGCAGTATACGAGATACTATCGATACTTCTAGATGATCAAAACTATATTTCAGGTATAATAGAGCAACCTTTACTTAAGCAGTGAGGTCTTCGCTATGGTCGAAGAGAAACACGATTGTAAGATAGTTGATCTTCCAGCGCGCGCACTTCACCGGACACTAGTTTCTGGTACCGGAAAATTCAAAGAAACAAAGACACCAATAAGAGTGTAGAAACTACTTAGAAACTATGTTCGCTTAGAATGAGCGAACAGACTATTCGGTAGGAATGAGAACAGGATGTATTGTTCGGTTGGGGTGAGCAATCATTTTGGAATCTTAATTATATAATTTTCATAAGATTATTTATGTCTTTTTAATTAAAGATATTTTAGTTATGATGTATGTTTAGTAAATTTGGGGGTGCAAATAGTTTGTCCCATAATAAAATTTGTATTTCTTTTCGTGTTTGATTCTAACTAATTTTGTAGTTTATAACATATTTTGCAAAAACCACCACTCTAGATCTACTCTTAAATAACATTTTCTTGATTTCCTCAGCCTTAGTGTCGAACACCTCTGGAGCATCACTGCTCATGCAAATGTATACAGAGTCAATCTTGAAGCTATTCTTTAGGGCATCGCTGCAAATAGCTTGAATAATTCCAGGAACAAAGTCTTGGACATCAAAGTCCCGCAGTAGCTGAAAGGGGGGCACCATATCCATCTTCTCCCAAAAGATATGCCCGGTACTTTCTGACCCAAACTCGGAAGCTACCCTGCCTGTTTCAATTTTGGGGAGGATGTAGAGGTCGAAATGGTGGTCATCAAACTTGCTGCTAGAGGTTGAATTGGAGAGAGAATTGTGAAAATAAAGTGTGGCGAGAGGAAAGAGAAGGTCATCTTTACAGAGACGAGGAAAGAGGAAGGAGAAGGGAAAGAATAGAGAGAAAGATGAGTGGAGAGATAAGGATAACGCATCACTCATTTGACTTATTTGACGTTAGAAAGCGATGGGGTCCATTGGCTAGAACACATCGCTTGGGCTAACTCCGTACTTAAAATAGTACCCAATTTTAATAAAAGATCCGATCCTATGAATTTTAGAAAGAAAAAAAAGTCTGCTCCATACTAGTCATTGTCTTTAAAAAAAAAACAAATACTTGTGTGGAACCTTCTAGCGGAAGTCATTCTGTGGGACGGATAAAAATGATAGCATTCTCAATGAAAAGTTAATTGAGTGATAATGTTGTTGTAAACTATTACATGAACGATTTATAATATAAATAAAAAAGTGATAACATTTTTAATAAAAAAACTAATTACGAAAACGTAAAATAGTGAGAGAACCTCACCATGAGAAAGTCTCACCCAAGACTATCTCATGAAATAATAGGCTTATATGGCTTATATGAGGAACTGCGTTTTATAGCCAGTCATAGATGATAAGATATTGTTTAAACTTAAAAGAAAACATCATACCATAGTAAGAAGACAGATGATTAAGATAAAACTTGAAAAATATGATTATAAGGGAAGATCATTACAGTGTCATTGTCCACCTAACAAGTGTCCCAGAATTTTTAAGTTTGTCAAGACTTAAGATCCTTAAGTATAATGCAATTAATGCCATAGTTTTTCTCTGGCACAAATAAGGGTCTTGGAATATTGTTTTCACTTCAAGAAAGTTGAATAGTATTGTCTGAATTCAAGAAGAAAATGGCAGCATTCTAAGATAACTACAAATTCAAATAACATTCTGAAAAGACACATCCAAACTAATATTGTCAATGTCACAAACCATTACACACTGGCCCAAGAAATTCGACTCCAAATTTAACATCAAACTTGAGCAATAAAAGCATAAACCATGAAAGTTCAAAATAACTTAATGCCAACTTATTTAAATCTAATCCATGGCAAATTCTCATTGTAGAGAGACTCCATTTTAGAACGACTGCTAAAAAGTACTTCATTGGATATTGACGAAACTTCGCACAAACACAAATTCTTCGTACTTAAAAGCTCCCCCAGGTATTTGCTAAAACTTCGTTTCAATTCTAATCCAGATGCCACCATGTCCACCACATTTCGCTACCTCTGAAAATTCCACAAGATGACGCAACCACCAAACAAGGCAATGAAGCTTGCGATACATCCAAGTACTTCACCCATCAAAATCTTAAGCTTCATTCAACCAACATGCAATGCTTGACACAGCTGCAATGAAGACAAAAATAAAAGACAAGATAAGTGTAAGAAAGTCATTTCTAACTAGGGTGTCAAACACATACACACAAACACAGACCTATCCAACAGCATGTGCCAGCAACGTATCACATCTTGCTCCAAAAAAGAACATTCTTCGCAATAGCCAGTCTGCAAGACAATGGATGAATAATACCTCCGCCCCAAATATTTGTGCAGCAGTAAATTCCTGGTGACCTAATACACAAAAATTAGTAGAGGCAAATAGGGCCAACTGGAAGAAAGGAAATAAGACACACAAAAACAGATAGATATACTCTTTACCATCTATGAACTCTCAATCCTCTCACACAAAGAAACTATCTTGCCAGAGAGTCCGTCCTTGATACTGCTGAGAAGGCCCAAGAGGTCGTTGATTTAATTTCTGCTGCTGCTCCTCATATGGCTTCATATGTTCTGAAAAATAATAGCTTTGCCAGCCTTCCTTGTTCTCACTTTGGATTGGAAGTGACGGTACTTGCTTTCCTGGGAAAGGGAAGCTTGTAATACCCATTGTACCATTGCTTTTATTCGCAGACTGGAATGCAGGTCCCACTTGATCAAAGGAACTGCTGAACCCAACACTTTGATTAACAGATGACAGGGAATATCCATCTAACCAGCTATAATCATCCATTTGTGAAACAAGAGGATATTCATTTTTTAAGGTCGTCTTCAATGTCTCATCTGTGACTTTGGATGGAACAGAACCAAAACCAGGCGGTGGACCAGAGTGTCTGACAGGTCGACTGATTGGATTCTGCTTTGAGCCTGGTGGCACAGTTGATGTGGCTCCAAATGACATAACTGAATCAAATGTAGATGGCACAGTAGCTTGGGGAATCTGCATCGGATTACTATGGCCAGTGCCAGTACTAACAAATCGAGGAAATGGTACAGAAATGGCAGCAGGTTTAGAAACTTCAACGTGGTCAATCAGCTTCGAATTCAGAGACGAACCATTTTCCATCAAATTCAAATTGGCCAAACCATTAATATTTGAAGCATGATCCACACTCCAATTTGGTATTATGGGTTGAAATTTCTGCAGACTCTGAGAAGTAGCATTAGCAATAGTCTCTAATGGTCTAGACTTTAATGCATTCTGAAAGAAAAAACTATCATGCCCAACAGAGAAGGAGCCATTTTCTTTTCCAACAGGGGCAAGAAGCTCTGGAGAAGTTAAGCTCAAAGAGAATTCATCAATATGCTTCTCATTAGTGGAAGGCCTAAAAAGGATCACTTCATCCTCGTCCTCTGCGTCAGCCTCAACTCCCACACTCAACTCGGGCTTCGTAGCTGGACCAAGAGACACTTCCTCCCCAATTAAAACTGTCCCAGAAGGATTATCTAATTTCGTCTCCATGGGACTGGCGTGCAGATAATCATCAGAAATCTCTGGCTCACTACCAATGAAAATTTTATTCACCTTATTATCAAAATAGACTCCCTCCTGCCCTATTCTGACAGTGTTAGCAAGAGCCTTCCCAGCTGCAACAATTCTCTGTATGCGAGCAATTATTTCTTTTTTGCCCCCTTCAACACCAAATGACTGCTTCCTAGAAAAATCAAGGATGATTTGGGCAGGAAGAAGGGGAAGAAATCCTCTCAGTTCAAAGTCCTCTGATAATGCAAGACGGTTAGCAGTCTCATTCTCATCATACTTGCTCATGTTAGTGAAAAATGTCTCCTCATCATGCTCAATACCAAAAATAGACCTATCTGATAAGAGTTTATTTAACAAAGAGATGCATTTCATCCAGAAAAAAGACCTTGCATTCGCTTGTTTCTCCTCAAGTTCACTGACAACAGCAACATCAGGGCAACAAGCCAACCACTCTATGAAAACCATAATCCCAGGCAATAAAAAGCTCGATGAGGGATCATTTAATTGGTTGCACCGTTCAACCATGCACCCCAGAAGCTCAAAGGTTCCAGTAAGGGCATTTTGAAGAAGGACTGAACGTTGTAAAATGTCAGCATAAGACTGGTTTTGATTTTCCTTATTTACATTGTGCACAGTGTATACCAGGATGGCAACCATCCTGACAACTGCAAGTCTACACTCAGCAGCATCTGAACCAAAGTTCAGATCTTCATCTGGCCCAGAAGGAAGCAGTTCTAGCAAGTCATTTTTCACTGCTGCAAGCACTTCAGGGAAAGTCTCCAAACTGCAATGACAGTAAAAAATGTATAAGTTGACAGCTACTTTACAGTACATACAACGACATGATCCATAGAATTCAAACAAACCTTGTTCGTGTGAATAGAATGCCATTCAGCCTTACAAATCGCGTGATAAAAGCTTTCAAGAGCTCAATGTTATCTAATGCCCTTCCCTTAGCTTTAGTTGGTGCAGCTCGAATATCTTTGAAGGAAGGCCTCGTTGCTCCCTTGCCTCTTCCTTTTCCAGTCACCCTCGAAGGAATCTTCTTCTCCTTAATGGCTTTACCATCACCAACTAGTTGAGTATAGTTCTGACGATTCTGTAGAAAAAAGGACAATACGAATCAGAAAATTATGAAGCTGTTGCAAGATATAAAAAAATAAATAAATAAAATATTAAATAAATAAAAAACAGATATTCTAGAACACCTGCAGTTAATTATTGATAAGGTAAAATTTTATTAATAAGAGAGATTGGTATGAGTAATACCAAAGCTCTTAAGGATACATTTACATCAATTATTTAACACATCAATCACAAGAGGATTGCTTAGAATAAACAGTTATTTTCTTTTATCTAATAACGTTCTTAGAATAAGCAGTTAATTGACTTAATAAACCTTTAAGATTGCACTTTAATACATCAATAATTTAAGTTGTTGATTGCATGCTTAAGCTATCCATTAAAAGCCAAAGAAGAGTTCACATTATCACAAACTATCATGGCAAATAAACTACACAACAAACAACAACAATGATAACTCGGAATCAAGTCTCATGTACATTTTGTAACTGAATTGTTCATATATAGAGTTGTACCTTCTCAAATGCCATGATCAAGTTGTCTCTTGCAGTGATGAATGGATTCTCGACAGCTAGGCTTCGAAAATAGCGATATATTGACACCAGCTCATCATTTGAATATCCAGCTAGTAAAGCAAGCTGAAATACAAAGGACACTTTCAATCATAGAAGCCAATTTTAACAAGGATGTGTCCACTGAACAGTGAATCAAAATCATAAAGAAAGGTTTCGAAACGAAGGAGATGGCAGTTACCTGATGATGTGGATTTCCATTTGAGGGACAGATAGAAAAGGCTTCCATATAGTAACTTGATGCAGCAGCAAAATCACGAACCTTAGAATCTCCTTCTCCATATAATCCTTTGTAGCGAGCAAGATCTCCCAAATAAATCAGACAACGATGACAGGACATCAACCCTTCTTTTAACTCAATAGGTATATTTTCATCTTTTGAAATGGGTATCTGATTATCTGGATCATTAGAAAAAGATCCGAATGGAAGACTGTACTTTGCTCTTATCTTGAGCATCAAATCATGATAAAATCCAGTTGCCTCAGAAAGGAAAGACTTAAACTGGGAACGAATCTTTGCAAGTCGTTCAGGTCCAGAACGAAGTTGACCTTTCCCATTTTGGGGAGCAGTGGATCCTGCTGAGGACAACGCTGCATTAAACAGTGCTCTTAGCTCCTCAATCCTCCTATAATGCAATTGCCACAGAGCATATTCTATTTCATGTTGTTCAGAAAAGGCATGATCTTCAAGAACAATTGCTTCATAATTTTCACGCATCTGTTGCCATGTATTAGGATCTGATGGGATTCTGGCTTGTGCTACTTTCCTTCGACTGTTCTCCAACTCAACATTCTACAGTAACATTCACAGGTAAAATTAAATAGAGAGGAACAGAAATAAATTTATAAGTCTTAAAAACCAAGCAAAAAACGTTTACTACACGAATGTAAATCACCCCCCAAAAAAAACCAACAGAGATGTTTCCAAGTTATTTATTTAGTTCTCAAAAAAAAAAAAAATTCAGAGAAATTAAGCGTTGTAAAGATGAAGACAAACAAATCACGAAAAGAAACATTAGCAGAGGCAAGGTACATGCATACCTTATCAAAGAGGCTCTGAACAAGCTCCCTTGTGGAGCTAACTTTGTTGTTTTCCATTAGAATGGTCATCATCCATTAACAAATGTCTCAACAGGTCAATGATACGTAGCAAGGAACACCACCAAACCTACAAATGCCAGTTCATTTAAAATGTCAGAAATTATCAAGGCAGTGAGGGCAAATGTCACAGACACTTCAATGTTTGGCTCTGACCTCACAAATGCAAGTATTATGATCCACATTGAATGGAAAAATATTTTAATATAATAATAATAACAACAACAATATCATGGGCAACAGTCCCTCACAGAAACAAGTAACCACATAAATACTGTACCCTGCTTTGATGAAATGTTTTATGAAAAATATGAAATATCCACATTCCAAGCAAACCGCATACCAGATGCTTTATTAAATGCTAAATACCTGTAATCTAAGTAATGTATATCTATTGAGTTTAAGAGAAAAAGTCTATCACATGATCTGACATACAAACACACACACAATACTGAAAATATCTTTAATAACAATATTAATAAAAAGAAGAACCCCTGTCCACTAAGTTGTTGTGTTAATTGATCCTTTTTAATGGATAATATATGTGATCCAAGTATCATAATCAGTAACTACCCCAACCTTCCCACCCCAATAAATAGAAAGAAGAATAGCAAACCACACGCCCGTTGAAGAAACGGGAACAGGAGAGAGGATAATTCAAAACAGACAATTAAGATGAAGAAGGTGAAATTATATCTTTCACCATCTAAATCTAATATACTTCACCATCTAAATTTTATATAGGAAAATAATGCGTGAAAAAACGAGGGGACAAGAAACATCGCTAGAAAATAAAAATAACGATCAGAGTGACTCTCCTAAAGCGAGGCATTAAAAACCCTAAAACTAATAGAACATATCAAACCCAATCAATTCAGAACCCTAACTTGAAAATCAGCCTAACACATTATGCTATTACGATAAATACTAGCATTCAATATAAAAAAAGATCAAGAAAAGACGATAAGAAAATCTCAAATTAAACCAAAATTCAAGCCCTACCAATCAAGAATAAAGAATACACCGACAAAAGCAAAAATTAAATAACATAATCTTACCCGAAAAAAAGATGAACATATACCAGATCTACCACGACCACGAAACACCACTTAAATTCCCAAATTCCACAAATCCTTGTATATTAATATTTACACGAAGGCGAATTGGTGCGCCTGATAGGTAGTTAAATTCAGGGGTTTTCTTCGGATGAGGAATTAAGGGTTTTCTGGTACAATGAGCTTGGGGGGGAAGAAACGAAGGGAAAGAAGGAGATGAATCAGAGAGAGAAAGAGTGGATGTTTTATAGTCTTGACTTCTCTCTTGTATTTTCTACGATTTCAATGTAATTGATTTTTTTTGGGTTTCTATTGGCGGCTATAGTTTCCATGTTATGATATAATTTAGAAAAAAGTAATTAAATTAAAAATAATAATAATAATAACATATATGTGCTGGGTCTGGGCCTACAAACTTTGCAGGATTTTTGTGGGCCTGTGTACAGAATACGATGTTGAAAGTGTCCAGACAGCCCATTAAGGAATCTCTGAAGCAAAGGCCCACAAATACTTAGCCCAATCAAAAACAGGTGTAGCTCTGAATGCTTTGAGGTTGTGGTATCATTTTTAACCTCCAAAATACTCCAAAAAAATTAAAAATCTTGATAAAATTAATAATTTGTCCAGTTTCAATTTGTGGAGTGTTCAAATTTAAGTAACAATCAATTTAGTAATAATGTTCTTTTATTATTTTGAAAATCCTAATGTATACTTAACGTCTCAACAAAACTTTAATAATTAATAAAAGAAAATCTCATATATATATATATATATATATATATATATATATATATATATATATATATATATATACACACACACGTAAATGTTATGAACATTTTAATACAATTGTATAAAACATACAGTTGCCATGCCAACCCTTAATATCATGATTCCACTGAATTAATTCAATTAATTAATTTGATAAAGTTCGTGAGACTACTAATTAATTATCTCAATCTCAATATATATATAAAAGTAACTTGATCGAGCTCCATTTAATAAATTGTGAGTTGAGATCTTCAACTAATTGTATCCACTAACTATTTATTTAATTTAAGTTTAATAAAACCCAATTGTATAATTAAAATATTTTAAAGTGTTAATGAGTGAATCTTTAGAACTTCTAGAATCTTTTATGTTTGTATTTTTCCATGAGGTAATAATAATGTGCATTAGCCTAATAAGAAAATTTAGGAGAAAAAAATCTTGAAATTAAAATATTGGGATGACGTTGTAGAGTTTCAAAATCAATGTTAATTTACACTATAATTAATCGTGATCACATCACATACAATTGAATATTCATCTGATTATATTAAACAAATTAATTAGTGGATCAGATTTGCTCCCTTAATTGGTCAACACATAAAAACAAATTATAAAAAAGTAAAATAAAAATAATCTCAGAAGTATTAATGAGACGTGATCGAATTCGATTCAACAAGATTTTCTTATAACAATCAACATTTTAAAATAGTAATAACAATATTTATTTATGTATAGATGCGCTAATAAAAACACAGTATATCATATTACAGTCTAATAGAAATAGTTAGAACATATACTTAGTGACAATATCAAATTATTATGATAATTAATTAACAATTAAATAAATAAGTGATGCCCTTTTGATTTCACAAATATATATTTTATGAAAACACTAGAAATAAAATACTACTTACATGACTGGATGTATTGTTGTTTTGACTCTTTACCATAGCAAAAAAATAATTAACATTTTTGGATTACATCCTTTCCAACTTGAGATTCCTAACTCTTTTATTTTAATAATAACTTCATTTTTATTTTTTATTTTTGAATATCATATAATTTACCCTCCAACACCAACTTGTAGAGAAAACTTAATTTAATGAGGATTGAGTAGACATCCCAACAAAAATATTGTTGTACATTGTTTCTTTATTTAGGTTCTAAAAAAGATTCCTACATAGTATATAATATAAAATGGCAAACTCTTGCGTCTCCCATATACTCTTGCTACAATTTCAATGTTTTCGAAAAGTTGTATACTTTATTATTATTAAATGTGATATTCTTTAATGTAAAAATTTATACTCTTAATTTAAAAATAAATAAATAAATAAATATTTTGTGCATTGAGTGTTATATTGTCTTAATAAAATAAAATATAGTATACTACCTCCGGCAAGTTTAAAGTATCCATTTTACTATTTTGGATGGTCACTTCAAATGTATTCATATTCACTTTTTAGTATTGCTCATCACTCTCCTATAATACAACTATACATTACACATCTATCTATCTATCTATCTATACATATATAAAAGCAAACTTAAACTTCTATTTTTGTTTTCAATTTTTTTTCAATTTTACTCTATTTAGAAATAATTCAATTTTAATCTTGACCGTCTAATTAATGTTTTTGATTTCAATAATAAAATCTAATCTAATTATACTAATAATAATAATAGATTTTGTTATTTAAATTTTACTTTTTATTTAACAATATAAATTTAGTAAATATAAGAGATATTTTTGACATATTTAAATAAGTTTTAATCAATATATGTTTAATTTAAATTAATATATCAATCAATATTCATATATTATAATTTAATTTAATATACATAGGACATATGATTTTTATTTTATTTCAATCATCATAAAATTTAATTATACTAATAATGAATTTTTTTATTATTTAAATTTTACTTTATTATTGATTTAATTTAATAATATAAATTTGATTAATTTTTAATCAATATATGCTTAATTTCAATTAATATAGTATCAATTTTATTTTTATTAGAATCGTCTCTATAAATATTTGCTTTCAATCACGATCGTTCATTCATTAAAATCATTCTATATAAATATTTTCAACCTAATCAAATTCTTACTTTCTCCCCCTTTTTTTTTCTCTCTCTCTAATGCTTTTTACTCCCTCCGTCCCCTTGAAAGGTATTCGTTTGCTGTTTGCACGTGGACGGTTCTAAGGTCTTTATTTGCTTTTTGCACTTAAATTAAGGAGAATTATTATTATAGATAAGGTGGGTAATTGTATTAGAGGGAAGTAGTGAGTCATATTGTGTATTTTCTTTATTAAATAGAGGAAATTGATGCTTTTGAAGCGGATGCTAGGAATAGTGAAATGGATATATTTCAAGGGGACGGAGGGAGTATTTTTCTTCTCTTTTACAAATTCTACTTTTATATTATTTATAATCAACTCTAATTTATTTTGTCTTTTATGTTTTTATTTGATCTTATCTTATATGCATGTTCAATCATTCTCCTAAAGGTATCAATATACTTTTTAATTTGTTGTTATCTTTTTTTTCTCTTCGATTTTTGTATTTTTTTAATAATTCTATAAACCCTATTTTTATAATTTAATTTATTTTATCTTCTTTTAAACGTACTTTTATTTAATATTATTTTTAGGTTCAATCATTCTCATATTTGATTTTTTTTTCTGTAATGCTTCTTCTTTTTCTTCTCTTTTACAGATTCTACTTTTATATTATTTATAATGTACCCTAATTTGTTTTGTCTTTTATGCTTTTATTTGATCTTTTATACAGGTTCAATCATTCTCCTAAAGGTATCATTATACTTTTTAAGTTTTTGTTATCTTATTTTTTTTCCCTTAGATTTTGTGTTTTTTTAGATAATTCTATAAACCCTATTTTCATAATTTAATTTATTTTATCTTCTTTTATACTTTAATATTATTTTTAGGTTCAATCATTCTCATATTTGATCTTATTTGTATGTTCAATCATTCTCTTTTTGTTTTTTGTTTCTCTAATGTTTCTTATTTTTCTTCTTTTTTACAGATTCTACTTTCATATTATTTAAATATATTCTAATTTGTTTTGACTTTTATACTTTTATTTGATCTTATATGCAGGTTCAATCATTCTCCTTAAAGGTATCATTATACTTTTTAATTTTTGTTATCTTATTTTTTTTCTCTTCGATTTTTGTGTTTTTTTAATAATTCTATAAACCTTATTTTTATAATTTAATTTATGTTATCTTCTTTTATATTTTTATTTGATATTATTTTTAGGTTCAATCATTTTCATATTTGATCTTATTGGTAAGTCCAATCAGATATCATTCATTTTTTTGTCTTTCTTTTTTTTTTTTCAATTTTAATTTTCTTTTTGTTTTTTTTCCTCTAATGCTTCTTCTTTTTCTTCTCTTTTACAAATTCTACTTTCATATTATTCCTCTTTTCCTTTTTTGTTTTCAATTTTACTCTATTTAGAAATAATTCAATTTTAATCTTGATCGTCCAAATAATGTTTTGATTTCAATCATGAAATTTAATTACACTGGATTTTATTATTTAAATTTTACTTTTTTATTTTATAATATAAATTTGGTAAATATGAGATATATTTTTAGCATATTTGATTAATTTTTAATAAGCTTAATATATATATATATATATATATATATATATATATATATATATATATATATATATAATTTATTATTAGCATAAATAAAATCTATGATTGAGATCAAAAATAGACGGTCAAGATTAAAACTGAAGATAAAAATAGAATCTATTATTTTTTATCTCAATCAAAGATTCTATTTTTGGTAATAATAAATTATTTATTTATTTTTTAATCAATAATATAAATTTGATAAATATGAAAAATATTATTGGCATGCTACTAATTGTCAATCAATATACTAATTTTCATAATATCAAATCTTTTAACGCTATCTTTGCTAAATTTCCACCTTTTTTCCTACGTCGTTGATTACTTTCAATCGCGATCGCTTATTCTTTCAAATCATTCTATATAAACATTTTCATTACCTAATCAAATCCTTACTCTTTTTTTCTTCTTCTTTTTCTTCTCTATTTCACTTTCATACTATTTCTAATTTACTTTAATTTTTTTTATCGTTTATATTTTACTTTAATTTGATCTAATGTGTAGGTTCAATCATTTTGATGTATCATTCTTCTTTTTTTATTTTTTGTTATCTTTATTTTATCTTTTATACTTTTATTTGATCATATTTTTATGTTCAATTATTCTCATATTTGATCTTATATGAAAGTTCCGTCATTCTCCTTTGAAGTATCATTCTTCTTTTTTAGTTTTTGTTATCTTATTTTCGTTTCTCTACTATTTTTGTATTTTCTTTTTAATTCTACAAACCTTATTTTTATACTTTAATTTATTTGATCTTTTATACTTTTATTTGATCTTATTTTTAGGTTCAATCATTCCATTTGAGGTATCATTCGTCTTTTATTATGAGTGTGGGTGAAATGGGGTGGCCGGGGGGTTTTGGGTGGGTAAGGGGTAGGGCTGGGTGGTAATACTTTTATTATTTAAATATTAAAATCTAAAATTTTATTTAAAAAATTTTTTTTGGGGAGTGGGGGATGGGTAGGGGTAGGTTGGGTGGTAAGAGTTTGCTCCACAAAAAATTGTTTTTAATAAAATTTTAGATTTTAATATTAAATATAATAAAATTTTAATATTTTTATTTATCATATATAAAATTATATTTTTAAAATAATTTTTGAATTATGAATTTGAAATTCTTTCAAAAATTCATAATTTATTCAAATAGTGAAATTCAAATGAACTGATTTAAAATTCAAGGAATTTAAATTCCACTTATTTTCAAATTCAATAAATAATGACTCGATTCAAATACAACCTAAAAGTATATAATTGTAATATATTTTAATTCTTTCCGTGCAACGCACGGATGGGTAATATATAATATATAATAATAATAATATTTAATCTACATATAAAAAGCAAATAAACATCTTTCAAGTGATTAGAGGGAGTATATTTATTAGTAAAAAAATCAATTTTTTTGGCCTAGACATTCATTTCCTTCCTATATTAGGCTATATACTCAAAGAAAAATAATATTTATATTAATGAAAATATATATCCTTTCAAAATGCACTCCAACACATATAAACATATGGCAAACACATGCGTGTACTCTGTTCACTAAATTCCTAAATTTATGGGATCTATCATAGTATATTTACGTTAGTCAACCTATTATTTTAGGAAATCCTAAATTTGTGGGATCAATTCAAATCATCAAATATTAAGACGTACAAATGTTATATGGGGTTAAAGTATAATATTATATAAGTTACAGTTTAAAAACATTTTAGAGTATCATCAGTTGTGTTATAGTATGACGTTTTTCACCTATAGTATGTCTGAGTTACTATAAGTCTCACAATATGACGATTTTGAGTTATAGTATATGTGGCAAGGGTTATAATATTAGATTATAGCGTACACACTTAAATATATTAAACTTTAAAGTATCATCAGTCTATTCTAAAGTATACTCCCTCCGTCCAGCACCAAGAGTGCATTTTGCTTTTTTGCACATGAATTAAGAAGTATTATTATTTAATGTATAGTAGGTAGTTCTATTAGTGGGAGTGTATGCCCCATATTTTAATTGTATTAGTGGGTGAAGTGGGACTCATGTGTATAAAAAAGGAAAGAGGATCCTTTGGGTGGGAAGACCAAAATGGAAAAAAGAGACCTTTAGTGCGTAGAGGTGTTAAACGAGCCGAGCGAGCTCGAGTATCCCATACTCAAGCTCGACTAGAGTACTTATCGAGCCGAGCTCGAGCTCGGCTCGTCAAGGAAATGAGTTTATATACGAGCTCAGCTCGGCTCGAAAAATACTCGAGCGAGCTCATACTCGAGCTCGAGCTCGACTCGTTAAGCAAAAAAGTTGAGTTTTCGAGTCGAGTCGAGCCAAGTCGAGTCGAGCCGAGTCGAGTCGAGTTGAGCCAATATTAATTAATATATTTTATATTTTTTATTATATTTAAAATATTTATTTTAGTATATATTATTATAATTAAATAATTATTATTATTTTTGAGCTTTAACGAGCCCGACTCGTTAACTAAACGAGTATATAAACGAGCTCGAACTCGAGTTCGAATAGAAAAAGAGCCGAGTTTGAGTTTATCGAGCCGAGTCGAGTTGAGCTTTCGAGCTGCTCGTTCGATATAACAGCTCACGAAGGGAGTATCACTTTTAGCAAGTGTTAAAATGTTATAGTATAACTTGCAACTAGAATTGTGTTAAAGTATCATCCGTTTGTGTTATGATATTATATTTATGCCTTATAGTATGTTTAGCGTTATTTTAAAATATCATGTTTAGTATCTATCTGTCGGCTTATGTCAACAGTAAATTGTTTAGTATTGAAAAGTATGTATTTAAATTGTATTATGATATTGTAAATATAAAAATTAAAAAATCTCTAATTTATGTGAACTTATGCTGATTTTGAAGTATGCTAAAAAAACGTACTCCAATACAAATCCGTCATACTTTAACATGACCTAAATATACTTTTAATATAATATTTTTTTCTTGATTAACGAAGAAACATTAGAAGAATAACGAATACCACCAAGAACAATTGAAAATTGAGAAATCAATAAAATCAAGAAATACATGAATTTAGTATCTTTTGAGTGACTATTATCAAATTAAAAATAGAAGAATAACACTTGACACACCAAATCACTCTCTATCGATTTATTGTTGAATTCACAGATCACCAAGATAAGCAATTTCATATGTCATGAAATCGAAGACACTAAATACTCATTTTACTTACCATCCATTAGCGTACACATCAATTGTATCTAGATCTGAAAAAATGTGCAATCCTCCATGAAGTAATTAATTTCTTAATCCAAACTACCACATCCAGCACCATACCTATTATTCATCAGTCGAAAAATATTCTTCATCAGAGTGCTATTCTGAATCTCCTCTCCGTGAAGTCGAAAAATATTCTTCATCGCTGTTCTGAATCTCCTTTCTGAACTCGAAGATCCTTTCTTGACGTGTTTTATTATGTTATGAGAAAGTATTAGAATCTCCCTAAATTAGCACATTCGTAGGAGATTTTATAGGATATAATAAATCTCAATTAATAATTATTAAAGGGTCAAAAGTTAATACGGGTTATTTTATTTAATATAATTAAATTAGATATCGGTCTCAGATCCGTCTCATAGGATAGACGTCTCACATAAGAGTTTGTCTTTTATTATATCGCAGGTAAGAATCCACACCATCCATTGTCTCCGGAAGTCAGAGGAGTTTCTAAAAAAAATTCTTAAAGTCGAGAAGACTTGGTGCATCGATGCACAGTGGGTAGTTTTTTATTTTTAAAAATTTAATTATTACTTCCTCCGTCCCATTTTCATCTTCATATTTGTTGTACATACGCAAATTAAGAAAAGTCACTTTTTGAATAACTTTTGGGAGTAGTTTGATATTTTTGGATAATAAATAAATTATAAAATATGTTATGTGTGTTAAAAAGGTGATTGCTGCAACCGAACACATTTGTTCCATCAGCCTAAAAGATGTTTGCATTGCAAAAAACACAGTTTGAATTCTTTGGCTCAATTTCAAATGCTGATCAGTCTTCCATCTCCACCATTCAAATAAACACTAACTTCAATTATAGCATCACATCGTGGATTAATCTCTGATGCCATCCATACTGGAGAAATCTCGTTTGGATTTCAGGGTGGATTCGACAATATTGAAGAGTTTGAGAGAAGATCACGACATGTCTTTTAGATCCGTTTTCAATACCGTCTCATCTCCTGGATGCACAATCCAAGGTAACTCTCGATCCTGATTACACTTTCAATTCGTTCATTTAATTGTTTTCTTATCTTCTGAAACTGATAATCTGCATAGGAAATTGATCCTTCTACTTAATTGAATTAATTAATTAATTTTTTGGAAGCATTACATGTGAAAATTGTATTTTCCTGGGATTAAAAACGTTAATCGTTAATATGGATGAAATCTCTGCAATACTTATGAAATGTAAAAGAAAATGGTATGATTCTTCTCAATTTAGTTGTTCTTTCTTACCTTGGGTGAATTGTTAATTCTCAAATGCGGAGGTTTTAATCTTTGAAGAGCATGAATATGAGTTCTAAAATACGAAGATCTTAATTGGTAAAAACATTAACGTGTTTACAATTAAAAGGGCAAAATTGTCAAAATTGGGGTGTGTTTAATGATTATATACATGTAATTAAAATAAAATGAGGGTATATTTTGTAAATGGGGTATATTTAGTAATTTTGGGGTGCAAATAGTCGCCCATTTTTTTAATAGTGAAAATTGAATTGTACATTAATCTAACAGTTAAGAATGTCCAAATATGTCTTATTTTGACTCTTAATTATATGGAGTATTATAATTATATTAATAATATATTGCCTTGTCATAGAAAATCATGTAACTCATGGAGTGGTATGGCATGGGACAAACAAAATGTTAAAATACAGTTACAAGTGGTATTATAACACTTGCGGTTAGATTGGTATGAGTGAATGAAATAATCGTGGAATGTAATGAACTCATGAATGAAATGGTAATGAGAATGAAATGATTAAAAATTATTTTTATTATGATTGGTATGGTTCAGGAATAACTTAAGTAATAGAATTTTTAATTCTTAATTAATTTCAATCTTATTAATAATATTTTTATAATATTACATTTAAAATTTTAGTGAAGATTTTATATATTTTAATAATTATAGAAAAATATTAAATTAAAAATAAAATAAAATATTAATATTTTTAAAATATAATAAAATTTAAAATACAAATAAAAAATTTATATATATTAAAAAATATTAGACTATGTATAAAAATATATATTTATATTTATATTACATATATATTCAATTTAATTAATAATATAAAATTTTTATATATAATTTACTAATTTTTAAATATTAAAATAATTATATACATCTATATTTTTAATTTTATGAATTAAATTTAATTTTATATTTTTTTACTGAGTTGAGTATATAAAATTTTTTTATTTAGATTTTAAATGATTTAATATTTTATTTTTATTAAATATTACATGTAAGTAGAAAAATAATAAAATATTATAATTTTTATAATTATATAAATAGATGTTATATATATATATATATGGGGTGGGATGGGATGGGGTGGGGTGGGGTGGGGTGGGGTGGGGTGGGGGAATAGGGAATGTAATGGGCAATACCATGGGGGTGGGATGAATGTTCATTCCCACATATAAGGTAATGCCCATTTCATTGGAATTTGTATTCCCATTCATAAAAATATATCAATTGAAGGAATGAGAATGAGATTAGCAATTATGATTCCATTCCCATCCCATTCTATCATACCAATCATGTCATTGGTGATTTTGGGGTGCAATATGGTTATGGCTGTAAACGAGTCGAGTCGAGCCGAATTTTATGAAAATTGAGTTTCGTTTGTTAAGAAATAAACGAACTCCAGCTTATTAGTGAAAGCTTGTTTTGTTCGCGATTTTTTGTTCGTGAACATACTTGTTCATGAAACTCTTATTCGTAAACACTTATATAATTTCGTTCATGAACATGATAAATAAACATACCACTATCCTAAAATAACAAAATATTCATCAACTACCAATAAAAAAATTATTATTTCATAAAAATAAGGAAATTTAACATGTATAAATGCTTTCAACACAAACGAGCTCTTAACGAGCACAGTTAAGAGCTGTTCGCCGCAAAGCCGAGTCAAGAGCTGTTCGCCGCACGCTCTGTTCGTTTACACCCCTAATGATAGAAAATGGGTAGTGGGTGGTTTTTTTTAAATAAATTTAATTATATTAATTTATTTAATAGTTGAGATTAGATTAAAAATGAATTTAACGGTTAAAATCGTCCATGTGCATCAGTGCACTGCAGTTGAACTCTATAATACTATACGAGTTGGACTCTTGTGTCCCCAAGTGCACAAAGTGTGTAAGGGTACACTATTTTATTCTATTGTATGTATTTTAATTAATAAGGGTACATCACTTTATTTTAAAGAGTATATAAACATTTTATTAATATTTTTTATTTTTTTCAAATAATAAAAGTACACTTCTTTATACTAAAAGATATACAATTTAATTGTAAAGGTGACACACAAGTTTTTGTCATACTATACAATATACATACATAAACCCGTGCAATTTATTTAACATTAAAATATAATTTCCAATGTTGATGGCCACCATTTTATAAAGGATCACACACATTGAGCATGTTTTAGTGATTATCATCACAAAAATGGACAGTTTTACTAAAACTTAATTAAATTGGGCAGTTTTGATAAATGAAAATAATTTCGTTTCTTAGAACCCAAGACCTAGACCCTAACAATCTGTCCAAACCTCAAAAATCCAACAACCTTGAACCCTCCATTATTTGATTCGGCGAATTGATGGATCGATGGATTGGAAGGATTGCGAATCGAAGAACACGTTAACAAGGAGACCTTCTCGTATAAAGTGAAGTAATTAAAAAAATACCGCGAATCGGAGGACACGTTAACAAGGAGACCTTCTCGTATAAGGTGAAGTAATTAAAAAAATTTCGAATATGCGAAAACAGCGAAATGCCAAAACTGAATGCTAGAATTTGAAAAATTGAAAAATTTATTTAAAACTAGGTTGAATTTAATAATAGGAATTGAACTGAAAGAATAATAGTATTTCAGAACAAGATTGTTGGGAGTTACTAAGCACAAATTGAAATTTTTACTTCTACGTCTAGGTCATAACCACGAATAAAAACAAATCAATCAATATGATGAATGGCTGGCCAGATTAAATACTTCTCATTTTCATTCTCCTCCACCTCATTTTCAAGCTCCTTAAATACCTCGTCCTTGTCAATTCTAAACAAAAAGTGACTTACTTAAGTCCCTGTCAATTCTAAAAAAAATGGGGACAGCAAGGCCACATTATCCATCTATGGCGGCGGAAAGGATTGCATTGTCTATCAGTGTAGCAGCAGCAAAGACACGTTTTCGAAGGAGTTGAAGCGTTTTCTGGCGGAGGCGGAGTGGGATTCCAAAACCTCGTAGGTATTGGAATCAGACAAGAGATCGAGGATCTGGCCGTTAGGGATCGATTTGTGGATCTGGCATGTTCGGCTGAAGGAGTTGAGTTTATTGACGCCAGACGAGGCCATGTGTAGGGCTCAAAATCCTCTCATTTCTGATAAGGAGATGTAAGGGCGGATGAGACTAAGAAAAAAAATATATGATGAAAGAAAATATGATAAACAACTTTAAGACAAATCTTAACATCCATTTCGTATTCCAAACAATAAGCAAATTCTAGTGTTATGCAGTTTTGACGGATTTCACAGTTTCCGCAGTTTCGATTTTTTTTTTCAATTACCTCACCTTGTCTAAGAAGGCCAAAAGAAGGCCAAAAGAAGGTCTCTTTTGGCGCTAGAAAAGTGGTATACCAAGCACTCCTTTCCACCACCACCATAAAAAGAGATTATTATGTTGCTGCTGCACATATGTCTACGTGACAAGATATGACACTACAAAAAAAACTATTTTTTAACAACGAATTTCTATTGGTAAAAATTTTAATTCCATTGTTAAATTAATTTATCAACGAATTAGCAACGAAATCCGTTTATAAATTTCAAAAATTATTTTGTTGGTAATCAATTGCTAAAAAATTCCGTTGGTAATTTATATAAAGATACTCTTGGTAATCCGTTGGTAATTACCAAATGATTGAATTCTGTTGGTAAAATAGAGAATAAATTCGTTAGCATTAAATTGCTAATAGAAAAATATCATTATGGTTGCTAACCCATGTTGAATTCCGTTGATACATTTTATTACTAAAAAATATTTTATTTTTATTTTTATTTTTTTTGTAGTGGAAGCTATCACCTTCTAGAGCTGTTTTGGTCTTCAAAAGAGCAACGGTGGATTGGGGAAAATGGGGTTCAAGTATTTTCGAGGGAAGAGAGTTTGGGCAGTGGATACTGCGTGTTAAGTCTTAGTAAATTGTAAAGGCGTATACCCCTTTTGTACATTTTTTTTTCGACACATAAGTTTTTGTTTTTTTTTCCTGTTTTTTTGTTTTCGTTTTTTTTAATTTATAATTTATAATTGATAAATTAATTAGCAAATATAATAAGTTGTTTAAGCGATAATTGGACAGATACTAGGTTACGATTCATGTGAGAATCCAAATCAGGAGAGTATGTTGGATAAATAAATAATTAAGTAGCATGTTAAGTTTGATTAGATTAACTTGGTGGCAATTTATTGTAGTAAGAATAAGAATATAAAATGTTTTGATGTCAACTAAAAATTCTCATTGCTTAATTTGTTGTTTCGCCAAAATTTAGGAAATAAACATTTTTTAACCATTATTTAATTTTATTGGTAATTTTAGGTGCACGGATTCATATCTTAATTAAATTTAAGGTGTAGTTCTAATTATATATGAGAAAATATTTAGAAGCCAATAATTGAGTTTTATAATATAAAATAATTGAGTTTTATAATATAAAACTGATGGATCCATTTGTTACCTTATTTATGAGTTTTCATTTTAGGATAGTTATACGTAATTTATTCAGTCTGTATTTTCAGCAAACAACAATTAATTAATTAAAATTTTAAAATATAAAATTATGGAGTAGTATATATACTAGTGAGAGATGGGCCAGATGGCCTTTGATCAGTTCATAAGGTCAACATCCACCCCCCACCCCACCCCAACCCACCCCACCACACCCCACCCCACCCCACCACCCACCACAGTAGTAAATAACAGACGTAGAAAAGGAGTCGAGAAGAACACAACGCCAACAATTAAAATTGGAGGCGGGTGGCTCCCAACGTTCCGATCTTTTTATCTCCAAATCCACATTTTCCCATTTCCACTCATTCACAACACACTCCATACACACACTCCTTCGTTTTCTCTCTATCCAACCACTCCCTAAATCAACTCCCAATCTCTGTACATATATTACTAATTTGTTTCTTCACTACGTACGGTTGTGGTGCGAGGTTGATGAGATGTCTCTGCACTCAGCCGGTCATGTCGTGCAATCTGTGAAACTGTTTGCGGGCAACAGTATCAGTGATAATTGTAGGAAGGATTTGGTCTTTGTTGATTTTGTTGGGCTGTGTGGTGGCAAAACTTTCAAGAAAAATGGGAGTCGTAGGAGAGTGGGTGGTGGTGTAAACACTAGTGTTAATGCTCAAAGGAATTTTTTCCCTGGGTTTGTTGGGTCCAACAGAAGCTGGGGATCGTCGATTAAATCTGTTCTTGATCTTGAACGTGTTGCCATTTCCTCGAAGGAACAAAGTTCTGGTCCGAAACCAGAGGTGGGGGTTGAATCAAACTATATCCGAGTGTGTGTGCTTGTGTGGTAGTTTTCTCGTTCTATTTCTAATATTGATACTTTTTTTTCTTTTTTTTTGTTTGTTTATAGTTTAATTATTTGTCACCCTTCTAGTTTGTTTTCGTGTTTGTGTTTGTGTTTGTATTTGTGTTTGTGTTTGTATGTGTTTGTGTTTGTGTTTGTGTTTGTGTTTGTGTTTGTGTGTGGTGTTGTGCTGGGGGTGGCTTTCTTGGGCCAAGCTATAAGAAGTTTGTGTTTGCTGTATCGCTTTTGAGACATGTTTGAGGTGTTGGGCTGTTTACTTGTTGATGAGGATATTGGATGACTTGTTTGTGTTGTGGGTTTACTCAGAAAATGTCCTTTTTGCTCAATTTGATTGTCCCTTTCTATCTCATGCGAGAACTTTGATGAGTATTTTGAGAAGCTATATAGCCTATATTGTTGGTAAAGATATCTCTGAATGCTCTTGGCTTCCAATCACCAAAGAGGATTTGCTGGATACATGGCCATGCACACATTATTGTGTCATCCGTCGGATGCATTTTCTAATAAATGAAGGCACGTAGCTGATACAAACTCCTGAAAATGTATAAACAGGGGACTGGTTCAGATCATTACTTAGGCCTATGATTGGTGATAAATTGGATTCAGTAGTGCAGTTGATAACTGTGAACAGCAGCATCTCATGAAGAGTTAATTTTCTAAAGAGCTGTTTTGATTTATAGCATTCTGTGAGGGTTGACTTTGCCATAAAAAGAGAAGCATTTAGTTTTAGCTCAGAATTATTCCTCTCAATGACTGCTCTTGTGTCGTGCTTAAGATTTGTTTTAAACTAGTTCCAAGGTTTCAGATGTTGATAACATCTATTCCAGAAGTAACGTGTTCCGGCATTTGTGGGTCAGTCAAAACAGTCTAGTATAACCAAGGAATTTTTTTCAAAAAGTTTCTCTTGAAAGTGCTGACAAATCTACTGTGCTAACACACTTCCTGTACTTGGTGGGTTTGTATTCATTCCTATGGCATCATTTCTATAAAATACATCAAAAGAGATTATTCTGCTCTCTTAAATGACGAGGTCATGTTCTCCTTTGCCTGCCTGTGCAGATGAATGTAGAATTTTCTGGGATTGTCCATTTGTGGTCTGATCTTGTTAATTATTGCACACTTTGTGCTTTATTTGGGAATAAGGATCTGCATTTTAGGATTCGGCTTGAGTATTGTTTTATATCTAATCCCAATGTCTACCTGAAAATAGTTGATGTGGAAATAAATTCCAGAAGATTTCTGCTTATATTTCCTATAAATATTGGTTTACTGTAACGATTTAGAGCAGAGGGGACAATTAAATATCTTTTCATTTAATGTTTTTGCTTTGAGCTTTTTCATGCTGTGCCAGCTGCATGCTACCTTATGATATATTGCTTAGTTTATCTGCATGGGGACTCCATCATATGAGCAAACTGTGTGAGCCAGCATCACTACACACAAGGTGTCTGTTAACACTTCCAGTATATAGTTGTCTGTCCTTCACTATAAAATATTGCATCTAGAGTTTCTAAGCTGTGATCCAGGAGCTATATTCGAGACAACACATTTCAAGTGATCTTCTCTTGTGTGGTTCTGGAAGCTTGGTTCATACTAGATCCTATCATAACAAGCACCATTCAAATTGAGTAGATGCTTCAATGTTAGGAATAAATGGGAGAAGAGAGTAGAAGCTTTACTGGTTTGCAAACCTAGGGAAAAAGATTTGTCTAATAGAAACAAAAGTTTAAGATTTTAAATGCGAGTGTCTTCATATATTAAGTAATATAAAACTCTAATATTGGATAATAATTTGTGAATAACTTATATCTTTCGACTGAAATGATGTTTTCAGAGTAATGAAATCATGAAAACCATGAATATTTGTATAATTTTCCTCAAGACTGAGGTATAATATTTGCTTATGCTCTTTCATGGCATGAAGATACTGGAGGAAAAACAGATATATATGTATAGACAATCCTTGACAAAAGAGAAGTTTGATAGAATGTTGTGGGAGTTAACTGCAATAAACAAGCTGATATATCAATTACTTATATTTCCCAATTATCTATATTTTAAAGGTTGTTTTACAGGACTGGACTCAAGGAACTCTTTAATAGCTTGGGTTAATTGTAGCCAGTAATTATTCTTCTGGTGTTTTAGTAATAACTGAGTTAATAATAAATTACAACGTCCTTATCACTTTTCTTATTCAATCTTTCTTCTTAAGTTGCATGTTCTGTTGATCCAAGCTTTCTGTTATTATTTTTGTGTTTTTATTCATCCTTTTGAGCTCGTAGCTATTGATCCACAAATCATTAACATGTAATTAAAGAGTATCAGCTGTCTATTGTTTCTGAAACCTCTGTTTCCATTATACTAAGCATGCAGATAACCAAATGATTGTGCAATATAAAAAGGCTGATGGTGATTTGTAATACATTACTAATGTAGGAAACTCATTTGGATCTTTCAATCCCCCTGAATATATTCCAAGTGCTTTATACGCATCTTTCATCTGGGTAATGCCTTTTACACACTTTGTACTTCCAGGTTGCAAACTTGGAAGATATATTATCTGAAAGAGGGGCATGCGGGGTTGGTTTTATTGCTAATTTGGACAACAAAGGATCACATGAAATTGTCAAGGATGCTCTTACAGCACTTGGGTGCATGGAACACCGTGGAGGGTGCGGCGCAGATAACGATTCTGGGGATGGTTCTGGTGTGATGACATGTATCCCCTGGGATCTTTTCAACAATTGGGCCAATGAACAAGGGATTGGCACATTTGATCAGTTACATACTGGTGTTGGAATGATGTTTCTTCCAAAGGATGAAGACCTCAGGAAAGAGGCCCAAGCAGGTCAGTGAATTCGGGACAGTATATATTAATTAAATCATGGCTTCAAGTGCATGAGTGCTTCTTTATCAACTTCTGGTTTCTTGATTATCAATAAGATGTTAATTTCAAGAGCATGTGTAAAGCATATAACAAGATGAAGAAACTGAAAAGTTGAAGAAGTTCATAGTAATTAGCAACTAATGGAAGTGCTTTTTAGTTTTTAAAAAGCCAGAGTTCTACATTAGTGTTCAGTTATTTTTCTGGTATGCTCTATTTTTTTCTTAATTTTAGCTGCATAAGGTTATAATTGTTTTATCAGCGTCTCAATTAATCTCAAACATGAGATCCAATGCCTTGCTCTTAGAATTGAATATTTGATTAGTTACGACATTTGGAATAATACTTTAATAGGATATGATGACAGATGCATTACCTGTCATATTCTTCCAAGTTTCTACCACATCATGTTTCTGAAAAGAAATACTTAAAACCCTCTTTAACTTTTTTGTCCTTTGGATGAATTCTTTGTTATTATTGCTCAGAAAGATAAGAGGATTTTGACCTTGAGTAATAGGCCCTCATTATTCAAGTGAAATATTTTTTGTTATCTTTTCATTTGTATTAGATATCAGTTACCCGAATTCAGTTATCTGTTTATGCAGCTGTTCTAAAAATATTTAACCAAGAGGGTCTTCAAGTGCTTGGCTGGAGACAAGTACCAGTAGATGAGTCTGTTGTTGGCCCCAATGCAAGAGAGACTATGCCAAATATACAACAGGTTTTTGTTCAAATCGATAAAGAAGAAAATATTGATGACATTGAACGAGAACTGTTTATCTGTCGGAAGTTGATTGAAAGACTAGCTAGCTCAGAAGCATGGGGATCCGATCTTTACTTTTGTTCATTGTCCAATCAAACTATTGTATACAAGGGAATGCTTCGATCGGAGGTTCTTGGTCGCTTTTACTATGATCTACAAAACAATGTTTACAAATCCCCTTTTGCTATATATCATCGTAGATACAGTACAAATACTAGTCCTAGATGGCCTCTAGCTCAACCAATGAGGTTCCTTGGTCATAATGGAGAGATCAACACCATACAGGTTACAATTTTCACCATATTTCCCTATAATTAATACCAGACTTGGTAACTAAACCTGAAATTATTATTGCAGGGGAATTTGAACTGGATGCAGTCTCGTGAGGCTTCACTAAAGTCCCCAGTTTGGCGTGGTCGTGAAAATGAACTCCGTCCTTTTGGAAATCCAAGAGCATCCGACTCAGCAAATCTTGATGCTGCTGCCGAAGTACAGTCGCATGCTCATCATCTTTGTGCTCTTTATAGTTTCACTTTGATATTACTGTATTATATACCTTATTTTGAATTACCTGCAAAGCTGAAAGTGTACAAATGTACAAATGAAGAAGCAATTCAAAATTTTTATCAAAAGATCTGGTATTTCTTTGCAGTGTTCCATGTAATTGGAATAACTTCAATTATGAAATTAAAATGTCTAGCACTTTACCTTCCTTCCAGCTCCCAATCAGATTTCTTTATATTCTATTTTTAATTAAATGATGGCCAAGGCCTTTTTATGTATGGCTGCAATCTAAAATCTGTTCCAAGGCACATAAAGAATCCCTGCATAATGCTGTTCATGTACTTTTAAGATTGGATCTTTTTTTTTTCTTTAAAATATTAATGTTCCCATTCTGCGCTGAATACAGTTGTTAATAAGAAGTGGTCGTTGTCCTGAGGAAGCCCTGATGCTTCTAGTCCCAGAGGCATACAAAAATCATCCGACTTTACTTATAAAATATCCTGAGGTACCATAAATCTTTAACATTTGTATACACTCATGACTACTGATAGCTGTGATTTTCCCTCTTATGCATTCATTCTATTGGTACTGTTTATATGTAGTATGCTTCAAATTGTTACCAGCTAGAACCAACATCAGCATCTTGTCAGTGATGTGAGTCTTGGTTGTATCATGTATGACCTGTAATGGTTTTCTCCAGGCTATTGATTTCTATGATTACTACAAGGGTCAGATGGAGGCATGGGATGGGCCTGCTTTACTCTTATTCAGGTGACATTTTTAAAGTATGTTTGATTTGATATTTATGGATGTAACATTATGTTGAAATTTAGAATCAATTGACATGAAAGGTAATATTAAGCTTCTAAACCTTGTTTTTATATGTTATCATCTGCTCCATCTTTCTGATAGAATCTTTTACCTTTAGAGAAGTTTGCTTCAAACAAAATTACGAGAAATATATTCTCCATCATGGTCATAACAAATATTGCAGATTTCATATATGCATGGTTTTTCTAGTTATTTACTGGGATGAAGTGTAAATATTTACCTTCAAGTACATATGCGAATTCAACACTTCATCTTTGTCGTGACTGATTTAGTATCTGATGCAATGCCATTAGTTTCTCAAAAACATTATTTTTTGTGGATTATTTTCAGTGATGGGAAAACAGTTGGAGCTTGTCTTGACCGAAATGGACTTCGCCCTGCTAGATATTGGCGGACGGTAGACAATGTTGTTTATGTTGCATCTGAGGTTTGCTTCCTCTCTGCAGCCTTTATCATGTATTGATGGTTTTACATAGAATTTACATATTATTGTGCCAGATAGTTTAACTTGTATTTATTTTTGTAGATTGGATCCTTATATATACTTGTAGGATTATGAAGATTAAATTGTTCCATAAAGAAAGTTTTTTTTTTTCCTTTTTTTTTTTCCAATTTGTAAATGCTTTCACTGCGCCATGCTCCAGTTTCTTGGAGATGTGTATTTTATTCATATAGATCTTAATGAAAAATATAAAATTAAATGCATGATAGGACTTATAAAGTTTCAAATGATCTTTCTTGATTTCTAATAGTATATATACTGCTTTTTAAATTAGCAAATGTTTCATATCTTGTTATACATATCAACTGCAATGCTCAAACGAATACAAGTGTGAAACAGAACTGATTACAGTTTCTTTATAAATTTCAAGGTGGGGGTTCTACCAATGGATGACTCAAAAGTTGTAATGAAAGGACGTTTAGGTCCTGGAATGATGATTGCAGTCGACCTAACTACTGGGCAGGTATTTCGTATGTGATCTTAAATAGTATGGCGATGAGTATTTTGTTATTTGTGATCCTATTTATGTTGAGTTTTTTACTTATTCCTTGTAGGCTTTTCTCTATTTGGATTTCAAATCTAAGTATTTAGGCTTTTCACTACCTGATAAATGAAAATTAATACATTTAGGATGGCTGTAATCCTGTGAAGCACCTTTTGTGTTTGCGTGTTTTCTAATCTTTCCCTTCATTATAACAATTAGCCTGGCGTAACTGCCTCTCTCTGTAGGGCAATTTTACTTTGGTATTGCATATCCATGATATAGTTTTCCTGCCTGCTTTTGGCTTGAAAGTTGTAGTGCGTTGATAGATGCAAAAAGATGTGATCTTATTTGCAATCTGAAGCAAGAATAATTTCTTATTTTTGTTCTTTTCTGTTTAAGATTTGTTTTCGATGTTTTTCTATGAGGCTAATTTTGATTTGCATGACATGAAATTGCTCTGGCTAATGCTATACACAAAAGCAAATATTCTCCTTTGCTAAGTTCATTCTGCCTCTTCTGCATAGGTCTTTGAAAATACTGAGGTCAAAAAGCGGGTTGCATTATCAAATCCCTACGGGAAATGGGTTAAAGAAAACCTCCGTTCTTTAAATGCTGCAAATTTTCTGTCATCAACGCTCATGGACAATGAAACAATATTAAGGCGTCAACAGTAAGTTATTGACAATTTCATTTCTTTAAACAACATATCTGACTGGTGCTTATATTTTTATATATTGGAAATAGTAATAGTAAAGAAGAGTTACAGTTGATTGTTTAGCTCATTCTCCAATCTCCTCCAAGTATCTTTCTGCTCCTAACTGAAATGAAATTTCTCTGCATCAGAAGAAAGCATTTTCTTTCTGCCTTTGGTTTGAAAGTTGCATGGATTCGTACTGCAACAGTAATTATATTGATGACATCTCTTTTGCTTTTGAAACAGGGCATATGGATATTCTAGTGAAGATGTTCAAATGGTGATTGAATCAATGGCTGCTCAAGGGAAGGAGCCTACTTTTTGCATGGGGGATGATATTCCTTTGGCAGTATTGTCTAGAAGGCCCCATATGCTATATGATTATTTCAAGCAACGCTTCGCTCAGGTTTATAATATTTATGAAATTCCTTGGCAAGTTTAAGCACCATTGTATTTTTGATAGATGAGACCATGTTAGATTGACAAAAACTGTACGTCTTATGTGGCACAAATTTTCTGTATTTAAACAATTCATTTTCTTCTTTTATGAATATATGGTGCTGCAGTTTTTGTATCTTTTGTTGGAAGTATTCAGATTAGAAGCAGGATATTTGCGGAAATTTCTCATGCTTGAAAATTTTAAAGACGGATAGGACTTTTAAATAGTTATTATATGTGTGCAAACCAGGTCACAAATCCGGCTATAGATCCTCTCAGAGAAGGATTAGTCATGTCTCTTGAAGTCAACCTCGGGAAGCGAGGCAACATTCTAGAAGTTGGTCCTGAGAACGCTTCTCAGGTACTTATGCCTTTCCTTGTTCTTTCATGAAGGTCATGTGTTGAAGATATTATAGTCAATGTTACTTCAAACAGAATTACTTTAATTCCATTTATCCTGGTCTTTAGTATTCTGTAAGTAGCAGCTCATTTTTTTCTTTCAAATAAACAGGTTATTTTGTCCAGCCCTGTACTGAATGAAGGGGAGCTTGAGTCTTTATTAAAAGATCCATACCTGAGACCCCAAGTTTTACCTACATTTTTTAATATTAGGAAAGGAGTTGAAGGTTCTCTAGAAAAAACCCTATACAAGCTATGTGAAGCTGCCGATGAAGCTGTAAGAAATGGTTCCCAGCTTCTTGTTCTCTCTGACAGGACCGACGATCTCGTAAGTTTTTCATTCGGGTTAATTTTATTCTTCTGATTCAAGTGTCACTGAAAGGCCCCGAACTAAATACATTCTAAGTGAATCAATTGAGACTTTGTTCTTAACCCTTTTTGATGCTTTTCCTGTGTAACATAACTTTATCATTAATATGATGCGTTCAATATCTCAACACTTGATGTTCTTATTATCTTTTGTTATATGTTCTCTTAGATACTTTTAGCTCTTTTTTTAGCGACTTGTCATATGCCTCTGATTATTGCTTTGCCTAATATTAGACTAATCTGGATCATACAGTTTTTCTCCTGTTTCAGTTTATGAGATATTTTTCTCATTGTTGAGTATGCATCTAAATAACTCTTTGCTTTCATCAGGAGGCTACTCGACCTGCCATCCCGATCCTTCTAGCTGTAGGTGCTGTTCACCAGCATCTAATTCAGAATGGATTACGAATGCAAGCCTCCATTGTTGCTGATACGGCTCAGTGTTTCAGTACTCATCAGTTTGCTTGTTTGATTGGTTATGGTGCAAGGTCTCTCTCATCTTCTAGTTTCTATGATACATTTTTTTTTGCGTTATCTTGTGATACTGGAGAATAATTAAATTAGTAATAAATGTCGAGTTGACTCATGAGCAATTCTTGCTTGACTTGAGCTGAAATGAAATGAGTTTGATTAAATCAAACTTGAGTTTGAGGTCCGTAATACAAAACTCAGTAAGTTCGCGAGCTTAAGTACTTAACTATTTTACCCGCTAATATCTCATTAGTTTAAAGTTATCAAGACAAGCCAAGCCAAGTTTAGAGTAAAGAAAGTTATTGAGTTAGATTAGAGCTTGAGTTTGCCAAGATTTCCATCTAGTCAAGGTCAAGGACAAAAATGTGAGCTCGATTGAGTAGAGTTTTTGAGCTTTGAATTTTCTAACTAAATCAATTTCAAACTTGACACTACTCGACATGACATGGCTCAGTCACACATTCTAGCACCCTTGTCATCCTGATGCAGTTATATCATGTGTGATTTATCCATTTAATGTTCTTTCTATTCCTTTACTGCAGTTACCACTTACTAATACCATCGTAGGTCCATTAGCATCAGGGCTTCTGCCTATTTCAAGTATAGTATTACTATTAAATTTCCAGTGAAGGATGATCCATACAATAAGACAGAAATTGGAACTCCATATAAGAGAAGATATAAATTCAGGCTCCCATGATTAAATATTTTGTAATATGCCTGCCAGTTGGGGGGAAAAGGATATTATACAGGAAAAAGATTCTGTTCTGTGTAAGCTTTATTTCAAAAGTATCAGAATCAAATTGTATCTGAGCTATTCTCTTTTTATATTAACAAGACAACTAATGCAAGTTGCTGCTGCTTCTGATTATTTGCTGCAATGTCCTTCATCCTTTACCTGATCAATCTTTTTTGCTCTCTGGTGTTTCTTGGCAGTGCTATATGCCCATACTTGGCATTGGAGACGTGTCGTCAGTGGCGGTTAAGCACTAAAACAGTGAACCTGATGCGAACTGGAAAAATGCCCACCGTAACAATTGAACAGGCTCAGAAGAACTTTTGCAAGGTTAATATTCTCATTCAACTATATCATTACAGGACTAAATTCAATCACTAATGACAATCCCTTAAAGCTGATATGATATGTTGTGCAATGGTCTGAAAAGATGACATCTTTTATAAAATTTGTTACCAAGTACTCCTAATATTGATATATTGGAGATCGTCTTTTTAAAAAAATACTATACTGTTTTAGCTCCATAACACCCGGTAGTTAATTTTTTTTTTGATCTGGAATGGTGATCTTGAGATTTTCTAATTTCTATTTCAGGCGGTTAAATCAGGCCTTTTGAAAATTCTTTCAAAAATGGGCATCTCGTTGCTCTCCAGGTATTTCTTGCATCTTCTCGTCACATTTACCTTAGTAGTTCGTAATTCTTTTCAGCTGAAGTATCCAGTACATCTTTTCTTTCATGTACTTTTAGATTAGTCATTCTATATTGCAATACCTAATTGAAATTACTTGCCTGTAGTTATTGTGGTGCTCAGATATTTGAAATTTATGGACTGGGCCAAGAAATTGTTGACATTGCATTTGTTGGAAGTGTGTCAAAACTTGGTGGATTAACCTTGGATGAGGTAAATTTTTATAACTTATTTTGCTTTGCCTACCTCTGATAAATTTGCTTCTGGATTTTGGAATATTAAATTGTGATTTTGCATTATATACAGTAAACAGATGTTATTATGGTCCAACTGTTTCTTCTTATGTTTTAACTTGGGATTGACTTTGCATATTCAACTTCGCAGTTGGCAAGGGAAACTTTATCATTTTGGGTTAAGGCTTTCTCAGAAGACACTGCTAAAAGACTTGAAAATTTTGGGTTTATACAATACAGGCCAGGAGGTACATGTCTGAAATTCTGTCGAAACGTTTTTTATTTGACCAGAATCTTTGTCACTTCTAACCAATTTGATCTTGTATCATTTGTGCTGAACCCTCTCTCATTTCCTAAAATAGGAGAATATCATGCAAACAATCCAGAGATGTCTAAATTGCTCCACAAAGCTATACGACAAAAGAGTGAAACCGCATATACAATCTATCAACAGCATTTGGCTAGCCGACCTGTGAATGTAAGTCACTTTCATCCAAATATCCTTTTCTTTTCAAAATTTCTGTGGTTTGTAACCATAAATTGTAGGAGTAGATGATATCCTCACTGAACCAAGTGTATGTTTACTAACTGCAGGTTCTCAGGGATCTTGTTGAGCTTAGGAGTGATCGTGCCCCGATCCCAGTTGGAAAGGTTGAACCTGCTTTATCTATCGTAAAGCGGTTTTGTACAGGTGGAATGTCACTTGGTGCTATTTCCAGAGAAACTCATGAAGCAATTGCTATAGCAATGAATAGATTAGGTGGAAAATCTAATTCAGGAGAAGGGGGTGAGGTAATTAACTCTACAGTTATATATGAATGAGGTTTTGTACAGTGGCATGTCGCTTGGTGAATGCACGAATTGATCTCTGACAATCGTCTTATATTCTGTTTCATGTTAGGATCCAATTCGGTGGAGTCCTCTTACCGATGTCGTTGATGGGTATTCTCCAACATTGCCACACCTTAAAGGTCTTCAAAATGGTGATACTGCTACAAGTGCCATAAAGCAGGTTTAACTGTAACTTTTGCTGCAGTTGCAAGTGCTTGTCTTTGCGACAAAGATATAGACTTACGTTTGGTAACAATTAATTTAACCCTTCAGGTAGCGTCAGGGCGTTTTGGTGTCACTCCGACATTCTTGGCCAATGCTGATCAACTAGAAATCAAAATTGCTCAAGGTGCAAAACCAGGTGAAGGTGGCCAACTGCCAGGGAAAAAAGTTAGTGCATACATTGCGAGGTTAAGGAACTCGAAGCCTGGTGTACCTCTTATATCTCCACCTCCACATCATGACATCTACTCTATTGAGGATCTTGCCCAATTGATTTATGACCTTCATCAGGTGAGCTAACGAATGTACACATTGTACAGGGCACAGGCATGTAAAGTTGTTTATTTTTGGAAATTTTGGTGTAAAAGTATATTGAATGAATAGGTGAATCCCAAAGCCAAAGTATCGGTTAAGCTAGTCGCTGAAGCTGGAATTGGTACCGTGGCTTCTGGAGTTTCTAAGGGTAATGCTGACATTATACAGGTAAGCACCAGATACGAAAACAGTCATTTTGGTCCTTTTATATTTTGTTATTTCTCAAAGAAATCTTTTGAGATTGAAGCTGAAGTATGAATATAACCTCATATGTTTGGCAGATATCAGGACATGATGGTGGAACTGGGGCTAGCCCTGTAAGTTCTATCAAGCATGCTGGTGGTCCATGGGAACTTGGGCTTACTGAAACACACCAGGTGTTTTTTTTTTTTTTCACATCTCATAACATAAAATCTCCTTGGTATGATGCTTACACAAACAAGATTCACTTACATGTTCTTACCCTTGTCGGAATTTGGCAATTTGATAGACACTCATTGAAAATGGGCTTAGAGAAAGGGTGCTTCTCAGAGTTGATGGTGGCTTCAGAAGTGGATTTGATGTTCTCATGGCTGCAGCAATGGGTGCTGACGAATATGGATTTGGTTCTGTTGCCATGATTGCCACCGGTTGCGTCATGGCTCGTATTTGCCACACCAACAATTGTCCTGTTGGTGTTGCCAGTCAGGTAACAAGGATTCTTGTATATTGCTGCATGCCTTTCCTTGCAAACATTTTCTGTGGAACCATAATTCAACTGCTTTTCTGCAGAGAGAAGAGCTACGAGCCCGTTTTCCTGGTGTCCCTGGCGACCTTGTAAATTACTTCTTGTATGTTGCAGAAGAGGTATTCATCATTCTGTTATAAATTGGTTGCAAGATACTTCTATCTTCTTACTTTACTGGTTATTAAAGTTCGATTCGTGTTAGATTGACGTACTTTTTTCTACTTCAGGTAAGAGGTGTGCTGGCCAAACTGGGCTACGAGAAACTTGACGACATAATTGGCCACACAGAGCTTCTTAAACCTCGAGACGTATCATTAACAAAGACTCAGCATCTTGATCTTAGCTATCTTCTCTCTGTAAGTATTAAATCCTTTCTTGTATTACTACGCGTTGCACTGGAATATAATTTACTCTTCGTGTTCTAGAATGTGGGATTTCCAAAATGGAGCAGCAGTCAGATAAGGAATCAAGAAGTTCACACTAATGGGCCAGTTCTGGATGACACATTGCTTGCAGACGAAGAGGTAACGACTTTAGTGTCTGGAAATGAGTTGACGTTGTTCTTAGAAAGTACACTTTGTACAAGACGAGACATGATTGTTTCTCTTAAGTCTTGTATTCTTTTGTGTTTCTCATGATACAGATATCCCAGGCTATTGAAAATGAGACCGTCGTAAACAAGTCTGTAAATATATACAATGTAGACAGGGCGGTTTGTGGGCGTATAGCTGGCAGAATCGCGAAGAAATATGGAGACACTGGATTTGCTGGTCAAGTTAACATAACGTAAAACCTTTACATCTTTGAAATATGAACTTTCTTGCAAGTGTTTCTATTACATTGCCACATGGCATTATTGTGTCTCTGTACATTTTCTGCAGATTTTTGGGAAGTGCAGGGCAATCGTTTGCTTGCTTCTTGACACCTGGCATGAACATCCGGTTAGTCGGAGAAGCCAACGACTACGTAGGGAAGGTACATTGATTGATCTCACATTCATTGCTACTACTATATGAATGAATGCAACAATCAACCAGCTCAGCTATTTATGTTAGTTCTAACATTGTATATGCTCAGGGTATGGCCGGGGGAGAGCTCGTCGTGACTCCTGTTGAGAGCATTGGATTCACTCCGGAGGACGCCACCATTGTAGGAAACACATGCTTGTACGGTGCAACAGGTGGCCAGGTTTTCGTTAGAGGGAAAGCAGGAGAGCGTTTTGCTGTCCGAAACTCACTTGCTGAAGCAGTAGTTGAGGGCACCGGAGACCACTGCTGCGAGTACATGACGGGTGGCTGCGTTGTCATCCTCGGAAAGTGAGTCATCTCTCCTATCTTAGAGCCTACATTAAACATCAAAAACTGCACTCATAGTCTCCCTTTTGCAGGGTCGGTAGAAACGTTGCAGCTGGTATGACCGGAGGTTTGGCCTATATTCTCGACGAGGATGATACCCTCCTCCCCAAGGTTTTCTTTTCTTTCCACGCATCAAATCACTCCACATCTAATCATCAACCCTTTCGTTTACACAACGTTAACACTATCAACAACAGGTGAACAAGGAGATCGTCAAGATCCAGAGAGTTGTCGCTCCAGTTGGCCAAATGCAGCTCAAGAACCTCATCGAAGCTCACGTTGTAAGTAAACAACACGGCATTCCTCAAACATTTCATGCAAGACGTTCGTTTGTGATCTACTACTACACTCGCGTGCATGGCTCACTTTTTTTTTTCTTACATGGCATTTGTATACGTAGGAAAAAACTGGTAGCAGCATTGGATCTCAAATCCTTAAAGAATGGGAGAAATTCTTGCCACTGTTTTGGCAACTGGTACCTCCCAGTGAAGAAGACACACCGGAGGCGAGTGCCGACTATGAACAGACCACTGCTGGTCAGGTGACCTTCCAGTCAGCCTAGGAAACATCCATAAAACCAACTCTGTATATACTTCTCACACAACGATCATCCCCAACGAGAGGGACGAGGATCGAGTTCATCGTTGGCGACCCATTGAAGATCGAATGCTTGTCGTTGCTGTGTTAGAAGATCAGCTAATGCTTCAGAAAGCTACCACCATCGGTTCTATCGTAAAACATTAGCAGTTGTATAGTATCTTTGTGAAAAATTTACATATGATCGAACGAGATCGTGTTTCTTAGGATTTCCCTAAAACGTTTCAGGGAAAAATGCGACTTATTAATTACTAGAATCAGGGCCGATCCTATAAATTTTCAGGCCCGAGTCGTATTTTAAATTTGGGCCCCTTATTTTACTTTTTATTAAAACGCAATATATATATAATAAAAAATTAATAACTAAAGATAATATTATAATGTTTAAAATACAACGCGCCTAACAGTTTTTATAGCAAAAATATTAAAAAAATCAGTATAATCAAGTTGTTCTGCAAGTTCTTTCATCATTATTCTCTAAGACAACCTTTTTATTAGAACTAAAGTATTTATTGATATCACGAGCTTGACTTTGAACTAAATCTTTAATTCTCGCTTTCTTGATTCTAATTTAAAAAAAAAAATGAATTTAAAAACTAACTAAATCATTGAATCATACTTCATAAATTAACATTAAAAAAAACAAAGAAACAAATATAGATAATAATTGAAAACAAAATCATATCTACTTAAATAAAATGATTTAACATATAAGAAAATTACATACCTTTGAATAAAATTGAAATCAATGATTACTGTTAAAAAAATTAAAAAGAGGTGGATAGAAAGGGATTCAAACAGTATACTAAAATATACATGTATGCTTTCTTCAACCACTTAGACAAGACTCCAATTTTATAAATTCCTTTAACTATATATATAAAGGAACTTTTTAAATATATGGGCCCCTAAATTTCACAAAAAATTTTGGGCCTGAGTCGATCGACTCGCTCGACTCAAGCAAGGACCGCCCTGACTAGAATCCAAGAAGTTAGGGAAAATTTCACATTTGGTCCCATAAGAATTCCTCCAGTTCAATTATAGTCCCGAAGAAATATACCGGTCTCATAGCTAGCGGTTTTGGTCCCATAAAAATATTATAATCGAAAATTTTCATTCCAAATTAACTTATATTATTATAAACTACCAGATTTATATTATTTTCTGTGTTTCAAAATAGACATAGTCCGTTTTGGTCTTGTTAATGGTTCAAAATATTTCGTCAACTATTAACAATTTAGATGAAAAATTTCTATGGGACTAAATCTGACAGTTTTGGAACCTTTTTGACATTAAGCAATTTTTACAGGACTAAATATGAAATTATCCCCAAGAAGTTAAGGGAGAGAAAACATGAAAATGGCATAAACATTCTATTTGTTTAAGAAAATTCATAATTTCGGTACATCAACAATTATGTTTATGATTATTAGTAAATTATTTGGGTTTATTAATAATAGGTAAGAGATTTAATAGTCTAATTATTAGGAGATATAAAATTAAATTGAATTATTAAGAGATACATTTTGATATTTTATTTTTCCAAGTTTATTCTTATTAGTTTTCATGTTTAATTAATTATTGACTTTCAATGTTCACCACTTTTCACAGATTACAGCTCGATGAAGCATTTCAAATACACGAATGCACAATCGATTTCTTCATTCTTTAATGTACAAATGTTAAAAAAAATCAAGTCATACTTACCGATCAAGACTCAAAATCTTTAATAGAAACACCCAAATCATTAGCTTTATCCAAAAATTAAATCTCATGAACCATTTTATACACAGAAATGCTTACTTGTTCGCAAGAAAAGATTATGCGTCTTATCTAATAAAAAGTATAAATGTACACTAATATTCAAAATAAACAAATGTTCATCAATGTCCACGAATTAAACCCCGACGACGCATTTCAAATACATGAATTCATAAATGCTTGATTTAAGGTACACCATTGTTAAAAAAAAAACAACATGAAATTTTCCACCAAGAATCAAATTCTTTAACCGAAACACCCAAATCATTAGATTTAACAAAAAAAATTAAAACCCACGACCCATTTTAGACAAACTAATGATCAATTGATTACTTTTTGACTTAGTTTATACTACTGTTCATTGTTCAATTTTCAAATGATCAACTTAGAGAATCGTTCACTCCTCAATTTTGATGTTTTACAACACATGCGAGTAGTCACGAAAGACGCCGGCGATCGATCCCCACCTTTATTCATCGAACAGAGTAGTTAATAATGTGTATTTAACTCTGGTGTATTCCTTTTTTTATCGGTAAATGTTAGTCGTTATTATAGTTAGTAGTTAGTTCACCAAGCACCCTTACTTTCCCTTCTTCAGACCCCTTATATCTCTGGTGTATACTCTGGTGTATACCTTTTGAGGGGGTGTCGTGCATTCAGAAAGGAATAAGTGAGAAAATTTGTTGTGAAATTTCAGGAGAAATGTACGGTAAAATATTAAATATTCCTTTTAAAATGATTGTGAACACTAATATTAACCATGAATAATATGAAAAATACGGAATTAAACTTTGTATATGTGAATAATTGTGTAAAGTTAATATAATACTAAATAAATATTAAGATAATTTTGTAGCTAGTAGTCACTTATCGAAATTAACTTGATACATAACGCAAATTATTATATAGAAATTTAATATATTGACGTTAGTATTCCTAGGATGTTACTTTTTGACTCTTGAAAAATCATGAAAGGTAAAATTATTAACATTGTTATTTTCAAATAATCCATTTAAAAAAAATTAATGTAGACGTTATAAAGATAGGCAAAAATTTGTATGCATTCGGGGCGCACTAGGCACACGTTGTGCGCCTTTAGAATTTTGTATTAAATTATATATCCTTTAATATAAAGATGTGTACCCTTTATTTTTAAAAAAAATAAAAAAATATTAATAAAAAGTGTATACCATTTAGAACAAATGATGTACCCTTACTAATTAAAGAGTATACATTTTAGAACAAAATAATGTATTCTTACCCATAATACTAAATTCTAAAAGTGCACAATGTGCTCGGAGGACGCAAGCCTCACTCATAAAGATAAAATTCCCTAAGGCTTTTTTTTTTTTCAAGAATCACGTTCTTATAAATTTCATGTAAGATGTTATGCTACTATTTTAGCATAAAGCTTAGACATTTCTTATAAATTTATAATAGACATGTAAAAACTTTCATGCACTGAGTATTTTATTATTATTATTTTATTTCTAAAGTTAAAAAATATTTCATAATGTTTATTGTCCTTTGACTTAAAAAAAAAAAAAAAAAGTCATATTGGGTGTCCGTTGGCGTAAAATAATTGTGATATAGAGCCTAACAAAAAAATTTTCTATGAAATTACACTTACAAGTAAAAGTAATACAACAAAAAATGAAATTTGAATAAATAAATAAATACTCCCATGTATATGAATCTTCGTATTATGTAAATTGTTACTCCGTACTAGGAAAAGAGTTACCCTTACAGTTTGACGGAGATTAAGGAAAATTATATTTTAATGTGTAGTGGATTGAGAGATAATAATATTTTAATGTATAGTAAGTAAGTGTATTAGTATTATGTGTGGCTGCATAAAGATAAAGTGATTATTTTATTTGGATCCCATTAAAAAGAAAAGAAATGTAACTCTTGTAGTGAAAAGCCTAATTAGTACTAAAATGTGAGTCTTGTGGCTGGAATGAGTGAGTATTATTTTTTAAACTAATTTTATTGATTTTTATTAGTGTTTTAGTATTTTTGGGTAATAAATAAATTACAAAATAATGTTATGAATATGAAAAAGTAGTACCAATTTAAAATTAAAGTAACTTTTAAAATTATTGGCTAAAGTATTTTTTTTAATATTTTTTTAATGTGAAATGTTCTCTAGAACAAACTAATAAGAAAAAATATAAAGGAATGCCAAGGATATATGTGATGAATTTTTTTTTTTTTTTTTTGGTGTCGAAGATTATCATGGAACATATGAAAACTAGAAGTGCGAAAAGTTTAGGTTATCAAATTGAAGTACTCAATTTCTTGGCATTATTCATAATAAGTTAGAGAATACAAAAATGAAATGGAAAGAGAAGAGTATGACCTAGTAAAATGTGGAAAAGGAAACCGTACAGATGCAATGTTGTAGTATCCTATGGAGCATGCAGCCGTACAGGTGGGATCTACCTATGTCTTTGGTCAAATTTAGATTCACCCTACTCTAATTAATTCATTCATTTACGCACGCCACCGCCGGTAATCCGCCGCCGGCGACCCACCGCCGGTCCAAATACGATGAATCTGCAGCCCACAGATTACGCACACTTCCTTTTTCGGACACAATGTGTCGTCACCACGTGTTGGCATTATGTGCAGAATTAGTAGTAATTAATTACTAATTAATTATTCAACAACCTCACCCACCCACACCTATTAACAAATTAATCCTTACTAATCGAGGAGTGTTGAAAGCTTAATTACTCTTGTGGTCCACTTTTATTGTTAATCAATGTCGTTTAATTATACGGTTGGGTGTGTATTTATTCTGATTATGCCACCTTAGAAAAAACCATTTATTTATAAAATTATAGTTTCATTTTTTTTAAATTTTAACTTTTTGAAAGTATTATAGATTCATTTTAAAAAAGTTAGATGAAACTCCAAAAAATATTAGTCATCGTGGGTGACTCTTTATAGTTGATCACTTAATTGAAAAATCAAATATACTCCGTAATGATTTAGAAAATCAATTTTAATAAATAGAAACTAGTTGGGTAAATATTACTCTCTCCATTCACAGTAAATCTATCCATTTTATCATTTTGGATCGTCCATTTTTAATATATTAATTTTTCTTTTTGAATTATGAGACTCACACCCTCCACTAATACAAATAAAATATGGGACACACACCCTCACTAATACTACATATTAAACATAAAATAATAATAATCCTCAATGCACATGCAAAAATCAAATGAATACATTAAGGATGAATGAAGGGACTATGATATAAACATAACTACAGTACTACCAAAAATACCAAAAATTATAATGAAAATGAATTTATAATGTTTTTATAATAAAATAATTTTGTTGTTATTTACTAATCATTGTTTTACCAACGAAAAACTAACAATAAATTTTGTTATTAATTTATTGATAATCCAATTTACAATGAAATTGAAATTTTTATTAGTGGTATATTCCATAAAACATACTCCATCCATTCATACTAAGTATCTTAAGTACTGTTAACATGGAATTTAAGAAAAATTATTTTTTTAATTAGATTAATTTTTAAAGAGTATTGTAGTTTTTTTATATAATAAATAAATTATAAAATATATCATGTGTTAGGTGAGAGTGATAAATTTGAAATTAAGATATATTTTGAGATTATATATTTAATATAAAATTTTTATTTTTGAAATGAGTCATTTATTCTGGAACAGATGAAAATGAAGAGTAACACACTTGTAATGAGAAGAATGGAGTAGTTTTTTTTAGTGCTAAAACTAAAAAAAAAATCCCCAATATTATCTTTGTTGCTCATCAACGTCAGTGGATAACTATCGAGAAATTTGTTCTACTTGTTAGGAGTCTTGTTTTATTATATTTATTTATTGACTTGAATTAAAATCCTCCTTTGCTCCTAAAATATTTGATGTCTTGTTAAATAACATTATTTTAAGAAATTAATAGAGAAATGTAATCATGGACAAAGAAAGTAAATTTACTCTATATAATTAATTGCAAATTAGATCAGAATGAACTAAATTCTTCTTAAAATGAATCACTATACTATAATTTTGTAGAACGGTCTTTCACATCTAAGTACAAGATTCTCACCCATTTAAATAAAATAAAATATTAAAAAAAAGTGTGAAAAGAGTGAATTTCGAGATAATGTGCAATGTTAGCGATGAAATTATATCGAAAATGAAAATATTCAATATTTGCGGCGTAAATTATAACCCACCGTAAAGTAGTACTCATCTTTATTGTTAAGTACTCATCTTTATTGTTAATTATTTATTTATGTATTTATATTAGGATAAATATCAAAATTGATCCTGTAAGTATGGTAATTTTTAACTTTAGTCATTTGTTATTTGCAATTTTTAATTTTGATATTTTTTGTCAATTTTTAATTTTTTTTGTCCAAATTTAGTCATTTTGGTCCAAATTTAGTCTTTATATTAAAAAATGTCCAAAAAATGGTCCGAAAGTGTATATATTTAGGACCAAAAGTGGACAAAAAAATGACCAAATTTAAAAAAAATGACCAAAAGGGTTTAAATTGGACAAAAAAGACCAAAATTAAGAATTGCATATGATAAAAGACCAAAATAAAAAAATATCATATTTACAAGACTAATTTTAATATTTACCCATTTATTTATATTATTATACCAACAACCAAAATTCAATCTTTTGTAATGAAAAACTCCTCCGTTTTATTATTTAGCTTTTTTTCTTTTCTTAATATGGAGTGAGTATATAGTTTACTTTAATTTATATATATTTATTAACACATTTTAAATATTCTTATATTAAATAAAATAATTTAAGCACCTGTAATATTTCAACTGTTATATTTTCGATCTTAAATTAAAATTTAAAAATCACTTAGAAACACAATATATAATTTAATTATATATACCCTAATCTTAATCTTTAAATCTTAAGGTGTACTGGCCCAAAATTACCCTATAGAGAAAAAAAAAACTCTTAAACTATTAAATTGATTGATATATGGACGGTACATACTTGTAGTAATTAGGATAAAGGGAATATTTAGCATTAGCAATAGCAATTATAAAAAATGTCACTTCGTTATCACTTGAGTTCAGTTTATAATTAAAATGAAACTAATACTCCATGGTGTATATGAAAATTGACAAATACTTGTGTACAAAACGATTGCACTTTAATTTTATTAAAATTAAATTTTAATATATATTAAAATTTTATTTTTTAAAGTGGTGAACTATTACTTTGTTTTTAATAAAAAATATTTTTATTTAATTAAAAGAGCAATAGATTCATTACTTTAAAGAATAACGTGACATATAGTAAAAGGTAATTTCGTTAAAATAAGAAGTATGGTGAATCAAGTTCATAAGTCACAGAAAAGCTAAAAAAAATTGAAAACAAAGATAAAAATTTTTAGAGTTCATTGTAAAAAAATAATCACTAACTTTAGTACTCTTATTGCAATAATTCTTACATTTAAAAAATTACAAAAAAGAACACACATTTAAGTATTGTTGTAAAACACATCAAATTTTCAAACAAGAACCCTCTTTTAGTCACAAATTATGGGGTTTTGAAACAACACTTAAAAATGATGTTCTTTTTTTCAATTTATCAAAAGTAGGATTAATTTGTAATAAGAGTAAAGTTCATGATTATTTTTGCAATTAACTCAAAATATTTATCTTCATTAAATAAAAACTAGTTTTAATAAATAACATTTCTAAGGAATATTATTTTACATATGCAGTATAATATGGAGTAGTAAACTATAAAAAAAATTAGTCCCTCCGTTGCATAAATAAATTCACATTTTCTATTTTTATCTGTCCCATAAATAAGTTCACACTTCAAAATAAGAAAATACACACAAATCAATGATCTTACGGCACACTTTAATTTCAAAATTGTCACTTTTTACAACTCACATAACTTATTTATAGTAATTACCTAAAAATACCAAACTACCCATAAAAGTAAAGTAAAAAGCAACTTTTTCTTAAAAACCGAATCTACAATAACCGTGAACTTCTATTTGGACGGAGGTAATACATACTCCCTTCTTCTCACTCAAATAGCATCATTTTACTTTACTAAAGTATATTTTAATTTTATATTAAATTAGGAGTTCAACTAGGGCACAGGTGTACCTGAACAATTTAGACAATTAAATTAATGTATAAATTAATCTCCACCATTAAAAAAGATTAAATAATTAATTTTTTTTTAAAAAAACTACCCCACTACCTATTTAATCTATAAATATGGGGTACACCCAGAATTATCCTTAAATTAATACTTTCTTCGTCTTATCCTAATAGTTACATACTCCTATTTTTATTTTGGGCATCACATTCTAATGATTACATTTTTTTTTTAGCATATGAGACCCACACAAATTAATTACTTCTCTCATGGGCCCACACATCCCACTAATACACCTACCCACTTTACATTAAATTATTATTTCTAACAAACGTAACCATAAGGACGGGACGGAGGGAGTATATAAAAATAAAATATTGTGTGTTTGAAAGAATAGAATGTTATTATTTATATAAAACTCACTAGGTGAGATTTCTAATTTCACAAAACCCCGAATAAAAGAATGAATTAGATAATTTTAAATCTAAACTTAAAAAAAAATCTAAAACAATCATAGTACAAAGACATTAGCGGAATGCGAAATGATAAACACAAATAGCTCAAAAATCAAGAAAATGATAAACACAAACATTAATTGTACCATGACGTCCGTACATAATGCTTCAGGCTACACACTTGAGACAATTCCACTAAAATTAGATAATGCAATTTATTAGGAGTAGATAAAATTAAAATAAAATTAAAAGAAAATTAAAATTTGAAAAGAGTGAACGAACTTAAACATATTAGATACAATGCACCTGGAAATATATTCTCCCTCAGAACAGTGATCAGCGTCATTTTCAAATCAAAATTCAATACTTTCACATCGTATTTCACAACATTAATTCGATCGAACATCCAAATAAACATACCTTAGGATTATCAAACCTCACAAAATAACAATATATTCTCACAGGAAATCAACAAACTGGATTAAAAATTTTCAATTTTTTTCCTTAAATTTTTGTACTGATCTCCAAAGTACATAGAAGAAGATAAATCCTAACCCCGAAAATTAACATTTCTCCTTAAGAAAAAAAATTAGCTATCATTAAAATTGTATCTACAAAATTTACTGTATTTTTTCTCTCATCAAAATCAAACCGTGTTTATGGCTACATTGGGCAGTTGCGGCGGCGTGAAGGCCAGAAAAATGAGCACCGCCATGATGGCGACGGGGACGAAGAGGAGGAGAAGCGGCGGCGGCGGAAGCGGCGGGAGAACTAACGGCAGTAGCAAAAGTGACGCCGTGATGACGAGCATTAAGAGGACGCCGTTAGCAGTGAAATATCTGAAGAAGAAATTCATCAATGACGACTGCTGCTTTTGAATCTGGATGACGGTTCCGTTAACGTGGAACGACACCCGTTCTTCTATTCTATACTCCATTTTCTCCAACCATTACACAAATATATATTTTTTCTGACAACGCGGCGCATATATATCACGGAGCTATTATTTAATAGCGACATCCGATAATAACAATTTTTACTAGCCACTATTTAGTAGGCTCCCCAAATTACCCTCAATAACTGTTGCCTAAAGTACGAAAATTAAGGGGTTTTATCATGTCAATTTTGACTGCGGTAAATGGGGTGGGTGGACCACATTAAATTTTTGGATGTGGATTGGTGGGTATATATCATATCATTAATGTCATTTTCATTCTAAATAGTCTATCTTTCTTCTCTCTCATCTTTCGTTCAACAAAATCTCTCTTCCTCTCTCCTTTTCATCCAACATACTCTCTCTTCCTCTCTCTTTTTCGTCCAACATCCTTTCGTCCCAAAGCACAAAGAGCAGCGCCACCCATTTGTAGTACCCATTTCTCAGTATCTCATTTCCATCTGCAGGAATAGGCGTTTCCGACGAGGTGAATTTTGTGAATTTTCGAAATGACAAATTTTCGGGTATTTATGAAAGCTGTTTTATTTGCATTTTTAAATTGTGAGTTATTTGTTTATAATGTGTCCTACATTGAGTTTGTGGTACTCGTTTTCGAGGATATAACGTACATTTTGTGTGGTTTTGTTCATATTTGTAAAATGCGAATTCATTTTGAAATGTGATAAACGTGACTTAATTGTGTATACATCATGTTTAGAATTTTTTGTGTGGTTTGTTTATTTTATTTTAGTTTTGAATTTTTTGAAAAATTTTGTTGGCCGAATAGGGTTTCTTTGAAGATCGAATAGAACGAATGTGTAGGCCGAATAGAACAGTTGTAGGCCGAATAGAACAAATTCTAGGAGTGTTATTTTTTTGAATTTTTGAAAATGTGGGTTGGCCGAATAGAGGTTTTTTAGTAGGCCGAATAGAACAAATATGTAGGCCGAATAGAACAAGTGTAGGCCGAATAGAACAAAGTGTAGGAGTTTTTTTTAAAATTTTGTTGGCCGAAATAGTGTTTCTTTGAAGACCGAATAGAACGAATGTGTAGGCCGAATAGAACAAATTCTAGGACTTGAATTTTTGGAATATTTGGAAATGTTGGTTGGCCGAATAGAGATTTTTTGTAGACCGAATAGAACAGTTTTGTAGGCCAAATAGGACAAAGTGTAGTTTGAATAATGTCATAGCACTGACCTTGGCCGAATAGAGCAATATCCGTAGGTCGAATAGAACAGTTTGTAGGCCGAATAGAAGAAAAAGTAGGCCGAATAGAACAAATGATTGAGTGTGCCAATATTTGTTCAGTTGTTGCAGTAAACTTATTGTTATTGGATATAATTATCAGTTATTGTCTTATTAAGTATGCTGATTGAATTGATGCAGAGTACATCTTTTTTATGTGTGTTACATATTATTTAACAAAAAGTTAAATTTGTGCAGAGTGAATGTAAGCGTCCAACCATGCAGGGGCAAAACTGCAGTATACATAATTACTGCAAACCTGGGGTTGTTATGACACTTATCCGTAAGCAGTTAACAACGGTTGTGGGTAATGCAAAGGAGATATTCAGACGATCTTGTTTTGGTCATTACTGGGGTCTTCACGACGATTGTATCGCACATGCTAATCTCCACGGTCTCATGACACGGGAGATCATACGTAGCGGGGATGATGTCACCGCTAGATATTTTCAAGTTGGGAACGAGTGTCTTAGCTTTAGTAGGGTAGAGTTCATACGGATAATGGGGCTCTGCTTTCGGGACAGAGTGAGGTTCGATCCGAATTTGTCTTATTATATCCCGTCTGGTGGGGTATACGATACGTATTATGGTTAGGGTGAAAGACCACTAATAAGTGAGATTGCCCGTGACTTTGAGGGTACAAAATTTAGTGGTGTTAGCCCCGAGAACGCGGTTAAAATTGCTAAGGTGTTGTTGTTGTACTATTTTCTCCTTGGATCGGATGTTACCAATGTGAGTGTAGAGGTTTGTTACAGACAGGAGGACGGATGCAGTTGCGGTCCAGCGTGTCTCAGGACCCTTGACGGGTTATTAACGAGAGACTTTAACTGGAGCTCTCATGATCACATGTTGCGTTACCGGAGGCATATTGCTTTGCTAATCTTTCAGGTTGGTACCATTATTACCTCAGAATGATGTACTCAGGGCAACACTAATGATCACATGTTGATTACTGTTGGACATTTAATTACGTTTTTATTTTATTTTTATAAGTTATACACTACTGCTATAATTGATAAAAATTACAAATTATACACTACTGCTATAATTGATAAAAATTACAAGTTATACATTATTGCTATAATTGATAAAAATTACAAATTATACACTACTGCTATAATTGATAAAAATTACAAGTTATACACTACTGCTATAATTGATAAAAATTACAAGTTATACGCTATTGCTATAATTGATAAAAATTACAAGTTATACACTATTGCTATAATTGATAAAAATTACAAGTTATACACTATTGCTATAATTGATAAAAATTACAAGTTATACACTATTGCTATAATTGATATAAATTACAAGTTATACATTACTGATATAATTGAGAAGGACAACGTAGACGTGTGTGCCCAGTTTCACCACAAATGCCATATTTTTTTCTTTACGTATACGGGGATTCGGGGCAGCCGTCGGAGGAGGTGGTGGATCGATGTGTGATGATGAAGCTCCAGTACAATTTACTCGATTGTGACCTGGCTCTCGACAGCGTGAGCAAACATGCTCTTTGTGACGTCTCCTGGATGACTCCACACCTGATCTTATCTGAGACATTCGAGGTCGGCCTGCATGCCTGTGTGGTAATGGGGGTTAACAGTCTGTGACTTGACACTGTCAGATGTGTCCCATTGATTGAAATGCGGTACAGGCATCACTGGACCGGACCACATCCCTAACACACTGGTGCGATGGAAAAAGGTCGACACGAAGCTACTGGCTGGCAACCTGCAAGTACTGAAGAACGTATAATATAAGAATCACAAACTCTGATGTTCGACCCAACAAAATAGCAGGTATGAATACGTACTCAATTGCCGTCATCGCATGAATACATGGAATAAGTTCTTTCTGGAATTTCTCACAGGTGCAGCTACTGTCGTTCAAATCCACTGTGAATAGCTAATCACCATCTCTGATTGTATACTTATTACCCAGGAGTCTCGATACCGGTAGCTTTTTGGCAGCAGAAGAAAGTTCCACGAGCTCGTCATTCACACGCTTGCAGAGAATGGTACTCTCTTGCTCAGCTTGAGTTCGCCGTTCGTAAAACCACCTCTCAGTGGTTGTGCGTGCAATCTCTAACAGCGTGCATATAGGTAGCGTGCGCGACCAGAGTATGGCATTGTTATACGACTCAGCTGACGTAGAGTTCATAAACTCGTACCGCTTCACGGAACAATGGACCCTTGACCATTTCTCATATCCCATGACCCAAGTAATTCCAGTAACCTCTCCGATGACCGGTGCCCACGCAATGAGTTCATGCAGCTGAAAATAACAAATATTGAAAGGTAAACATTTGTAAAAATCCATTGAATGGATGAGATTCGTAAATGTGACATTACGACGAAGTGGATTTGGAAGACTAACCTGTCAAAGTCCCTCGATAGGTATGCATCCATCGCACTCTGAAATCTATACAAAACGTGCTTTCCATAACCTGCCAACATATTCTTTAAATGATATCTACACAAACCATGATGTGCATCAGGATAGACAGTAGAAATAGCATGTGCGATACTGCGATGACCGTCTGACACTATCAAAAGATCTTGTGGACATCCGTATGCCTCTCGAACCCTTTCTAAAAATCATGTCCAGGACATGTTGCTCTCGACGTCGCCAACCCCTAAGGCGAGTGAAAATATCTGATGGTTTGGATCATTCATAACTGCGACGAAAATAATGCCTTTGTGCTTTTCTTTTATATGAGTCCCGTCTATGACAATGACTGGACGACCAAACTCTAGAAATCCCCGTTTAAATACTCCAAGAGCGTAAAATGAAAACCAAAAGCGGTCCTCTTCATCAACAGAGATACAAATATGCGTATCGGGATTTGCCAACTCCAACTGATACATGTACGCAGAGATCATATGAAATGAGCTGTCGTGATCCCCGTACGTATGTCCAACAGCTCGGTGTTTCGCCTTTAACGCCACGTTGTAGCTAATGTCGAACCCGAAATCCTTCAATATCTCATGTATCATCGTCTGGGGTCGGAGCCCAGTAATCTTGTCAAATTGCCTAGCAGCAAAATATAGACCGATGACGTTGGATGACACTTGTGTAGGAGTGGGCCTGTCAGGATCATTCAAACACTCTTGATGTTGAACAAATTTAACTACCCCCACAGCCCAAGGCTCATTCATGCGTGCATCGCAAATCGACAACCGATTTTACCTTTGAGCTTACATTCCACGTTATATCTGGTCGAGCTAGATCTTTCAACAGTGGTCTCAACTCCGTTCCTCAAGTTATACATTCCTACAGCAGTCTGCAACTTCTTTTTTGTATCAAATACACTTTTCTGGTGAAAAACGCCAGACGAATCAAAGTCAGAGACAGTCATCTGATCTTCTCTGTCAGCTACAACCGGAATGCCTATGACCGTATCAGGTGCATTAGTTCAAATTACAAGTTTACTTTAGTTCTCCTCTAAATAAACGTAGTATTCATACCTGGAATCAACTATGGACAGGTGGTGGGCCGAATACTTTGACAATCTTGTGGCTGCATTTCAGGACGGGACAAGTCGCGACTAATCGGTTCAAGAAAGTTAGGGCCGCCTCTCTGACGTATGTAATCACAGACTTCTTCATACAATTGGATTCTTCTATCCTCAACACTATCACCACTTTCGCTAGAAGACTGATTACAATCCTGTTGTATGTCATCTTCGTTGTTTTCATGTTCTTCTTCGATAGTCCTATTCCCGGGCTCAACATCATCATTATAAGCATGTACATCATCCTCACCCTCACCAGCGTTGTCATCAGCTTCAGCATCTACAAATTCCCTAAAACCAAACCGCTGCATCTCTGAGACCGGACTGTACGCCACATTCAAATCAAAATCAGGCCTAACACTAGACTGTGCCCTCGAACATGGATCATTGCTCGGACCAGCACTTCCGTCATTATAACCCAACCCTAACTCCAAACTATGCCCTGAACCTTGTGCAGAAGGTTCAACAAATGCATTGCCAGCGACAGGAACGAGTGTCACATACATCATTCCTACATCAACATAGTTGAAAATTTCTGCCACACGAGCATCATTCTTTATTAGACATACGGCCATTGTACTCGACGAGAGAATGAACTTCATAACCCCAATTATCCAAATCAGCTTGTATTATGTTATGAATTTCTAATAGCAAACTAATATAGTACAGATTGTCATCCCGCAAGTATAACCAGTGAATCTGTCCACCTTTGTATAGTAACCCATCCCAATAGCCACCCCAACACATCCCAGCTTGTTTGTAGCTCATCTGCATATTTATTTAGGAAAATATAAATGACGACATCATAATTAGTTGCAAGTATTCTATTCGGCCAACAATGTACTCTATTCGGCCAACGTATTATTTTATTCGGCCCTACACTGTTTCACTATTCGGACTACCTTCAGATGTCTTTCAAATTCGGTATGTTTTTCTTTTATTCGGTCTACGTCTCTCTTATTCGGCCTTTAAGGTTGTTCTATTCGGCCAACCAAAATTCTTCTATTCGGCCTACATATTTTTTTAAAAATAAAAATTAAATGTGGAAATTTAAGTTCTTCTATTCGGCCTGCGTTTCTTGTATTCGGCCCATCAGATTGTTCTATTCGGCCTACAACACTTGTTCTATTCGGCCTACTTATTTTTTATCGTATGTTATATTTTTTGAAACTTTTCGGCCAACATTTCTTCTATTTGTCCTTCATAGTTGTTCTATTCGGCCTACAAATTCTGTTATATTCGGCCTACGAGTTGCTAATTTAAAAAAAATAAAATTTAATATGGATACATTTTACAATTCACATACACTATTCGACATACTATTATTTCTATTATAAAACGTTGAAATACATAAAATACACTCATACGGCATGTAAAGATGATCAAATTAATGCTTTCATAGCTGTTAAAACAAGTTTACAACATACCTTGTATACTGTTCCCCAAATTCTCACGCCTCTAAAAATCTAGTTAAAATAGTTGCTCCCCGAATGCTCAACACTAAAGAAAAAACTAGAACAATAAAACAAGTTTACAACATACCTTATATACTGCTCCTCAAATTCTCATGCCTCTAAAAATCTAGTTAAAATAGTTGTTCCCCGAATGCTCAACACTAAAGAAAAAACTAGAACAATAAAACAAGTTTACAACATACCTTGTATATTGCTCCCCAAATTCTCACTCCTCTAAAAATCTAGTTAAAATAGTTGTTCCCCGAATGCTCAACACTAAAGAAAAAACTAGAACAATGAAAATGAATGTATGTGTATGATGCAACATCATGGTTGGACCGCTATTATATAATACCTCATTTTTTGTAAGCATATGAGGGCCCCACATGTCTACATAGTTGTACTTTGACATCTCTTTCAGAAATAGGAAGAATCGAATTCCCCTAGTTTACTTTTGGTCATAAAAGTGAAAAATCTGATTCCTCAAACTTGAGGGGCCCCACATGCTACATAGTAGTACTTTGACACTTTTTCAGAAATAATAAGAATTGGATTCCCCTAGTGTACTTTTCGTACTTTTGGTCATAAAAGCGAGGAATTTGATTCCTCAAACCGGTAAAAAGGTGGGGCCCCTCAAGGGTATTTTGGTCTATTCCATAAAAAGTGGCTAGAATAAATTGTATATAATATCAGTGACCACTTAAAATTACTTTTAAGTAATAGTAACTACTTCTTGGCATTTTCACTATATATTATTATTACATACAAACACAAGTACTATGTGTATATGTATGTGTAAACTCCAGCGTCTGCTTTTTATTTATACTCCGAATAAGTTTTTTTCGGGGGTGGGGGTGGGTGGGGTGGAGGCTATGGAATTACAACGGTTGGACTTACTAGAAGCACTTATTATAGAAACCGACGAGGGCATTTTGGTCTTTCGCCGGTTCATGGAAGAAGTTATCTTTACTGAATCAGTGTAATCATCAGTCGTTTATCCTACATTTTTTCTAATGCAATAATTTACAAGCCAATAGAAGAGCAAAAAAATCATAAATTCGTTTTACATATTTATTTATGCTCTACTTATCTTGAGCTATTTCAAATATGAGTGAGGCTTGCGTGCGCCCGGGCGTCAGGAATACATTTCGTGCGCCTTTAGAAATTTAGTATTATGGGTAAGGATACATTGCTTTGGTCTAAAGGATATACACTTAACTAAAGGCGCACGGAGTGTTGTTCATACGCCTAGATACACACAATAATTTTCTTTATAAAATAAAGGGTACACATCTGTATACTAAAGGGTATACTCCGTACAATTTAACACAAAATTCTAAAGGCGCACGGAATGTGGTCCGTGTGCTCGGGTGCACAGGAGTTTTTGCCTTCAAATATTTATACATGTTTCATAAATAATAAAAATATGTTATACTCCCTCCGTCTGATTTTAAGGTGTCCGTTACTTTTTGCACTTGAATTAAGGAGTACTATTATTATATAGTATAAAGTGGCTAGTTGTATTAGAGGGAAGTGGTGGATCATATTGTGTACTTTTTTACTAAACAAGGGAAATATATACATTTAAAACGGACGCCAAAAATAGTAAAATGAACACCTTAGAAATGGATGGAGGAAGTACATTTTACTTACTTTTATTTATCAATTTCAATAATTTTATTTGTTTTTTTACGCTTTATTTTATCATTTTTAATAAACTTTATGTACCTTTTATTTTTAAATTACCAACTTATATAATCCTACTTTTTCTTATATTATTATTTTAAAAATAGCATTTTTTAATTTACATATGAACGGACATAAATATCCAATTAATATTGATGGAATAGGTTATTTTAAAATTTTCGATCATATTTCATTTTAAATATATTTTTCAAAAAAATATTGCAGTAATTGAATATGACCAGATAAATAATGATAAATCAATAAATTAATCACCATAGAAATTAAAGGATGAATAGACCTGAATGAATCATCATGTATCAATAAGGCATTCTAGACACATTTGTCCTTTAATCCTATTAGAAGAATTAGACATTTCATTTCATTATAAACAAACATTGATTGTATGATAGCGATTTTAAAATTATGATTACTAAGGTTAAAGTATAGTTTGCTAATATACAATGAATGATATGATTTTTTAGTGGTATAGCATGATTTATTAAAATATTATTATTAATTATATTGAATTATATTATAATGATTTAAAATTATATTTTAATAAATCATAGTTTATTTATCAATAATCATACTTAAATAATGAGTTAGTCCGTTTTACACTTGTCTTTACATTTATATAAAAGTGATGAAAATTTTAAACACTTTCCTCTAGTATTAACGTTTTTCTCTATAAAATTTTTCTTTTTTCATGTCACTTATTTAATAATTTAAAATTAAAAATATAATACCAAATATTGAGATCCCTATTGTAAAATGATAAAATCCACATAACAATTACTCTACTACTTAATCTCATAAACAGCTCAACTAGTTAATAGTAGAGACAACTTCCTTTGTAAATATTTCCTCCATCCCACACTTATGTTTACACTTTTCGTTTTCGTTCACTCCACACTTATGTTCACCATCCAAAAAAGAAAACTTCATATTAACCAATGATAAGTGATATTTTCACCTAGATTTTAGTGTCTTTTTATAAGTGTTTTAATATTATTTATCCGTATTTTTGTGTTATTTGGTTGTATTTTGTGTTTTTATGGAAATGTGTGAAAATAAACTTAAATATATGATTTTTCAGGTAAAAATGGATTCTAGCTTGAAAAGGAAGATGTAGGAAAAAACGGAGCTCAATTCGGAGTCCAAACGAGAAAGTTATTATTAAAATGGTGTGTCATGTTGCATGACTTTTTACACTTTCAAATGTTGGACTCTTTGTCAGATCTTTATATGGATAGAAAGCCAAGGAAGAGAGGATCGCGTGAACGCAAGAATCACTCGAATTAGATTTCGGATGTGGAAGTTATGCGCGAAACGGTGAGACTGCGCTGCACCTACTCGACCCAGGTACCGAGCACGCCCCCACCGAGCACGACCCGTGTACTGAACACGACCCGTGTTTGGTCAAAAGTCAATTTTTGGATCTTACGTCTTCCAAAAGGTTCTAGGCCCACAAATACATCATTTGGCGTGAAAATAAGGTAGAAATCGTTCCTGGATCCAATCTACACCTAATTCACACCATTTTTCACACACTTTCCTCTCCATTCCATCTACTCTTCATCCCATTCACCCATCCTTGATTCCATCCATCTACACTTAATCTTCTCCATCAAATTCATCATCCAAGTGATCAAGGAAGCAAAGGAGAGAGAAAATTGCAAGAAGAAGAAGGAGATATCTATTGAAGGACTTCAAATGGGGGATCTAATTTTAACTTTTGTGAACTTCTTTATAGTTTGATCATGGAATTTGTAGATTCAATTATCTATGATGTTTTCTCTAAGACTATGATAGGCTAATCTCCTTTGTGAGATTAACTTCATGATTCGTGTTGGATAATTTGGTTTTTATGCAATTTGATTTTAATCTTGAATGGGCTTTGTGCATTTCTATCATTGAATGTTGATTGCTTGATGTATATGATGATATGTGTGATTAATTGTCATGTGATTAGATTGAGAAATTAATTATGTGTTTAGGATAGTTCATTGAATCATTTCATCATACACTTCATGTGCATTAATTTAGAATGAGATAGAGATATCCTTCTAGATTTAAAACTTTTTGATAGAACATTTGATTAGCTTGATCGAGAGATTGGTTGATTAGATGACGGGACCCAAACCATTAGTGAATTCATAATACCTTAAAATGGAATATTGCCTATGATTTAGTACCTAATTAGGGAATTCGTAGAGTAATTAGTACTTATTGGGAAGTGTTCATTTTGGTCTCGATTCTATGTGCTTTTGGGAGCCTTGTTGAGGGTTTACATTCTATTCATCTCGAGAGAGAGTTTAGGTGGAATTAGTGATCTCTCCTATGCTATGTCCATGATAGATTATAATTAACTACATGATTACTTTATTATCTATGCCATGACTGTTACTAATCTCATCTTTGCATCATTTGGAACCCATCATTTATCTTTGATTTTATCTTATTTCTTGCATTAGTTTAAGTGCGTTCATTTGCGCGCTTATCCTCCATCTCATTCCATCGTCCTTATAAAATCACGATAAACTTGAAATCGTTTAAATTCTAGTACATTCCTCCCTGTGGTTCGATAAATTTTTTAATTGGTCATCCCGACTATATTCGACCAATCAACCAACAACCTCAAAAGTTATCTTAATTTCAAAAATATCACTCTCACCTAACACACATAACATACTTTATAATTTATTCATTACATAAAAATACCATAATACCCCTAAAAAGTTAATAAAATTGGTTCAAAAGAAATTTTTTTTAAACTCCGTATCTACAGTGTCGGCGAACTTAATTATGAAACGGAACAAATGAAATGACAAAAATAACCCTAAGTAGAAAAGATATTTATAATTAGTAGGGGCAGGGGTGGGGGTATGTTACGACTTAGCAGAGATGACACGTCACCGAAAAGAGGGAAAAAAAAACGTAACGTCAAAGTTTGAGGGTGGATTCATAGTATGAGTATCTAAGGGGTCTGCTTTTGTACTATTTTATAGTGACAGCAACTTGCTTGCTAGATTTCATCGATGGGAGGTGGGTGGGTGTGGGTAGGGTAGGGTAGGGTAGGGTAGGGTAGGGTGAACCTGCACCCCAACTTGATTTCTAATTAATTCCACTGTTCCCTCTTTCTCTGCCTAAATTCACTACCACTTGACTATTAATTTATTATTATTATTTTCTCTCGCAACAAGATGCTCTTCATGCAACTACCTTAAATTCTTGCTTCCATTTTTTTTAAGTAACGATTCACCTGGTAAATTAAAATATTTGTTATTCATGTTAATCAAATTAAAATATCCACGTCTTATCTTAATATATTAAAAGTGTGGAGTGTTTGAAAAGCTTTTTTAGACAAGTTTATCCCTATCTATTATTCTTATTTACAACTTTAATCCTTATCCTATATAATTTATAACATGACATTTAATGTTTTGCATTGAATTTAATTTTATAGTAATACTAATATATTATTTATGATCTTATACCTTAATAATTTATCGTATGCATGACTCTCCATTTCTTTTTACTCCATGCATGTCACTATTAAATTTAATAATTCAATGTTACTATCTTAATAAATAAATTAACCTTATATTTCCAAAAAAAAAAAATTATGTACTCCCTATTCATTGAATGAAGGAATTAGAGAGTCTATAATTTACAGGTATAAATAATCAAATCATCTAAACTCACATGTATCTTCATTTTGATACAATCCACTAAAAGATGTGAAATAGAGTACTCAAGGTAAGTATTTAATCCCCAACACCATGATATAGTTAATAAACATGCATGTATGAGTGATAAAAGATTATAATAATATATTTTGTAATGTAAATGTGTATTTTTTGAAGGACTTATATTCACATTATAACATGGAGATCCTTTGAATGAAAAGGGACACACCAAGATCGTATAGATTTTCATTTCCCACGACAATGCCATTAATTCTATTCCATTCCAGTATGCTGATATTGATGGAACTCTCCTGCATGGAGACAATTTTGATGTTGTAAGTGGAGCTTAACTAGATTTCCATCATTCATTCTCATCATGTTAATTAATTTTGTGTTTATGGATATAATTAGGTAACTGAAATACCCAATAGAGTGTGGATTAGTGGTCACAAGAGCTGCAACCACATCATTTGACTTCTCTCAAGATTGTGACCAACCTCTACGGCCCCTTTGGTATTGCACATTGTGGCAGGGAGGTTTTGAGATTTTTTTTAAAAAGAATTTTTATTGCATCATTAATTTGTTTATCATTTAAAAAATGTATACAATGTGATGATTATGAATATAAAGGTATGTTTCTATCATAAATTTATAAAAATAATAGCATAAAATAATTTAACCATAAATTTGTCATAATTAGATTTTTGGATTCATACTAAAATACATATTACACTAGGTAAATTCAAACTAAAGTTAACATTTCTCGAAAATTTCTTGTACGGCGTACACTTTATTTTTATTAAAACTAGACTTTCAAATCGTGCTTAAGCAAATTAATTTTTTTTAGAAACTCTCTTGTGAGACGGGTTTTTTTGTGAGACGAGTTTTCTGTGAGACGGTTGTGAGAATTATTTTATTATCCTCGCAAACCGTCTCACATATATATTGTCTCACAAGAGAATTTGTCAAAATTATTTTGGTTATGGTGTAATTTTTGGTAATAAATAAAGTGTAAAGTTTGTTATGCGTGGAAAGAATGAATAATAATTTTGAAATTAAAATATGTAATGTAATTGGGATATTGTAGTTGAGTGTCATTTCTTTTTATTTTATAATGATAGTGTGAAGTTGAAGTTTGAATGAATTAAAATGAAAAGTGTGAAGTTGCGACGGATGGAACAATTAAAATTTAAATAATGTACTTATAACTGCGTTCAAATGAATGGACATGAACAATTTATTTACTGAAAAGTTATAAACTGTTAAAAAAGTAAATTGCCAATTAATAGTAAAAGTTTTAATATTGATAATCCTTAATATACTTTATTTTTAAAAAATGACATTGTAACTCTCATTATTTATTTACTAATTTATCATGTCTTAGAATGTGTAAATGTGCATTCAAAATTTTTACGGAGTAACTGATAAAATAATGACTAAAAAAATAAGTTAATAATGTAATGTATGTAATGTATAATCATTTATTCGAGTAATTAAAAGAAAAGCAAATATCAAAATTATTTCTGTAAGTATGACGTTTTCCAACGTTAGTCTTTTTTCTTTTGCAATTCTCAATTTTGATCTTTTTTTGTTTACTTTTAAATCCTTTTGGTTCAATTTTGGTCATTTTCTTAAAATTTGGTCCTTTTTTTATCCACTATTAGTCCTTTATGCATACACTTTCGGACCATTTTTTGATTTTTTTTAACATAAAGGACTAAGTTTAGATAAAAAGGTTTAAATTTGGACAAAAATGACTAAAAGTGGACAAAAAATGACAAAATTGAGAATTACAAAAGATAAATGAGTAAAGTTGGAAAACGTCATACTTACAGACCAATTTTGATATTTACCCTTAAAAGAATGAAGAGATAAAATATAGAAATACGATGGGGTAAAATAGGGAAATTTGTTTTACATATCCATGATACTATTATTCTTTAAGAAAAATAATACTTACTTCAATAAAAATATAAAATGTTATAATAATACTTATCTCAATAAAAATATAAAATATTATAATGTAAATTTCTTATATATTCATGGGAAGAAACTTACGGCATTGCATGATGCTTGATGACCATGAATGAAACTCTTCGTCAAGCAAAACTTGGATTTTTCTTTTCCTTTTGCGGTGCTTAACAGAATGATGATTAAACAAAACTCCCAAATTATCGGAAGCCAAAGATACTAATATTTGGCACATATAGAAAAGAACTAAGCTAATGAATTTTAGATAAATAAGCTATTACATTGTGATAAGAAGACAGAAGACGAAATATATTTGCTATACAGAAAGTTATTAGATTTAAAATTAAATCAACGTACAAGTTACTAAATAACATTTTAGGTTTTTTTTTTAAAAAAAAATTGATTTCCTTTGTATGTAATGATTTAATGTAGTATATTATGAATAGAAAATATCAAATAATTAATGATTAATTTTAGAAAATAATAATCGAAAACAATTATACACAAGTGAGGAAAGAAGTTCAAGAGATTTTTGAATCTCAAGAGGTCCTAAAAATTTAATTATTAAATTTATAATAATTTATTCTAAAATATATATTAAATATAATTTTAATGTAAATGCCTTTAAAAATATTAAATTAATATATTATTATTATAAAATTTATATTAAATTATATAAAAAAATTATGGTTAATTATGTTAAGAATGTAAGGATCACATACGTAAAATAAAAAAAATGTATATTATAATTATTAAATTTTTTAATTATAATTAAACTATATATATATATATAACATGGTATTATAGTAGATAGTAAAACAAAGAGTATATTATAATTATTAAAATATAATAATGAGAATGATGAATGCATAGTATAAAGAAATAACTTTTACAACCTCAAGCTAGGTCAAACAATTACTATTACTACATTTTATGTAAGTAATCTCACATGAACAATAATACACTGCCTTTTAAAGGCATATTCATATAAAATATAAAGGTATGGATTAGATCGAATGAATTTTATCTAACAAAAAATATTGTATATAATAAGTTTTCATGTAGGAAATAATATCAAATAGAATATTTACTTAAATTATTTGTTATTATGTTGAAAAAGATGAAGTAAAAAAAAATTACAAAGTATAACGTATGGGATATTTTTCACTATTTATTATTCTTAAGAACTAGAATTCTCTATTTTTCATCATGATGGCATTATTTAGTTTCTTGACATGTTTTCTTAATTTGGGGTTGGGTTTTAAAGGTTTTAACCTTTCTTTTTTTTTTGTGTTAATCGTGAAAATATTTTAATGTGGTTTTTCATTATAATCAGTTTTATTTTTTTTTAATTTTCTTAAAGATTGTGGGAGTATCTTCCAACTATTATAAAAATCTATTTTATTATATTCATTCATCCTAATTAAATATTTATATTTTGCTAAAAATAAGAAATGTAGGAGTTTAAATGTAACACTCAAAATGATAATATATAAATTTTAAAATAGAATGAAAAAATTATTATAAAGTATAACGTGAGATAGCAACGTGCAACGCACGTACAAAGATCTTTTTTTCTTTATGTATTATAATTTCAGCTATTTTCACCTTAATTAATTTTGTTTATTTCCACCCCACGGCCCTACCTATTCTTCCTTTCATCCACACTCCATTTTTATTTAATTTCATACAAGAAACTCACAATGTATATTGTATTTAATGATTTTTTCATATTTGTCGAATGAGAATATTGAATTTAAAATTAAAATGTATGATAAAATTATTATGTTGGTTGTTATTTTTATTTTATGGGTTAAAAATATGAGTTCAATTGCGGTTGCACCGGTGCACTGGACGATCTTAACTGTTAAATTCATTTTTAATCTAATCTCAATTATTAAACAAAATAATATTATTAAAAAAAAATTTGAAAGATATTAAATATCTTTTTTAAAAATACCACTCACTACCCATTCTCTACCCTAAACGTAGAGGTGTATCAGGTGCACTCCAAAATCACCCCAAAAATATATGACTCTAAGAAAACTTTTTATAGTAATGGAGTTTACCAACGTAATTCAATTTAAAAATATATAAGAGACTTTTACTATATGATTTATTAAAATAATATTTATTTTAAGTTTTTTTTTTAAAAATTACAACAAAAAATAATAATAATAACATTAGAAGACGTTATATATATATATATATATATATATATATATATATATATATATATATATATATATATATATTTTTGTTATTCATGTTAATCAATATCCATATTCGCATAAATTTACAAAAAAATAATTGAAAATTTTAAGGAAATATATTTGTAGAATATGAAGATCTAGAAATGGACTAAAACGTGCGTGTTTTCAGGACACCGTATTCTCAAATCCCGCGTTTTTTTTATTGTTGTACTATTTAGTACTCCCTTCGTCCGGTTATAAGGTATTCATTTGCTTTTTGCACGTGGATTAAGGAGTATTATTATTATATGTAAAGTGGATAGTTGTATTAGAGGGAAGTGGTAGGCCATCATATTGTGTACTTTTTTACTAATAGGGAAAATGGATACCTTTTATTCGGAAGCAGAAAATAGTAAAATGAATATTTAGAAATGGACGGATGGAGGGGGGAGGGAGTATTAAATGTTATACTATATTAGAACCTACATTGGAATAGACACGAAATTTGTACCTACATCATAACCTACGTACATTCGTACCTACATGGAACCAATATCCATACCTACCATACCTACATTGAACCGACACTGAATCCTTAGCGACATCGGCACCGATATCCATACCTACATCAGAATCGACACACCTCCACACTCACCCACAGGAACACATTGAGTATAATAAATTTAATAGTGGGATCTTAAAGTCCAAAAAATAAAATTTGATTAAAATTGATAATTATTGGTAAAGATATTGAAGTGTAAAATATTGATATTTTTTCAATCCTTCCTAATAATTTAATTATTTTTTTTAATGATAATTATAAATTATTAAAAAAATATCCAGATGTAATTATATTTTTTTAAAATGATTGTATGATTTTCAAGTATTAAGGTGATAGTTTTATATTTTTCGAATCCATAACTAATAGCAAAATAATTAAAACCTCGAATTATTATTTCATCTATATTTCAGTTTTATAATGAAAAAAAAAACTCCTTAATTTTATACATCTATTCTAAGTAATTTTTATTTTATTTTAAAAATATTATCTTAATTTAAAAAAAAATCGGAGAAAGGTATATATTAATGCTATATAAGTTGCAACTTTTAAATTCCTAGAATTTTAGTTTTAATTCTTTCTCGTTAAAGTCGTCCAATAGTTACTGCAAATCGAGCAAAATTAATTAATAAGTCCATGAAAATTCTAATCAATGGTGACCGAAATTAAGAATGTTGATAATATTTTTTTTATACAAAGTCGCTCGTTGTGATAATTCTATTAAAATATGATTATAATATAATTAAAATATTCTTATTAATGGTTAAAATATATTTTTTAAAATATAATAAATGAATGATTTACAAATCAAAGTATAATTTTAATTGGTAAAAGCTTGTGTGTACCCGGCACACGGGAGCATATTCCGTGTGCCTCTAAAATTTTGTGATAAATTGTATACCCTTTAATATAAAGATGTGTACCCTTTATTTTACAAGGCAATAACTTGTGTGTGTCTGGGCGCACGGAAGCACACTCAGTGTGCCTTTAGAATTTTGTGTTAAATTGTATACCCTTTAGTATAAATATGTGTACCTTTTATTTTTTTGAAGAAAAATAAAAAATATAATGAAAAGTGTATACCCTTTAGAACAAAATGGTGTACCTTTATTAATTAGAATATATACCTTTTAAAACAAAATAATATACTCTTACTTATAATACTAAATTCTAAAGGCACACGATGTGCGCCCGAACCCACGCAAGCCTCACTCATATTAATTAAAGTCTTAATATAATTCACTTCAAACATATTTTATAAATATACTTTAAGTAATTAACACGTCTCTAATATAACTATCTCACAAAAAGTGCCCAACTAACTGCCTATTATTATTTATTTATTCATATATTATATAAACCTTTTAGACTAAACCGGTAATGTTGTGAACCCGGTTTGATAAAAAAACCATTCATAAGGTGGTGGGTGGGTCACCTTAATCAAAGGTGAAATTAATCTGATAAGGACAATAATGGTATTCATAATATTAATCATACTTATTTAGAATCAAAACTCTGACAATAAGCATGTGTATCTAATTCTTGGACCTGTCAACGTCGTTAGTTATGGCCTTAATGGAAAGCTAAATATCAATTTTGTCTTGTTTTTGAGTACAGAATGCAGAATGTAAGATAAAATATTAGTTAGGTAATTCAATTAAAAATGTTAATAAAATTGTTGATTTTTAGTTAATAAAATACTCCATAAAATTATTATTGTGTATTAATTTTTTTAGTATCATAATAATGTTAATATTTTGTTTATAATTAATGGGAAATGTGAGAAATAATTAGGGTGGAGGGAGTAACATCATTCATTTAATGAAGAATTTTATGACTGTAAAAATTAAAATAGTGTGTAAATAATTCCTTTAAGTACCCATTGTACAATATAATCATCAATTATAATTAATTGCAATATAAAAAAGAAACCTAGTAAAATAAAATAGAAGAGATTTTTGTCTTATAATTGCAATTACTATATATACTATATTGTTTCTTAGTATGTGATAATGACTATGGTGTCGGAATATTTGTGGAAGTCTACATAAGGGATGCTTTTGCTGGTATATTAAGAGACATTTTATTTGTGCACTAAAGTTGAAATATAATAATTAAAAAAAGACGATTTTGTTAACGGCTATTGCGTAGATTCATTTAATCTCTTAATTTCCAGATAATAATAATTTTCTTTGTAGAAATTTGAGGAAATGTTACAGTTGTTTGGCTATTCAATCATATAAAGGAAAATTTGAAATTCTTGGAGGGTTTTTTAGTTAAGAGGATTAATAATATATAGAGCACACACGTGCGAGATCAAGTCAAATAAGATATTTTATGTATTTGTAATTAATGATAATTTTTTATTAAAAATATTAGTATGTTTTTCATTTATATTATATTTTGGAGTCACACCGCCATGCACCTGGATAATATAAACCGTTAAATTAGATTTTTATTTAATCCTAACTACTAATAAAATAAAATAATTAATAAAAAATTCAGTAATTATCCACTACTCTTAACATTTGCCATTTAAATCCTCAGATGCACCGGGTGCTAGAATAACCCTATATTTTGTTTTAAAAAATAATTTACAAAATCAATCACTTTAATACCTTTTAATTGGATATATTTTTTTTATAAAAATTATCATTTCTTATCGTTTCACGAACTTCTATATAATAATTCACTTTTCTAATTTCTTGATCATCATTAGCATACCCCACCCTCCTATTTTTTAGAACAATTTGAGCCACAATTTTTAACCAGGCCTCGTGGAATTATTGTAATCGGTAAAACATTGTGTATCTTTATTCTCCTTTAATCCTCTCATATATATATATATAAACGAAATAGAAGAAGAAGACAAAACTCAATTATAATTGAGAGATACTCTAATAAACCGAATTGAACCAACCTTATATTTGCGATTTGATAGAAAAGGGCGAAGGTGGGGGTATTTTATCCTTGGAATCCGAGAAACCACTTTAATCCTATCAACAAAATGAACAAATAGTAATGAAAGGTTAAAAAAAAGAAAAAGATATACTCCTCTTTGTACAAAGTGATCGTCATGATCATTTTTAGGGCAAAGATTTCCGTGATATCACTTTTGTGAGACAGAGTAAAAAGTGATATTTCCTCTCTTTCACAGTAAAATTTTTTGTATATTTTTATTTTGAAAGTTTCATAAAAAAATTATATTTATCTTTATAATAAATAAGATTCATAAAAAAATATTTAGAAATTTTCATAAGGTCCATAACACTATACTAATACAATTACCCACTATATATTAAAATATTACTTTATATCTCTCACCTTAATACATATTAAACTAACAGAGTAGCAAGATAAAAAAAAATTGGCGACAATCTGGGCGTGCACCATTTGGATAGTTTGGAAGAACATGAACTACTATATTGTCTTTCAAAACTTGGAGGTAAATGCAAGCAAAACAATAGAGGAGATTAAAATTAGAGCATGAAATTAGTTGGAGTGGAAAAATCATAAATTAATTAGAGATGAGAGTTTTGTTAACTGGTATTTTCATGAGAATTTATCGGATATTAATTGTATGGGACACTGTAATAATAGCTTCACGGAGCATTGTTGTAGATGTAGTCGGAAGAAGCTATTATGCCCCGTCAAATATTAATTTGTGTCAAAATTTAACAGCGATGGCTACTATTGTTGGCACAAGGTACAACTCCTCATTAGTCAATTTCTAAGTTGTACCTTATGGACAAATCTACACGTAAATCATTGTTCATGCATGTTTATATATATTTCACAATCACTAAAAAATCTACAGATCGCTTTTAATGTGTTCATTTTATTATTTTTGACGTCCGTTTAAATATACTCTCACTGTCCGCTTTTAAGGATATCATTTTTTCATTTTGAGCGTCCGCCCCCAAGGATCTCATTTCTTATTTTATCCACACACACTCACATCCACTAATACAATTAAAAAATGGGACTCACACCTCCACTAATACAACTACCCACTACACATTAAATAACAATAATCCTTAATCTTAGTACCAAAAAGCAAATGACACTCTTGAATCCGGACTGGGGGAGTATCTATTTCTCATATTTAATAAAAAAAGTACACAATATGGCCCAATATCACTTCCCTCTAATACAACTACTCATTTTACATATAATAATACTCCTTGCAAAAAGTAAACGGACAGTACCTTAGAACCGGACGGAGGGATATCATTTTTTCATTTTGAGCGTCCGCCCCCAAGGATCTCATTTCTTATTTTATCCACACACACTCACATCCACTAATACAATTAAAAAATGGGACTCACACCTCCACTAATACAACTACCCACTACACATTAAATAACAATAATCCTTAATCTTAGTACCAAAAAGCAAATGACACTCTTGAATCCGGACTGGGGGAGTATCTATTTCTCATATTTAATAAAAAAAGTACACAATATGGCCCAATATCACTTCCCTCTAATACAACTACTCATTTTACATATAATAATACTCCTTGCAAAAAGTAAACGGACAGTACCTTAGAACCGGACGGAGGGAGTATTTTTTTACCAACGGTATATTTCATTCGTAAAAATTTTAATTTCATTGTTAAATTGGTTTATCAACGAATTAACAGTAAAATTCGTTAGTAAAATGGTGATTGATAATTTTTACTAACGAAAATCTAATTCCATTGATAATTCATTGCTTTTTGCCTCAAAGTCTTGCATGTAGAATTTTCTCATAAATGGGTGGCGGTGAGGTTTGAACCCTGGACCTTTGTTAACCATGGACTCTGATACCATGTTAAACGACCATCTCATCTAAAAGCTTAAGCTGATAGAGAGTTGAATTGTTTAATACTTAATCAGGTTACACTCTAACATAGATGCTCCACTTTATATTTGATTGAATCTCCTTTTTTGTTTCTTTTTCTTTTTTTCCTTTGAATTAGTGGATAAATAATATATCAATGATCATAGGGTTTGATCAGAGGCAGATCTAGTAGAGGTACAAGGGGGTACAACTGTACTCCCAAATTAAAATTTTATATTTATAGATATAGGATTTAGTAACAATCATATGCTTGTAGCCTGGTGGTTAGATCATGTAATCAAGTGCTTTAGGTCGAGGGCTTGAATCCTGATATCAGTGTCCTGCCTTCTCCTTTTATTAAAAGGCTCATTTAGGGCTCCTTCCATTCTCATTTTTTTTATTAAAGGCCAATTTAGGCTCCATCATCATTATTTTTTTAATTAAAGTCTCATTGTTTTGGGGTTCAAATCCTAAAAATTTGTTTTTATCTTTTTATTCTTTTCCTTTTTGTATTCATATAATTTAATTTATATTTTAATCCTTTTTTTATTTATATGTATATTATTTATCTGTATTTTTTTAGTTATTCTATTTATGTATCACACATTTTTTCATTAAATATTAATACTGCACTTTTTCTTTTTCTTTTTTTTTTTGCCATTTTAAACCTTGAGATATCAACATTATTAATTTATATTTTTTTCGTTTTGATTCATTTATTATACAATTTTAAATATTAAATAAATAATATTTTTATAATTACACGTCGTACCCCCAAATTTTTTTCCTGAATCCGCCCCTATGTGTGATGTATATAAAATTAATATCTTTTTAAAAAAAATTAAAGGAAAATATTCAGATGCTCAACATACACATGATATGTATTACTCATTTAACATTCCATGATATAAAAATAAAATATAACAATACCAACATTTTACTATTATCTGTATCACTCATTATATATTCCATGATATAAAATTAAAATATAACAATACCAACATTTTACTATCCATCATTTTCTTTATTTTATTACGTAAATGCCCTTACAATAAAGCAAGTAATACTATATATCATATTTTTCCCACATTTAAACAGAATACGTGTACTTTTTTTTTACTCTCTATCATTTTGAAGGTTGAGTATTTAATTAGGATTTTAGAAACTAATTCAATTAAAATCGTAGAAAAATAAAAAGTAAAAATTTCAAAACATAAAAAAATTAATCATATATTTCAAGCAAAACACGAATGTATATATGTAAAGAGAATTTATTTAGTTTCATTACAACGTAGTATCTTTTTATACTAAATTGGTTTTCTAATAAGTTTATAGCATAATTATGCTTTATAATCTTGGCATAATTAAATGACAACCTATACATGAAAATTTATTTTTTATATATTTTTAAGAAATATGAGTAGAAAAATGCTCTTATTACTTTAAAAGAATATTTGAAAAAATTGTAAATGTGGCCCATATTATATTTTCAGTCATACTTATGATTTTGATAAAATAAAATTGACATCTAAAGTAAATAATTAATTATATATCATTGAAATTAACTGATATTAAAAGATTCAAATAGGCTCAATGGATATATATGTAACACATTTAGTCTTTAATTAACTTTTAGAAGTTTACTATCAGACTATTTTATTTATAGTGTATTTTATATATTGACTCTATAAATTTAATTTCCTTAATTCTTTTATGATATCATTTTTGTTGAAATAAAGACGTCGTTTTGTAATTTATGTCAAGAAATGTGACACGAATTCAATAAGAATTAATTTCACATGTTCATATCTTATGAAATAAAAGTGGGTAATAAATATCCACGTGTGTATTAAATATTGTCAATTTATGCACTACCAAAATTTAAGATCGATCAATGTTCATGGAGGGTGCATACATGCATACGTATATAATTAATATTCTTATGAACTGTTGCTTTAAATTAAAGAAATTAATATAGATGTAAGTATTCATGAAAATGTGAAGATTGTATATGAGAAGTGTACGTATTTATTACTCAAAATTATGTATTGTATTTTGTTGAAAAAGAATTAAAAGGAGAAGAATGCATGCATGTTAATAATCAATATTCATGAATGTTTCTTAAATTTAGGAGAAAGAAAATGAATGCGTAGGATATAATTAGTCAGAGAAATAAACCCATGAAGATGGGTGGTTGTGGTACACTAAACATGCCTTTCTTGAATTGAATTTCTTTTTGAATTTTGCTTTACAACTATTTCTTACAACATCAATTTAATTAATAATTAGTACATGTATATGGTTGAAAATCTTGATCGCTTAGTTGCGTTTTTTCTATGCTGATTCATGCTGTTGAATTTTTATTTATTATTAATTTTTTCCAAAATATTCTTTGCTCATTGTTTGTATACCGTGCATCCTAATGCCTTATGTATAATATTTCACTTTTAGAATGTATTTATTTGAGTTTTAAGTGTGTAAAATGGAAAAAAACTCGTGCACTTGAGCGCACGAGATCCGACTCTGTTTGGATGTAATACTTTCGATAATTGAACGTATGGTCAATTCAAGGCTTGAAAATTTGGTAAATTATTATGTATAATATTTCACTTTTAGAATGTATTTATTTGAGTTCTAAGTGTGTAAAATGGAAAAAAACTCGTGCACTTGAGCGCACGAGATCCGACTCGGTTTGGATGTAATACTTTCGATAATTGAACGTATGGTCAATTCAAGGCTTGAAAATTTGGTAAATTATCAATTCGGGGGCTGAATTATTTTTTCTATCAATTTGGGGTCTGAAATATGTAAAACTTATCAAATATTTTCTCTTATTTTATCAATTTAGGACCTAAATATAGGCTATGAATTGATAGTTACATATTTCAGGTCTCGAATTAATAGAAAAAAAAAATTAGGTCCCGAATTGATAGTTTACCTAATTTTTAGGCCTTGAATTGATAAAATGTAATATCTAATATACAAATTTAGTTAAAGGTCTGAAAAATGAGTAAACTATCAATTCAGGATATGAATTATTTTTTCTATTAATTCGGGGCTTGTAATATGTATAACTATCAATTCGGAAATTCATGCCCTAAATTGATAAAATGGGAGATAATATTTTATAAATTCATACCCCGAATTAATAGTATACATATTTCAGGCCATGAATTGATAGAATAAATAATTCAGGCCCCGAATTGATAGTTTACATATTTTTCAGGTCTTGAATTGATAAAATTCCCTTTTAAAAAAGAAATTATTTATTAAAATAATACCCTTTATTATAAAATATTAATATTTTTGAATATGCAGTGAATGTGGATACACAAGAACCGAATTTTTAAAAGAGTGAAATAAATTAAATAAATAAAAATTAAAACTTTAAATAAATTTTAGACCACTCATCTTATCTTACCTTATTTAAGTATTGATAAAAATTAAGTACCCCTATACGTGTGTTTTTGGTTGTAATTAGAAAATTAAATTAAATGATTTGATATTCTCGACTCAAACTCGAGACTGTTCAATTAAAAGTTTGTTTAATCTCGATTTGATGATGATGTCAAACAAGTTTGAGAAGACTTTAGTGTTTGATAAAATTAAAAGCTCGGTTCAAATTCGAGCTCTTGATTCAGAAAATTAGATAAAATAAATGTAAAATTATCAAATAACTCAGAACTCAACCAAGCTCATGTTTAACTCTATTAAAATTCGTTCAATCTCAATTCGATTTTTTACCAAAGAAGATCAAACATATATTTTAAGCTTGATAATATATTCAAACAAATTTAATCAACGCTACATTCTACTCGACTCATTCACACAGCCATGTATTAGTAGCGACTTAGGGAATGACACCTAAAATTATGAAAATCTCGTGTCATTTGTATTTTAGATCGTCTTTATTAAATGCTATGTCTGTTGTTATATATATATTAAGGAGTCTTAAATAAAAAGGGTCATAATTACTTGTTGCAATAAGTAGTGAAGAATAAACAAAGTGGAGGATATTGTCATTTTCGGATCTAACACCAAAAGGCAGAAAGTTTCGATATAATTTTAATGTTTAAAATTGAAGATAATGTCATGTCTGATGTATGAACTATGAGACAATTAAAATAATATCATTAGACTCTTAAAAAATAATCAAGCTAACAAGTAGTAAATTAATAAAATTACAGTCGTCTCACTTAAATTTATCTATCATCGTAATTTTAAAATTGACTAAATATATGAAAAAGTTTATTACAAAGTTACAAACATATACTACTCCATAACAGTTTCCCACTTTCAGCGAAACAAACAAATTAATTGTTCAATATCATAAATCTTGGAATTTTGAAGAGAAAATATATTAAAATTATTTAATATATAGAGAGAATGGACAAAATAGCTAAAATTTAAAATAAAAAATCATTGTCATATTCTAACAAGTCAACTTTATTATTTATACTCAAATGGTATTTTTGAACCAAAAAGCCCTACACCGTTTTTTATTATTTCATATTCAATGTTGGTAATAATATCGGATACCAACACTATATTAGGCATCATCGGATATCAGATACGATGTCAATCAAGGTGTCAAATTCCCAACATCGTTGACTTAGTACTGGACGTCTGATTTAGTATCAATCCTATGTTAGTATACTTGACCAACACCGAGTTCAACATCAGATACTATGACGATGGTGTCGGAAATAATAATGGCATCATGTGTCGAGACACCATCCTAAACGACACTGAATAATTAAATTATTAAAAAAAAAGTGTGAGAGCATTTTAGTTCGAAAATGATTATTTGAATATAGATAATAACAACTTAAGTTATTGGGCGAGGCGACAATAATTTTTAACCATTCAGATAGATTATTTTTCAGAATTAGAACAAAATAAAATCAATCAATCTAGGTTTGAGTATATCATATAGTACTACTCATGTAATGAAATCACAACTAGCTAGAAAGTAGTGTATTACATATATAATTAATACTCATGTCTCAGTTTTTCATCATTACATTGATACATTTTATTATTACTAGAGCAAGTATTATATTAATATTAATAATTAAATTGTATTTGCATCAAATACAATGAACTTGGTATGCAACCAACCCAACTAGCCATGATGGCAACAATATATACATACAGAATATTGTTGTATGGAACATGCTCTGTTATAAAGCTCTCATAACATAGTTTAGATTGTCTCATCCACTGCCTCTTTTATTTTCTGTTGTTTTAATATTAATTATTTAATTTTCTTCAACTTGCAGTTATAATATCTTCCCAAAAGCCATTAATTTTGTGGGTGAAATAATTCTCATTTGACTCAACGACTGGTTGAGTTAATTTTATTAAATTTCTGTAGAGAGGGAATCTATATAGAACTTGTTATTTGTAGGCCTATTTATTTTTAATCTCTTTAAAGAAAAGAAATAATTTGAAATAATACTTTTTTGTTTAACAAGAGGGCAGCTTATTGCATTTTTATTTTTTAATAATTATATATATAAATCAAATTATTTCAAACATATAGGAGGGGAGTGATCTGGGTTCGATTCCCATTGGGAACGAATAGGAGGGGAGTTATAAGGAGGCTTGGAGAATAAGGGTGTATGGAGACTTGGTGAACTAACTATACTAACAACTAATAACTTTGTCCGATAAAAAAAAATAGTGTGCATTTCGTCCATTTATTTATTTATTTTGTACTAAAAAAAATTCGGATTGAGATCGTAAAGTTTAGTATATTTATTGGTGGTTAAAATATAAAGTATGATGAATGATACATTAAAATATGTTTCATTAAATTTAGTGTGCATTTCGTCCATTTATTTATTTATTTTGTACTAAAAAAAATTCGGATTGAGATCGTAGAGTTTAGTATATTTATTGGTGGTTAAAATATAAAGTATGATGAATGATACATTAAAATATGTTTCATTATTAATTTGATCCTTAATAATTTGGCGGATCTCTTACTCAATTTTTGTGTGATCCTCGTAATATGATTGATACGTAAGATATTAAGAAAATCTAATCGTTTACCTAAGAATTTGTGCATGTTTTCCTCTCCATGATATAGTTTTTCATACTCTCCTATGTTTAGTTACTTCAACAATATTACACAAAAAAGTCACTCCGACACGTTAATTTGGTGCATGAACAACCATTCATTATCGCACGAAATTGTTAGTTGGCACGTAAGAAATTAATAATCATACAATTATGACATTTTATTCAAAATTCATGTGCATTTTAAAGAAGATCAATTTGAAGAAGCAAAATAATAAAATGAGTCTGCCCACGTTCAGTCATTTTCATACCCATTTACCCTTTACAAAAGAAAATTATGTATATACATATTACACATATATTAATATAATAATGTCAAACCACACAAAATTTTCTTGTTAAGTGTGTATTTTTGTCCTAATTATCGTAATTAAATTGTCAATTGCTTTTGCATTAATAGTTGCTGTTTTTTATGCTTTGGCGGATGTATCTAGAGCTAGCTATTTCTAGATCAAGTGATGATCATGTTTGTTGTTAAGTCGTATTTCGTGTAGACTGTCTGCCCTATTTTTTAATTAATTTCAATTTCTTTTTGATTAATTAGTGCAAGCTGGTTTTATTTTTTGAAAAGAACTGGTATAATTTAATTTTTTTTTAATAAAATAACACACGACTTGTGAATTAGTACCCGAATACATATTAAGGTGGATTTCGCAAGTATGAAACCATCTTTGTGAAATGATCAAAATTCATTTTCTATAGCTTTCAAAAAAAATTCATTTTCTTATATAACTTTCAAAAAAAATTCATTTTCTATAGGTATCCATCAAAATCTATTTTAAATTATACATTCCTAAGAATGCAATTTTTTAAAAAATAATATAAAAAATCCTATGAGATCAAATCACGATATATTTTGGTGAGGCTGAAAAGATAATGTTCTTTTTTTTAAAAAAAAGATGATATTGAAGGTGAAAGCTGGTGACAAATGAGAAAATTTCAAAATAATGTATTGTGAGACTTAAAAAATATATACTATATCGAAAAGCAGATATGATAACGATAACAATTCAATGAAGGTTTCAAATGATGTACTATTTTCAAACTATTGATTTTATACATTTTTTTTAATCCTTTTGAATACATCATATTTTTCCAAACATCATACTAAAAAGTAAAAACACATTTTGTAAGAGAATTCCACTTAATATTTACTCTTTAAACAAAAATTTAAATTTTCTTGTGAAAAATAATTTAATATTAAAGGAAGCAGAATTTGTTGTGATGAGAGCAAAAACTGAATACAATACAATCATCATTAACCATTTAATTCAAAATTTTATCACTTCAAAGTTCAAACTGGTATATATTCACGAGACAAAAAGTACAAAGAAAGTGGAAATAATTAGAGGAAATTCCTTTTGTTGCCCTATGTTGCATTTTAAAATGCAAAAGAGTTCACCTTAACTTAAAAACTGTCAACTTTTGAACTTGAATGACCTTAATACTTTTATGTATTTTTTGGGCAATTGTACGTAACTTAAGGGGGCAATTGGTCTTATAATCGGGCAATGATAATTTTAAGGGAGCAATTGATCTTCTAATTGGGCAATGATAATTTTAAGGGATCAATCATTTTTTGGGCTATTGTACCTTAAGGAGGCAATGATAATTTTAAGAGGGCAATTGGTCTTCTAATCTGGCAATAGATAATTTTAAGAGGTAAATCATTTAATGATCGGTCTTCTAATCGGTCAATGATTTAATTATCGATCTTCTAATCGGTCAATCATTTAAATGATCGACAGAATTAATAGTTTTTTTCCAAAATTAAATATTTAATTTTAAATAAAAATGGTAGGTCAAATGATATTAATGACAAATTATATAAAAGTGGACAGATTTGCTTTTTAAAAAAGGAAGTACTATGCATTTTTGCATGTTGATATTCCATATAGAGTATAAATGCCTAGTCCCAAATAATTATAGCTAACTCCAATTTTAGTTAGAAATAATTATCTCAAATTTTCATGAAAGCCCATAAATTACGTTAAATAGAATAAAAATTAAATCAATTTCAGATTTTATTCTTCTAAAATGGAGACACAAGAAAAAAAGGACACACCAGAAGATCCAGATCTGGTGAGACATTATAAGGTTTGATGATATGGTATGGAATCATTTCTCAATATATAGGAATATTTTCATCGTATCAAATTCTATGTTCGAGGATTTTAAGGAATAATAAATCATGTTTCCAACTTTACCCCTTAATTTCACTTGATAGATTAAAGACCATAAATAGAATCTTCCAATTTTACCCCCTTCCTTTCACCAAAAAGATTAAATACCAAAAATAGAAGAAAAAAAATTAACATTTGGCCCATGCAGGTCTCGAACCTGCGACCTTCGCGTTATTAGCACGACGCTCTAACCAACTGAGCTAATGGGCCATTTATTTCTAATTGAACATTTTATCTTATTTAATATATTAAATTGGCCAAGGCAAAAGTGGGCCGGCCCAATTAGAGTGGAGATGTAATAATGGACATTGCAGGTGTGTTTGTTAGGTGGAGGGCTTTGATTTTGATGTGGTGTTTTCTTTCTTTATTTTCTTTTAATAACATAGACATTTCTTTAGTGTGGTGCATGCTACTAATTATATCAACTCTTTCACATGTACAAAAAAATCATGCATTAATATCAATTCTTGGTTCTACTTTGTCCACCCACCCACCCCTTTTAGATCTAAAATTTTTGGAAGATAATGATCATTGTCTTTCATATGTCCCTTTTTATAATGATGAATTATAGTTATTGAGCATTTTGGAATAAAAAGAATAAGAAATAGTTGGTTAACATACATGGTCCTTGATTGTTGGTTTTTTGCTTTTATAAATATTAATGGACATGATAATAAAAGGTCTATTTTTAAATAAAAAAAACTTTTATATATATTATGCATTGTTCTAAAGAAATTTCACATGAATAGAAAAGATTTATTATTATAAAGATAAATGGCCACATGGCCATGCTCACATTTTATTACGAATACTTTTGGGGTTTTAAATGTTAATTTTATTAGGATTGAATGCAAAAAACCACGAACTTTACTCCTATTGCAAATTAATCCTCACTTTTGAGAAATTGCAAAAAAAAAAAAAAACCACAACCATTAATTATTGTTGCAAAAAAAACTCAATTTGTGACTAAAAGTAGGGTTTTTTGCAATAATACTTAAAGGTGATAGTTTTTTTTTTGCAATTTCTCAAAAGTGAGGATTAATTTGTAATAGGAGTAAAGTTTGTGGTATTTTGTGCAATTATCCCATTTATTACAATAATTACATCATACATACACATTAGTTATATCTATTATTAACTAAATAAAACTAATGTACATAAACTTTTATATATATAATGCTATATACATATTCATATATAGTTTATGTACTCTGATATCTCTCTAGGATTTATTTTTTATTAATAGAATTTTTTTATCAATTTTTAAAACATAATTATATTTTAACTCATGTATTATTTACTAGTAGATTTAATCTTTTCTCTAACTTTTAATGTTAATTCTTAAATATGATTAAATATGATTGTCTTTTAAATTATATTTACAAGTGAGTACATACGGGCTACTAATTGTATAAAATATTAGCACATGTGCACTATTGTTCACTCAAAAAATATATAAAATTACTAATAATATATATATATATATTTCATATAATTTTTTTAGTGAATTTCTTGTTGATTTTTAATGGATAATTGAATTTAAAAAAGTAAAATATTTATTAATTAACATGTAATCTCTCCATGTCAGGAATATTGTTACATTTTACTAGATAGGGCGTCTCACGAATATTGCTACATTACCCTTTTCGATAGACGAGACTCATACAAAATAATTAATATATTTCTATAGGGCCTATACACAACACTAATGCACTTATACATTATACATACATTAAATTAAAATATTATATTTTTCAACCCACTACACATTAAAATACAATATTCTTTAATATCTGTGCAAACATTAAACATAACATTATTTGCGAGACGGAGGCAACATGTTTTATCGAATAAAACTAATACAAATTGGGTTTCCGAAAAATTAATTTTATTTATTCGGATGCACAGGATATCAATTCTAAATTGTTGCATGTAGAACAAGACGGGGCCAGGTGGCTCAAAGGAAGGAGCCCAATTTTATTAGTTATATATTTAATCATTTGTTGGTCCATATTGGTGGAGTACTGGGCCTTGTCTGAGATTCCAAACAAAGTTATAAGCCCAATTTCATTAAAAAAAAAATTATTGGGCCTAGTCAGATATTCCAATTAAAGCTGTAAGACCAATCGTATTGGGTCAAGTGCTATCATCAAGAAAAGTTAAAAAGTTAAAGCTTTAACACCAATCATATTAGACCCACTAGAATTTACTGGGCCTAGACTCGGATTACAAGCAAAAGTTTAAGCAAAATAATTTTGGCCAGATGGAATAGAATTCCTAAATAAAAGTTATTGTCAATAGTCTGAGATTCAAATAAAAGGTTTAAGCCCAATTATATTCGAGCAACTAGTACCGTAAAGAAATTTACTAGTCTGAGATTCCAATCAGAGGTTTGTGACGTTGGACACAATTAAGAAAAATTAATGGGCCTAATCTGATCTCATTTAAAGGCTTAAGCCCAATTATGTTGGACAATTAAGAAAATTAATGGGCCTAATCTGATTTCAATTAAAGGTTTAAGCCCAATTGTAATGGGCCAACTAGTGACAAAAAGAAAAAGTACTCTATAAAATTAACAGAGAAATAAAAATACATTATACACTAATTAATTAGACAAATTTACAGAAGTTGTTACTTTATCCTATTTAAATCTAAAATCTATCACACGAAAATCTCCATTTAATAGAGAGATCTATAAACATCTTGCTAATTAAAATACTAATTAATTAGCTATATCAATCATATATTTTATGATCGATTAAATCTAAATAAAAGGCCACACTTTTTCCTTCAATGTTTCAACATCTATCACTTGTCCTTGTTGAGCCTGTTTATTAAAATAAAAATAAAAAATATTCAGAATTTGATAATGTCATAGATAATACTATAATTAACAGCACAATTTTTTTGAACATGAGAAGTTAGTTGTAGTTGATAATTACCTGAAGATGTAAATTGTAGAAGAGTCTGCCTTCAAAAGATTCAAAACAAGAAGCATTGATCATGAGAAGGCCTTCATCTTCCAATTTCTTTATAGCTTCTGAGAATGAACCCTTTTCAGATCTTGGCATTGAGCTCTGAATGATGATCTCGACGTCGTTGATTCGAGTTGCAGACACCGTTGAATACGAACATTTGGAGGATGGATTTATAAGTTTGTGGTTGTATGATGGATCAGCTAATTGTTCTACATTTGAAATCTTGGAAATCAGTCTTTCTTTTTTTTGAACTAATCTTTCAACTTCTTTCTGTAGCTCAGGGATGTATTTCAACACTTTTGAAACCGTTGCAGGAATGCTTAGTTTTTTCTGTACAAAATCATTAACAATATTTCAATTAAAATTAAAAAAAATTATATATATGCAAAGATTTGTAGTACAAAATAGCATATCTAGTGTATTGGAATAGTAATATTTATATACCCTCATATAGATAACTTCTTTTTTTTTTAATGACCCTTTTTATTTGTAGTAAATGTTGAAATGTACAAAATGACGAATATGCCCTTAACTCGGTTTGTGATTCAATTTTAATGTTTTAATCGAGTCAACAATCGAGTCTAGGGTATTTTTGTAAGATTAGCATTTTATTAAATAAAAAAAACTTAGAATAAAAAGGGGCACAGGGACCTATTTCTAGAGTTTATTATTCAAAAGAGTAACAGTTTGTTTTTCAAAACTTTGATGGTAAAAATATTAAATTTACCATACTTTTCTCTAACCCTAATTCGATTATATATGAATTTCTACTAGGAAAAAAAGAAAATAAAGAAAGACTACTTACAGAATGGTCTTGTGGTGGAAGAAGAGACCTAAGATCAGTATACAAAGTGTTGATTCTTTTACGACGATCGCGTTCGCTCGCGTTGTGGTTGAGCTTCTTCGCCACCTTATCGCCATTATCGCCGTTGTGGAAGCGATCGCTGCCCAATTCGCCGGCGTTGTGGTTGTTGTTTGGTGTTATTGAAGAATTGGGAGAGTGGAATTCAATGGATTGATCTGAGGTCTCTGTTCTGATCTCTCTAGAAAAATATTTCATGTTTTCTTGATCATGGATGATGGGATCATCCAAGATCCATCCTAATGAACACATCTGAGGAGAAATGGCTAACATGTTTTAGATTCCTTTTAGATCTTAAGAAGATAGATTGAAATTAACTATATGATGTTGAACAGTTGAAGTCTATTTATATATGCTTATCCAGCTGTCATTGTCTTATGATCTAATCATCTTATAGCATTTACCAATGCTTTATCATTTCAATAAAATAGTTAATTTGACAATGATGGGTTCAATATAATTAGGTTTAGTTAGGTTATTAGTACATAATAACCAAGAATATTCCACTAAATTTTACACATATATGTTAGAGTGCTTATATATAAATTCCTTATTTTTTTGGGAGTAAATTCATTAGGAAAATAAGCATATATACTACCTAGTACCTACCTTCAAAAGCTACTTTATCAACTCTTGTAAATTGATAAAGGAATTGTACATAAATTAGTGGGAGTATTATTTATGGAATTGAGACATCAATCTTTTCTTAATTAGCCTAGAGTTGATATTCTTGTGTAAATATTATTTTTTATTTAATAGTGTAGATGTATTTTTTAATAAATGTATTACTTTATTAGTTTATTATATTTAGTTTTTCATTTAAAAACTAACTGAAAATTTGTTAAAATTTTGCTAATAATATATAAGTTTTTATTTATTAATGTATAATACTTTTTTTATTCATTACTGTATAAGTTCTGAGCATGGGTGCACAAATTTAAATTCATGTATAGGGTGCACAAACTTAATACATGATCCACAATGAGCAAATAGATTGATTTAGGTGGGATAGATAAAAGGAAATAAATTTAAATAAAAATGTGATAATTTGTTTTATCCTAAAAAAAATACTTTATTAAGAAAAATAAATACTTAATCTCACTGTGGGGTGATATTGTACAAAAGTTTTCCATAATGAAATATGATGTCATTGTAATAATATTAATATATTAAAGCCCTGGAAAGAGTTTTCATAAAAAAATGCACAAGATTGGCACACGAATGCTTATGGCTAATCATAATTAATTATGCTAATCTGAGGCTAACACGAGTTTTGGATGTGTTTTTCTCTCATTACCTTCAGACATGCACGTGGATACATGCTCTCTTCTAATCTTCTTAAATATGAAAACTTCTCTCTCCCTCTAATATGCACACATATTTATTATAATGACTTTATATATTTATTTAATTAAATAGTTCAACAACTCTTCTTTAGGATGTTTGCTAGATATGGTACTGAATACTAATGATGGATGTCTTAATGTAATAAGGGTATTGATCAGTTGTTGGGGGAAAATAGATAATATTATTTATTTTTATTTTTAGGAATTACAATATTTCTTTTAATTTGTCTCAATATATATACTCTTAATGATCACATTTCTTTTTTTATATGGTAACTACATAAAACCATTAAAATATTTTTATGGGACCCACTTATAACACTAATGCAATTATCTACTATACATTAAAATATTAGTTTTCTCACCTTAATAAATATTAAAATATTACTTTTAATCCTCGTACAAAAAATAAATGTAGCCATTAACAAAAAGAGTATGTATTTATGATCGATTACTGTATGAAAATTGGGAAATAAGTCCACACTCAAACTCATTAATAGTTTAATTTCTTTTTATCAAATGATTGAGATTGTTGTATTTGAGAAGAAAATTCGAAATGTTGTGGAGTACATAACAATGAATTTAATCAGAAGTATTCTCAAATGAGATCCGCACCAAATTGATACTACTTTAAAATTTAGATTTGATAAATGAATTTCACATCATTAAAATATATATATATATATATATATATATATATATATATATATATATATATATATATATATATATATATATATATATATATATATATATATATATATATATGTGTGTGTGTGGATTTCGAAACTAAATATTTCATAAATTCAGTAAAACGCCCGCGAATTATTTGGATTAACTTTTTTTTTAATAAAATAATATTACACTTAAGAATATATATCAGCCTATAGGGTGTTTCCCATGCATTTCTCAAGTGGATCCACAAATGTTGGGTATTATTAGGTCAAATAAGATTCAACCCATCTACAAATTTGACCTACAAATTTCTTTGATTACGACTTATAAAGAAGAGTAATTTTTATCACTTATAATCCTCATTAAACAGAGTAATTTTTGTTTAAAATCATCTCTTACTGAGATTATTTTAATTTTTCTTATCACTTTTATTACTTTTATTAAAGAGGAGTATTATTTTTCATCTATTCCACAAATTGTTATCACCAGTGATTAGAAAATCGGACCGGAGAACGAACCGGAAGAAATAACGGTTCGAGGTTCAACTGGAAAATTGAATTTTACATATTTTCAATTATATTTTATAAAATTACCAATTATAAAAATATATAATCACCTAAATTATTTTTTAAATTTTAAATAAAATTTAAAATCAAAATATAATTGAATAAAAATATCTATAGTTCATAATTTATACTCCTCATACTCCATCCGTCTCATCCTAATAATTACATATTTCCATTTTGGGCGTCAATCCTAATGGTTACATTTTTCTTTTTAGCATATGGAACCCACACAAATTAATTACTTCTCTCCCTATGGGCCCACACATCTCACTAATACACCTACCCACTTTACATTAAATTATTATTTCTCTCACCTCAATACACATTAAAATACTATATTCATTAATCCCCGTGCAAAAAGCAAACGTAACTATAAGGACGGAACGGAGGGGTACATAGTTTATAAAATACCCACTCAATATTATAATTCATAATTTAATTCAAAATGTAAATATTATGTTTTAAAATAAATAAAAATAAAAGTAAAAATATCAAAAAAATTTAAAAATAATAATAAAAAAATAATAAAAATAAAAAATAATATTGAAACCGGTTGAACCAGTTCAATCGGTTTTTTCGGTTTGACCGGTTCAACCAGGTCCAATCCGGTTCTACCGAGTTCAACTTCATAAACGATTTTCTAGCATTCCGAACTGGTTACGGGACCGGTTCCTGATCTAACCGGTTAAACAGGTCGATCCGGGCCGATTTTCAGATCATTGGTCATCACTTCATTGGATTATTGGATTTTAATGCAAGCTATCAATTTATTAAAATTATTATAATTTTTTATCCTCTCATTCCATGAAACAGTTTCAAGTAAAATTTTGGCAATGTGACATACACTCCTTGTGTAAATATTGTATACATAGAAAAGATGAAAAATTAAAAAATCACATCTCGTCTTGTGAATATTTCAAGATTCAGTTTGAATTCTTCAAATGTTTCAATTCTTAATTCTAGTTATTTTTCTCTCTCTTTAAATATTTTCGTCTTTTTGTTACATGAAAAATGAATTTCGCAAGAGCAATATTATAGGTGTGAAGATTTTGGGTTTTATCCGTCTCACAAATTCATTCACCTAAACATTCAGAAGCATCAACATTAATCGGATTAAAACATAAAACTCAAAAGTAAATCAATTCGTAATTTAGATTAAGCAGCTGGTCGTATATTAATAATTAAACAGCCATTTGTGATGTTAGTATAGTGGATTAATCTTAAGATATTCAATTCTCGTATTTTATACATCGTATTTATGTGCTATACGTATTGTATTGTATTGTATGAATAGTATGTCCTAGCTCTGTCAAAATAAAGCACTAGATTAAACATAGAGGCCACACTTTTTCCTTCAATATTTCTGCATCTTTTACTTCACCTTCTTCTGCCTGAAGGTGCAAATTGTAGAAAAGTCTGCCTTGAAATGATTGAAAGCAAGAAGCATTGATCATCAGAAATCCTTCATCTTCCATTCTCTTTATAGCTTCTGAAAAGGGTTCATTTTCAGATCTTGGTATTGAACTCTGGATAATGATTTCTCTATCACTAATTTGAGTTACAGAAACTGCTGATGAACATGAACTCTGAATTTGATCATCACTAATTTTCTGCTTCTTGAATTTATAATCTGATGATTTAGTTTCTAACTTTGAAATCTTCGAAAGAAGTCTCTGCTTCTTGTGAATCAGTCCCTCCACTTCCTTCTGTAATTCTGGAATGTATTTCACCACCCTTGAAACTGTTGCAGGAATGCTCAGTTTTTTCTGCCAATTTATAACAAAACACTGGATCACTCAACAGATGATTATAGATCTCAATGTCTAACTTACTTTATTGACTAATTTAGTCTTTTTGGTAATAAATAAGAAAATTTGAGTGTTAAAGTGTATTGTATGGTTATATTGCCAGCTGTTGTGATCTAGAGGCGATGATTACGTGGTGTGTTATCATGTGATCACGTATCTATCTTTCATAGTATAAATATGTGTATCCCACTTCATTTTATGTAAACTTTTTACAAGTTCTGTGCTTATTTAATATTCATTCATTATGATTATCATGATTCTTAGTTTTATCAGCTTATAATATTGAGTTGCAGAAAAAAATTGGAACAGATAAAAAAGAAAAAAACGAGCATAAAATACTAGGAAAAATGGAGTAATAATCTCTATGTGGGTTGATATTGTTAATTTTGATATGTAAAATTCTTCAATAAAGGACTTACTGATTGATCCTGTGGTGGAAGAAGTGACCTAAGATCATCATACAGAGTGTTGATCTTTTTACGACGCTCCCGTTCGCTTGCGTTGTGGTTGAGCTTCTTCGACAACGTATATTGGCCATCACCGTCGTGGAATCGACCATGGAAATCACCGCCCGAATCGGCGTTGTGGTGTGGTGTTGTTGAAGAATTGGGAGAGTGGAGATGGATGGAATTTGAAGTTTCAGTTCTGTCAGTGTAAAAATAGTTGAGATTTTGTTGATGATGGATCATGGAAATGGGAATGGGAATGGGATCATCCAACAACCACCCTGATGAACTAAATTGAGGAGATATGGCTAACATTTTTTTGATTAGTAACAAATTAAGTTGAATCTATGGTGTGGTGTTGGTAATTAATAAGGTGTGTTTATATACTATGCTTTTAAGCTGTCATGATCATAAGATCAACTATTTTGCATCAGCTTGCTCAATTCCTTATTAATTAATTACAATAAAATAATACTTTTTAAATTTATATTGTGAAAAGGATTTAATATTCGGAGCAGCTATTGATGCTATGCAGATCTCCAAACACTTCCGAAACTTTAAATACACTCCAGTTTATATAGTCCAATTTAATTATATTAACTTCAGTTATGTTTAATTATACTCTCATAAGTTCTAATTTTTATATCGTGCAGTTTTTATTATACTCTCATGAGTATTAATATTTATATCGTATGTGTTTTTCAAATTCAAAATTATATGAAATTTATATAAAAATGTTGTTCGCACATAGATTTCTAATTCTATACATGGGGCATTTTAGTCTTTTTCCAATAACGAAATGATTTTTTTATTAAAACGAGCTCATTGAAGACACTGTTACCGTACTCTGAAACTTCAAAATTATAATCTATCTTAATTATTACATCATTTTAAAGTATGATATTTGTATAGTTTTGAAATATTACTCCAATTTGTATCCCTTCCATTCCACAAACAAAAGTTGAATAATGTATTAATTTTTTTATGGAATTGGGGGTATTTAATTTAATTAATTAAATATATATATATATGTATTTATTTATTTATTTGAAATGTTAAAAATGAAACTAATAACATGATTCCTCTGTATACTCTTCATATTCTATTTTTACCTGAATTTATTATAACACGTCTATGAGTATTGATTGGACAATTATATATGTAGAGATACTATGAATTGATTTAATTTGATATGACGTATTAATCTATGTTATTATATTTAATTGGAAGTAAAGAATAATACTATAAGTTAAAAAAATTCCGACACACGAAGAGCTTGGGTAATGATTGTTAAACACGAGAATTGTGGACCTAAGCTTCAGACATCCACGTGAAACCACACCCCCTCTTTCACTACTTCACACACAAACCACACAACATACATGAATATACAAATACATATGACGTCTGCATTTTGTTTGTCCTTTTTCATTAAGCTGTTGGTTGTGTTAAAACAGCGGCTCATTTGTTTGAATTTTACGGGTTTTGAAAAGAATATTATCAATACATGTCTAAAAATTAGTAAACTACTAATTTAGGGCTTAAATTAATTTTCTATCAATTAAAGTATTAATTATATAAAATTATTAATTTAAGGCTTGGGTTTATTTATCAAATAATTGTCTCTTATTTTATCAATTCAAAATCTGAATTCAAATTATGAATTGATAATTTTTTATAATTCAGGTCCTGAATTGTTAATTTATTTATTTTTTAGGCATTAAATTGATAAATCTCCATTGATATTAGTTATGGAGAGTGAACACATAAAAAGTGGATTGATAGATAAAATGTAATTTTTAAAATCATTTAAAATATATACTCCCTCGTCTCAGCGTAAGAGGGTCTTTTACTTTTTGACACGTGGATTAAAGAGTATTATTATTTAATATGTAGTAAGTGGTTGTATTAGTGGGAGGATATACCCCATATTTTAATTGTATTAGAGGGTGTGTGTGGGGGCCCATGTATGTAAAAAGGAAAGGGGACCCTTTGGGTGGGACGACCAAAATGGGAAAAAAAAACCCTCCTTGAATGGGACGAGGGAGTATGAATTTTGAAAACTCAAAAATATGTTTCAAAACCTCAAACAAACACTAAGTTAAGATCGCAAATCACCGCATCACCGAAATTTTTGCAATTTGGTGAACACCATCTCCCCAAGATTTCTTCATTAATTATTTTTATGTATTATTTTCAATGTTACTCATTATATGATTGACATGTACTCCCTGTGTGTTTACACCTTTCGTTTTCGTCCGTCCCACACTTATGTTCACCACCCAAAATTGAAAACTTCACATCAACCAACAATCTCAAAATTATTTTAATTTCAAAATTATCACTATCACCTAACACACATAACATACTTTATAATTTATTTATTACATAAAAATACCACAATACCCCTAAAAAGTCAATAAAATTGATCAAAAAGCAACTTTTCTTAAACTCCGTATCTACAGTGTCGGTGAACATAAATTCGGGACGGAGAGAGTAAAAACTAAAAAAATTCAACCATTAATCCAACTTCCAATTATGATTTCCTTTTTAAGATATATTTCCTCATCAATCCATTCCCCTTAGGTATTTTCTTATAAATTTAACGCTAGCTGCCAAAATTCTTATAAGTTTTTTCATCAGCCAGTAATTGAATTTCTTGCAAAAATTTTACAACCGTCGAAAATCATGCTAACTTTAATTTAGCGAATTAGTATCCAATTGGTGAGAACAAAATAGTAATTTCCCAATTCTCAAAACCCAAGTCTGTATCCCAACATTACGAAAATAACAAATATACACAAACTAACTAATCTAAACCCAAAAATAAAATAATAATCGAAAAATTAGGTGGTAATTTGAATTGTAAATAGATTTCTATCTTCTCATTTGTTCACGTTTCTCTCTATATATTATGGTGTGATTTTTATTTTTTTTTAGTCTAAGAGAATCTCCAAAAATTTAATGTATAAAAGAATCTTATTTAGAAGAGAAATTCAATAAAATAGGCTCCAAGATATTCCTCAATTTAATGTTTAAATTTTGAGAATGATTTTACTCTTTCAAATTTGGAGAGTCAAAATCACTCTTTATAATTTATTGCATTGAATGAGATTTGCTTTTCTTTGTACTTTTATTCAAGAGAGAGTAAAATAAAATATTAAAAGAGAAAATATATTATGAATGAACATTATGGGATAAAAATATTAAGAGTGCGTTTGGAGCATAGCGAAATATGATTTTTTAAAATTAGCGAAATATAATTCTTTAAAATTAAAAGATGTCAGTCATTTTAGGGGTATTAGCAAAATATTAAATATGTTTCTCAATAGCTTTTATTCCTTCTCAATACGGATATTAAAAAATAATGATGAGGAGAACGTAGCCAACACAAACAGCTGCGTTAAAATGGTTAATGTGATCTTTGGCCTCACTTTTCTGAAATTAAAAGCAGATGATCTAGAGCATAATTCATTCCTAATTACTCCATAACATAATACTAATAATTAATTTCAAAGAAATCTTTAATAAAAATAATGAGTTAAATTCATTTTTTGCCCTATAACTAAGCAAAACTTCGATTTTTGCCCTAAAAAAGATAAGTGGTTCAATTTTGCCCTATAAATAACAAATTATTTCAATTTTTGCCCAATTTTCACTGAAAAATGCAAATTTCGCATGCTTCAATTTGGGGGTTTCCTGCTGGTCAATTCGACGTAGCAATTTTGACTTTTTTTAGCCTAGAGTTAAATTCATTTTATGCACTGTAACTAAGTAAAACTTCGATTTTTGCCCTAAAAAAGATAAGTGGTTCAATTTTGCCCTATAACTAACGAATCGTTTCAATTTTTGCCCAATTTTCGCCGGAAAACACGAATTTTGTCGGGATCCACCACGTCATACTTCAATTCCATGAACACGTATGTGTATAAACAAGTACATACACACCGTATGCGTATACTCACCAATCACCAGCAGTGATCTAATAAGTGAAATATGAGAGAGAGAAAAAGAATTTGGGGATTTCCGGTTGGTCAATTCAAAAATACACATTAATTTAATTTTTTTATTTAAAATAAATTCAGCATATTATTTATTTATTTATTTATTTATTAAACTACACATTAATTTTCATTTTGGTTCAATTTTCAACGATCATTGAATAGGACCGCTGTTGAGATCGTTCGGTTTATACTGACTATATAATAGAACTTAATCTTTGTTATTATGGATATTCGTACTCTTAATCCCTATACAATAACCTCTAGGTCAGTATTTATTTCTTTAATTCATCGATTGATGAGATTTAATTGTTAAATCAATATGCTCGGTAAGTTCGAAGATGGTGCTGCTCTATGGTGTGCTGTTGATTGTAGAAGGAATCCGTGTCCTAATGGTATTGGTTGATGATGTGATTCTTTAATTATAATAATAATTAATATAAAAAAACAAGTTCAATTATCGATAATGGATAGTAATAGAGAAAAATCTCACAAATTTTAAAACAATAATGCCATTAATTAATTTAACATTATATACAGTTGTATAAGTCAATGGCCGAGCTAAATGAGTAAAGGGGCGGCAAATTTTACGAATTTTATACTGTCATGTTTCAACATGTGGCAATTTTTTCTTAAATATATTATTTAGTTCAAGTAATTAATTTTTTTTTATAAATTATCACTTAAATTGCATAGTATAACCTCAAGTGAATACATACACAGAATTCCTCACATAAAATAGTAATAAGATATTTGGATATTGTTGTCAAGTGAATTTTGATATGCTAAATAATTTTTTTGGTAAATGCATTATTATAATTTAAATTCAGTATTACTAATTAATCATGGCTGCAAACTATGTGACCGTTTAACTGTTAATATTTTTATATAAAATAATATTCGAATTGACCAACCGGAAACTCACAAATTGAAATATGACTTGGTGGATTCCGGAAAAATTTCGCATTTTTCGGTGAAAATTAGGCAAAAATTGAAACGAATCGTTATAGTTATAGGGCAAAATTGAATCACTTATCTTTTTTAGGACAAAAATCAAAGTTTTGCTTAGTTACAGGGCATAAAATGAATTTTAACTTTAGGCTAAAAAAAAGTCAAAATTGCCACGTCGGATTGACCAGCCGAAAAATCCCAAATTGAAGCATGACGTGGTGGATTCCGACGAAAATTGGGCAAAAATTGAAATGATTCGTTAATTGTAGGGTAAAATTGAACCACTTATCTTTTTTAGGGCAAAAATCAAAATTTTACTTAGTTATAAAGTAAAAAATGAATTTAACTCTAAAAATAATAAGGTTATTAGATACCCTAACATAACAAGATTTGGGTTTATCACTTGTTGTGTTACTCCACTCCACGAATAAATTCCCTCCCTCCATCCTTTAAGAAAAATATCAAAATTGATCATATAAGTACTCAACTTCAATATTTTTTATTGCATTTTTTATTTTTGATCATCTATTATCTGATTTTAGTTCTTCATGTCCAAATTTAGTCTTTTTTTGCCGGAAATTTAAAAAACCCGTGTGAGTTGCACACGAAGAAAGGGAAAATATCAAAGTTGCTTTTGTAAGTATGAATTATTCCAAATTAAGTCATTTTTATATTGCAACTTTCACTTTTGGTCCTCCGTTGTCCGATTTTAATCTTTTTTGTCCAATTTTAGTTCTTTTTTTGCCTGAAACTTAAAAAAATCAGCTAGAATTCATGCGTGAGTTGCACGCGTTCAAAATTTTGGGGATTTTGGCTCAGAAGTGAAGGATCGCTTCGACAGCACCTCCATTGTGGTGGAGACACTGTTGGAGGAGGCGGTAGCGCCGAAAACAAGCTTCCCTCTGGAAATGCTTGCTTCCCTCTAGAAATGCTTGCGCTAATTGTTTCTTTAAAAGATAACATTGAGGTTGCGTAATCGGAGTTGGTTTGATTATACCTGATAATCTCTTCAACGCTTTTCAAGGATATGTTGAATTCGACGAGGCTTTTGGTTCCACCAGGTGCACTCTCGAATTCACGGATCAGATCGAGTGAACTAAATTCGATTATCGTTATTCGAAATGAAATGCTTGAAATCTGAGAAGAACAATGAGAGATTCAATGGAGCATGGAAAGATCATGCAATCCAATAATCCCAGAATCCAATAACTAAGCTGATGAATCGACATGATAAGGATACTTTCACTCTAAGCAATCTTCTACAAAACTTTTACCTGAGACATGTTAAAGTATACTACTTATTATACAGATAAGTATATTTAATAGTTGTTAAAGTATGTTTTTTAAAGTATTATGAATAATGAATTAAAGTATAATAATTTTAGATTTTATAATATGATTCATTATTAAAATATTTTAACTATAAATAAACATATTTTTATCTTGTATCGGTTCGGCCCGTTTTATAAAAACTTGTCTCACAAAAGAATGTCCATTTACTTTAACTCATATAAAATTCTTATTAGTCTAATTTATGTATTTATTTTTACAGAAATAAGTCTAATTTTATTTACATAATATTAATATTTTATCTGTAGAAATTACGTCACCTTTGAAAAAAATTTACACGACAAAATCTCTCCTGTGACTTTAATCTAATTTTGATATTTTCACATTATTTTTTAACTTTAATAATTTTGTGTCAATTTCAATCCTATAACTTTTTATTTTTTTTATAATTTTAATAATTTTGAAAAAAAATCATACTACTAAATTTAATCATTTTGTATCTATTTCAATCCTATAATTTTTAAAAGTTTTCAATATCAATTTCAATTCTATAATCTTTAACTTTTTTCAATTTTAATAATTTTGCAAAAAATTAAAATATACTATATTATAAATATTAAAATATGTAGTATTTTAATATTTGTCACAATGCCTGTTTGTAAAACTACCCAATTTAATTAAGTTCAAAATTGTATAAAACATTATTAACTTACTAATCAACACATTCAAACATTAAAAACTTACTCCACAACAACACCAATTTTGTGACAGATGTATCATCGCTTATTCCACAACAGAAATGTGATACAACAGAAATGTGATCTGGGGCACATGTATGATCGCTTACCCCACAACAACACTATGATCGAAGGCACATTTTGAAAGATAATGGAGATGTATGATCGCTTACCTCATGGAGTATATAAAATATAATTCATAGCACATCCCTTATAAGTTTACATGGCGTGTTTATAAATAAGGTGCAAAATTTGAAAAGTAATTTTTAAATTTAAAAGAGTAAAATAATAACTAAAATCTATCCACTATTATCTAGCGAAATTTTTTGAAAAGTAATGTTTTAATTTAAGATTTTTTTTAAAAAAAAAAAAAGGAAAACCTACAAAATACTGTACAATAATTTAAAAAACGTCAATATTTTTCCCATATCATAATATCCAGTTAAGAAAGGATTAAGATTTTTTCTTTTTTAAACCTAAAAATACTATACCATAATTTAAAAAATATCAATATTTTTTCCCAACATTGTTTACCTTAAAATACTAAATTATCTTTGTTATGATTTTCAATCATGCATGGAAATTGACTAAAGTGGTCATGCATGGAAATTGGAATCCTGGTGTTTCTACCTAATTCAAAGGAATTTTCTACTACTAAATCATACACGTCCATATCCTATTTTATAACATGAAGCTATAAATAGGAGCACAATGCGCCACTTACATCATACTCTCCCCCTTCCGAAATATGCTTCATCTTTAACATCCTTAGCAATTACAGCTCTCTATTTTCAATCATTTCATTTTTTTCCCAACATTATTTATTCAATATGGGATTAAAAAAGAAAAACTTTATAATCAAATACTCCTTTCATGTAATTTTTGTTTTTGCACGTGAATTAAAGATTCTTATTATTTAATGTGTAATGTATAGTTGTATTAGTAGGAATGTGTGCCCCATATTTTAATTATATTAATAAGTATGTATGAGTCTCATGTGTGTAAAAATAAAAATGGACTCCTTTGGGTGGGATGCCCAAAATGAAAAAAAAAAAACTAAATGGGATGGATGTAGTATTTATTTTAGTGACATAATTCAAAATGCTCAATGTCTTTTTTTTTTTTCCACCTTTTCAAATTACATCTTTATTGCCAAATCATAATTAATTATTTTTGTGTGAATCTCACTTAAAAATAAAAGAAATATTATTTTTAATTTGAAATAAATCAAAATAAAAAGTATAAACTAATACGAATATGTGTTATTTAATTATTAAGTTTCTCGTATAACATGTATTCTTCTGTCACGAAGTAATGGTTACATTTGCTTTTTGTAAAGTTAGAGTAGTTATATAGAGATATATTAATTGTTTTGTATGAATCTCATTCACCAAAAAATGATATATAACAATTAAAATGAAGCTTTCAAAATTATTATTGTGGGACGGAGGAAGTATATAAAAAACTTTTTCGAAAAGTAAAAAGATTAAAGAAAAAATAAAAGATAAGACGTTACATAAACTCTTTCGCTTTCATTCCTCTCTAAGTTTTTCCAGTGTGTTCTACGCGGATGCTCTGTTATTTCTTAGTCGTTCTTTGTTAAAATTTTTATGGGTTTCTTTTATTGTTTACTGCATATTACGCGAATTTTAAAGTTATAATTTTGAAAAATCTATAAATATATACTCTATAAATATTTATAAATGTTAATTAACTTAATAAGAAAATTAAAAAAAAAGTGAATATGACAATTAAAAAAATTATTTAAAAACTAAAAGAAAAATAATTAATAAATTTAATATTTTTATTAATAAATAATAAAAAATTATAATAAAATGTATTGTATATATTAATTAAATTAAATAAAAATAAATTAATTATAATAAATAAATTAAATATTTTTAGATTTTATGTTATTCGATCAAATCCATATTCAAATATTAAAGTAAATATATATATTTATCTATCTACATTAACTATTAATTAATAAAAATTTTGATTTCACATATTCAAAATATTCAAATTTCAAAATAAATATATGTATTTATCTATATTAAATTTTAATTAATAACTAAAATATAATAGAGAATAATTCTGGAAATTCAACATGAAATAAAAAATAAAAAATAAATTTTTATTGTTCATATTTATAAAATGTGTAATATATAACATAAAAATAAAATTAAAAAATCTTAATAATAATAATAAGCTTAACATGTTAAAAATTTAAAATTCTACATAAAAATAATAAAATTATCATATGTAACATAATAAATAAAAATTAAAAAAATCACAACAATAATAACAGAAAAAAATAAAGTTCTCGTTTAAAATTAAATAACATAAAATAAAAAATTAAAACAAAATTAATAAATTTGATATTTGTATTAATTAAAAAAATAATAATGAATTTGACAGCTGAAATAAAAATTATAAAAATTTTGAAAAGAATAAATTTAATATGTATGAAAAAAAGAATTAAAAAATATAATTATAAAAGAAATTAATCAAAGACAAATTAATTTAAAAAAAAATAAAAACAGTTCCTTTATTAAAAAAAGTATAAGTATTAATACAAATATGTCATTAATCTTAAAACTTAAAGAAACTAAACCCGCACACAGTTCATATATAAAATTTAAAAAAAAAAGTCAATATAATAGAAATTAAAATTCTGTTAACAAAATTAATTAAAATAAATAAATAAGTCTTATACCGTCGATTCTTTAAAATTAAAGAAATATGTGAGAAAAATTTCTATGGGTGGAGTGAATAAGTAAACCTATGAGCAAAAAAAATCTAAAATTATAAATTTAATAGGTATGAAACAAAAGAATTATAAAAAAAAAATTAATCATAGACAATTTTAAGTAGTAATACAAATATGCATCATAAAACTTGAAGAAACCAAACTTGCACACCGTCCATATAGAAGAATATAAAAATAAAAAACTCAATATAACAGGAAATTAACTAAAATAAACATTAATTAATTAAATAAATAAATCGCATACCATCAATTTTTTAAAGAGGGAGGCTCTTGTGTGTTCCCATTAACACCGTGCCCCTTTGCAATTTAAATCTCTTGCAATACATAGGGTTAAATAAAATATAAAGAGGGAGGGTTGCGTTCCCATGGGTGCACGGTGTGACCCGGGAATACACAAGTTTTTGCCTTCTTTAAAATCGAAAATTCTTTAAAACAAAAAGAAGCCTGGAAGAAAAATTTCTGCCGGTGGAGTGCATAGATAGACATAGGAGAAAATTTTTTGTTATTTAGAGGCGAAGAAAATTAAATATTTTTTATTAAGTTTTTATATTAAATTTAAAATAATTATATGTATTTATCTTAAAATAATTATGTATTTATCTACATAATATTAACTAAGAATATATTTTAATTATTTAATAATATCTATAAATCCTAAAATAAATATATGTATTTATCTGTATTAAATTTTATAATTAATAATTAAAATAATTGAGAATAATTCTAATGATGACACATTATCAAAATTAAACTCTCAATTACTATATTAAAAATGTATCAATTGGTTTAATGTGTAAAAAGGGATTGCTGTTTGTTAGTATATTATTTAACTTCTTTTTTTTTTCTTTTGCCTTATCAACTGATTATAAATATTTTAATAATAATGATAATAAATGAAAATTATTTTTTAAATGTAATAATAATTAAAAAAGTGATAATTATAAAATAAAAGCGTTACAAATTCAGTCATTACTTTTTATTTAAATATCATATGAGGTGGATATATGATTATTTATTTAATGTATTAAATTTGTGTTTTCTAAGAAAATGGATATTAAGGTGGTTGATTGCACATAAAAAAAGACTTTTTTTAATTCAAATATTTAAATATGACATATAAGTTCTTTAAATAATTATTTTTTATTTTTTAATTAGTATAATTTTAAGTACTTAATACGTTAAAAGTAATAATTTATTAATATAATTTCGTTGATGTGTGTTGTTAATTACTATATATATATATTAAATTTTAAATTACTTAAATATAAATATTAAAATTAAAATAAATTAATTCTTATTAGATTCTCTAATTTAAATGGAGTAATTAACAACACATTAACGAAATTTATTAGATTATCTAATATATATATAATAATGTAAAAGGAAAAATACATATAAATAATAAGGATATAAATTCTTAATTAATTTGAATTTATTTTTAAAAGATAATAAAGAATATTAACTTTACTTACTCAATATTTATTTATGGAAGAAAAATATATAACTTAATTTATGAAATCAAATACTCCATATTAGTAATCTATGCTAATGGCACCCAATTTCTTTAAAAGGATATTGTGAAAATACTTTTATAACGCTGTTCTTGAACTTACATCCTCCACCCAAATTACTATCTCCACCCAAACTTATTGGATCTATCTCCATTCCATGTCTAATTAAAGCTAACAACCGAGAGGCCCCTGTATTTCCTTTCTTCTTTATCTTCTAAAGAAGAGAATGTATATTGTTCACGCTCCCATATAAAAATTGGGGCTTTTCTGTTCGTCCATCCATCCATTCATGGACTTCATTATAGAATGCAGCTCCAAGCTTAGGAGAGTTCGTGCCCATTAAGCATAAGAGATCTTACACTCTACCTTCACTATACAACCATGAAAATAGTACAGACATTTAGATTACAGAAAACAACACTATGAAATATCATTTAGATTACAGAAAACAACACTATGAAGTATCATTGCCAATATTATCCCGCAAACATAGCGGCACTATCGCGGGCAATGGCGGTGTCTTGAATGGAGAATGTGAGGCCTTGAAGTTTCGATCAACTCGAAGACTTCCGTGATCTTGGCACCTTCCAAAGGTTGTGGCTGTGAGGGGGCAGAACTCCACTGGAACAACCATGGCCACTGCCAATTGGATTGGATAAATCTTGATTTGAGATCTGGTTTTACTCATTTCTTTTTGGGTGGAGTTAGTACTTGATTAATGTAAGTTTTTTATAAAGGGGTTAGAATAGGATTTTCACAATATTTTTTTAAGAGAATCGGATGCTATTAGTAAAGATCTGAGTGGCAATAGCGTCGTCCATTAGTAATTATACCTTCAATTCAGAGATAAAGTCGGTTGACATCATTAATTTACCAGTCACCATGGAATTAGGAAAAGATTAAACTAAGTTTGATTAAGTTTTTAAGCAGGGCCAGTTGTTAGATTTCTTTAAAAGCCATGTGTTTGGTTTCTTAAAAACATAGGAAAAGATTAAACTAAGTTTGATTAAGTTTTTACACAGGTCCACTTGTTATGTTCCTTTTAAAGCCATGTGTTTGGTTTCTTAAAAACATCATTTACCGCTTTCAATTTTTGTACCTCTTTTTCTTTTATTTTTAATAATATTGCCTAGTTTGATGAATTAGTAATTGTACCTTAATGGATTGCTATTGATTCAGATCAAATTGATCCATTTAACAAGTTCCAAAAATAAAATAGGGTTGTCGATCAAATTGATCCATTTAACAAGTTCCGAAAATAAAATAGGTTGACAACCCGTAACTAATTTTACCTGGCAAGTGTGTTAGTTAGGAAAGTTTTTTTTTTTTTTTTAAAGTTACTTAGGTCAATGACATCAACTTGCATTCAAATTTTGTCCTTAGAACTGTTAAACTAAAATAAGGGGAAGTTTGCGCCAGTTTATCCCAATTACATAAATACATCATTAAATCCATTTATCCAGAACTAAATTTGCGAGCGTGGATCACCTACTCGCTTATTTCAGTTTGGTATATTCCAATCTTTAATTGAATAACATGTATCATTATTATTTTCTAGATTAATGTCACGTGATCGAGGGTTTAATATTCAACTGTAGAATATCAATAGAACATGGAGAGTAAAATAAGAAATTCAAGTACTAATTTTGCTATCTCATCAGCATCAGACCATCTTTTTTCATGAGACAAACCATATTGTTCTGAAACACATAATTTCTCACAAATCCATCATTCATTTACTTGGTCAAATATTAGACTAAGGTCCAGTCTAAGGGAAAAAATATTCTAATGTTAACATGATTTAATTTAAAGTGAATGTGAGTTTACTTTTCTCTGTCTTAATCAATCGTTTAAAGCTCAGTACATAAAATCAAAATTTATATTATACTCAGTTAGTCCATAAAAGATAAGGTATATTATGGGAGAAAATTGGTTGAGTTAGGCAGTTAATGGCTTGGAAGATTCCCATAATATGTATGAGTTAAACAAGATATAGAGAATATATCTCACCAGAAAGGTTTAGAGGATTAGAAGGGTACTCATTGTTGTCGTCCTTTCATGGCTGCAAGTTGTTTCTTGAGATGGAGCACTTCAGTACCGTATTCTGCTAATTGTTTCTTCAGCTTTGCAGACGCCTCATCAAATTTCCGTTTCATGTAATCCAACTCGTTCGCTGATTCGCTGCTCCTGACTCTAAATGCATCCAGTTTCATTTGAGCTCCATGGAGTCTCATTCTCAGCTTCGCATTTGCCTTGCTGTTGTTCACTTCATCCTGTCGAAATTCAACAGAAACGACATTTTTCTAAACCTTAAAACATTTCGTGCATTGATTAGAGGCATGGATGTTTGAATCGAAAACCCTACATTGTGCATTTTTTCTTCCATACTGGCAAGTCTATGGCTCTGCTGCTCCAGTTTGTGTTCTAAATTTACTACCTGCATAGAACGAAATCATGTCGTCCAGTAGCTATAAACATGTTGGAAAACAATATGAATCAGTAGTAGATATTGTATATTCCTCTTTCTGTTTTCTTTGTACATACCATAGGATCAGCCTGGCTTCTTTCTAGTTCTTGAATTTGATTCAACAAATGTTGCCTTTCTTTTCTGAGGATACCCAATTCCAATTGCAGAATTTCGAGTTCGCCTGATTTTTGGCCTTCCTGCAGATACATCTCCAAAGTGTTTCAGAGCCACGTACGAGAAATAAGTTATATTGCATGATAAAATACGAGAGCAAGCAATCTAATAAACTTACTTCAGGCGATCTTTTGTTCTCGTCAGAAGCGGAATTTTCCTCTGACCTTGTCAACCTTTCCTCGAGTTCTTCGCAATTCTTTCTACAAATCTCCAGTTCATTTCTTACCTAAAAAGGATATCATAGTTACAAGTTGAGGAAATATTGTTTTTGCACAGTAAGGTGGAACTAAACATTAATAAAAACAGGTTAATATATTAACATTAATATGAATATGTAACTACAGTATCCTTACAAATACATCACTTACCATTTTCAGGTATAATAACATGCTTGGTGGTGAACTAAGTTAACATCATTGTCAGAAAACATACAGATTTTAGTCACATAAAGCAACCCAATTTTTCAAGATAACATGGCTAAAAAAAGCAACCCAATTTTTCAAGATAACATGGCTAAAAGTGCCTGGCTTATCATGCGAAATGACAAATATGAGTCATGATACACAAATAAAAAGTCAGTATAGTGAATCATGGTTTCAGTAGCAAACTATGACATGCAACCACATCGTTAGCGTTGTACACGCATGCAAGTGGGGGTGGAGAGTTTGATCCTTATCATAGCCATCAAAAAGCTATTAATCCGGTTTCATAGAATTACGAAAATTGCCTGTAATTTAAGAGAATACCTCCGACAATATTTTAGATAATGAAGCAATTTCAGTAGTATGATGTTCTTCCTTTACTCTAATAGCTTCGAGAGAAGCCATCTCCTTGGACAGCCATATTGCTTTCTCCTCCTCCATACTCATTAGGGCTTCAGCCAATTGCTGAAAGAAACATTGGTAGATCAATACATATACGTAATTGAGGACATTTAGAATAAAAATATATAATTCATACCATTGACAGTTCCTCCTCCTCTTCTGACAAAGAATTAAGAGAATTTTCCATTTTCTGTGCATGAAGTCTAGATTCTTCCAGACTTGTTCTCTGAATATTGTTGAGGGTAACTTTCAATATATTAATAACAAAATCCAGCTAATTTTCCAGAACAGAAAACCCAGCAATATATTAGTAATTATTTAAACAAGACTTACAAGAACTGAAACTTCTTCCTTCAGAGTACTCAACTCTGAGTTAGAGAAGTGCAACTCATCCGACAAATCCTGCAAATCAGAAGCCAAGCTCTCAGCTCTGGAAGTAGCTAAATCCTTTCCCTCATTTGCTATTGCAAGCAAATCTTCTAAAGATGCAATTGTAGTCTCCATTTCAAAAGCAAGAACTTCTAGCTTCTTGTACTCCTGCATAAAAGGACAGATACATGAGGATGTAGTACCTATAACTCGTAAAAATCACTCTGCATATACCACTATCTTCAGAGACTCAGAAGAATTCTTTTCATAAGCTCTAGGGGGTAAAAGTAAAGAAAAGATTAGTAAAAATGATGATGATGATGATATTATTTAATAATAATAACAGAAATATAAAATAATTTTGCGTACTTGTTATAACCTGTCCATGGAAAATAAGCATGAGTCCATAACTATAACTAACAACCTCATAAATCACAACTTTTGAAAAAATAATTGAACATATTTTTACATGTTTTCATCATACAATATACCCTACCACAGATTTGATAAGTTCAATTTTGAGGTAATGTTTCATTAATATTCACCACTTACCACTAGTAATTCAGACCTGGATGGCACATAACAACAAGACAGAGAGTTACTTTACATTTTCTACCAGAAGTAAAAATTCGACCATAAAAATTATCAAGTGTATTTCTGCATTTGTAGCACAAGTAAAAATTCGACCATAAAAATTATCAAGTGTATTTCTGCATTTGTAGCACAAACACTAAAGCAGTATATAATTCTTTCACATGCCTATAAGTATATTTTATCTGAAATTACATTGTCTCATTATTGTTGGTTGGTTGAGTAAAAAAAGGTTCAATTAAAAATGTTAGACAAATAAGTGAATGATATCATTATAGATAACCACACCTCCAATTCAATTGAAGAAGTGCCCTTGGTTCGTTTCTGATCAAACACATTCAGGCTCCTATCGATAGTTGAATCGTGCCTTCTGCCAATAATAGATTCACGTTTGCTCATATCGCGTTCAAGCATCGCCTTTTGGCCTTGAAGTCGCTTGAGTTCTCTCCCTGCACATGACTTTTCACCCTGGTATCCAACAAATTGCATGATGGATTTGTGACTTATGATTCTAAATAAAAGATCCTACCAAAAATAAAAGAGCAAAAAGAATGGAATAAGACCTCAAGTTTTGTTTTGTCCTGCACAGCATTCTTGAGCTTGAACTCCATATCTTTTAACTTTACTTTTGTTTTCTCCAGCTCTTTTCTAATATGTTCCTTTTCCTTTGCCAAGGAACAAGATGATAAGGATAAAATCTCCCTTTCATACATTTGAAGTTGACAGAAAAGATCAGACTTTTCAGCTTCATGTTCCTCCTGAAGTTCCTTTAACAAACAAAATTCACTGGGGTCAAATTGTGGGGTAAGCAACAAAAATATCAGAAAGAAAGTGAAGTAACATACCTTCAATGCATTTGTAGAACTATGAACTTCTACACTTAATTCTTCTATCCTGCTACGATTATCAGAAGCTTGGCGGTAAAGAGCAAGCTAGGTTTCAACAAGTGACATAAAGAACATCAATAGTTGAATTGATTAGATTACCAAGTATTCACATGCGAAAATTCACCTTCTCATCTTCGAGACCACGAACTTTGTTGCTTAAACAAGACTGTACCTTCTCATGGCTCCTAACAATTGATTCCATTTGAGCCAAACTTTGGGAGGCTGACGGTCTAAGATCCTGGCTTGCTCAAAAAATAAAAAAGAGATAATAGTAAAATTAACAGTGACTTGTTAGATCACAAACGATAAAATTCTGCTTGAACACTGCCCTATGTTCTTTATAATGCAGCAAAGAACCAATTTACTAAATATATTTGCATAGCAAATCTAAATTTTTCCTTCGATTTTTATACTGTAATAGGCTGTTCCAATACTAGAAGTAATTCAAATTTGAGAACACTGTCTAAAGATTTGTGCTTACAAGAATCAGGTTGGGTATTGTAGACGAGAAGTGGAAAAGTTCATCGACAACGGATGAGAGAGATCCTATAATATGTCTAGAATTTTCAAATTCCAGCTTTATCTCATCCACTTCTGTTTTTAGACTGATCAACCAATCAGATTCTTCCTGTAAAAAGTTTAGAACAATTTACTTTTGCAGATATGCAGCAAATTATAGGAGTAATATTTTCCAAATAAAATTTCCAATAAAACAAATACGAGAACCATTTAATCCCTAAAACTTACCATGCTAGTCCGTGCCGAAGTGAGTTTATCACGAGCCAGAGTTGTTTCTTCTCGTGCAAGCATTAGTTCCTCATAGAGCTGCATTGAACATTTATAAACATCAAGGAAAAAGATAACTAATATCTTGAGCTAACACAAGCGAGCATTATGATGAATATTTTCAGTTTTAAAGAGTATATACATCTCCGAGGAATCTCATACCCATCAGCATAAATGAAGAGGGCACCAGAAAAACCAAACATCAGAGTTAGATCATGAACCTTTTTGTATTTCTCCTGAGCAGATTCAGTCAGCTCAGTTACACTATCTAAATTTTGCTGGTTAGAGAACTTCTCCATCTCTAAGATTCTGATCTGCATATCAGTGGTATTAGAATTTATATGTGAAACGCCCAAAACACATCTTGCATGAGTATGTGTTAAAAACTCTGAAATGATCTGGCAACGTGTCAGATTGACATAGCAAGAGCAAGAAATGAGAACTGACTTTAATTACAGCTAACCTCCAAATGATTAAAGCTGAAAAAACAATAGAAAATCCCAATCAGTCAGAGAAGTCTACCCATGCTTAAGCGCCTAAAAAGAACCTAAAAGACTTGATATCTCTAATACCCTCCCAGAAAATGAAAATCCAAAAGGTTAATTAAACATATTAATTTGGTGACTGTGAATGTGATCTTTCTTTAATCAAAAAAGGGGCAAGCACAGGATCACCTCAGAGTACCAGAACTAGCAAAACCCCTTAGCAAACTGAACTTAACTTTTTTCAAAATTTTGGTATGGTAGCAGGTAAGGTTTAGGGTTTAGGTTGGACTACCAGGCGTAGTTGAGTTATACATAGAAAATGTCCTTGGTATGGTATATATTAAAATATTTTTATAAGTTGTCCTCACCCATGTAGTAAAAAATCTAAGAAACAAAGATACCTCCACATGATATATGCATCCAATATATTGTGGCTATAGGCTAACTACCTAAAATCATCCTGACATACTACAGAAATTATTTGTTCAATTTGGCTGTGAATCCTCAACTTCGAAAAGTCACCTGTCTAGCAACCCCCAGTCTGCCATCAAATTCAAAATGACACCAAGTTGAAGTTACAAATGTCTTAATTTATAATCCTCGCATAGATCTTTCCATCCGCAAACATCAAGGCATTTTAAAATTTTACTATTTATAATATTCTATTAAGCTTAAATGAAATGAAATATCAAATGTACATAATTAAAGAGCTTGGTGAATGATAAGTAATGAATGAGAAGGAAAACCTTTTCTTGAAGCTTTTTTATCTCCTCAATAGTCTCCGAATCCCTAATCATAGTATCCCCACTTGAATGAGATACAGAATTGGTTACTTGAGCAGTGCACTCTCTGCATTTCTCTGTACAATCAGCCTCAGCAAGTTTCCTCGTTAAGCAATCAATTTGGATGTCATTCATTATCCTCTGAAGAAGAAAAGATAGTAAATAATAATAAAGAAGACGAATGCATTCTCTGTACTTTTGTGTCAACAAGTAAGAAAAACTAACATAATTTTCGAATTCTAAGAGCAAATTTTCATATTCTGTTTGCAATTGTGCCAAGGCATTGCTCTCCTGCAACATAAGCAACTAGTGTCAATTATCAATTGGAAAAGATTTTAAGAAATTATATAAAAGATGTGAACCATTGGTAAACTTTTTCTAGGTGGAACTTTTCTCCTGCTGGTAACGTGCAGAAGATTTTGAGGAGCAGGAATATGACAGTCGCACAAAACACTTGAACTGCAATCTTTGTCTTGTTCACAGAACTCCTCAGCACTTCCTTCATTAACCAACTCCGCAAAAGGAAGAAGTGGCCCCATAATGCAGTGTTCTCTTGTTGATTTAACTTCAGAAGTTTTCTCTTTGACCACAGACAACTGTAGCACCAAGAAGAATGATAAGAAATACTCGTGAACATTTGAATAACTATATTTAAATGCTTCGGAATTAAGAACTCAAGAACTTTGAACCAAATTCAAACTTGTCAATCCTAAACTTTTTCTACTCTTGTTGATTTAACTTCAGAAGTTTTCTCTTTGACCACAGACAACTGTAGCACCAAGAAGAATGATAAGAAATACTCGTGAACATTTGAATAACTATATTTAAATGCTTCGGAATTAAGAACTCAAGAACTTTGAACCAAATTCAAACTTGTCAATCCTAAACTTTTTCTACTCTTGTTGATTTAACTTCAGAAGTTTTCTCTTTGACCACAGACAACTGTAGCACCAAGAAGAATGATAAGAAATACTCGTGAACATTTGAATAACTATATTTAAATGCTTCGGAATTAAGAACTCAAGAACTTTGAACCAAATTCAAACTTGTCAATCCTAAACTTTTTCTACTAGAGTTTAAAAATAAAATTTTTAAAAAAATATAAGGATACTATGAGTATAAATCTACACTAGTTACAAGCATATAGGTACAAATACCATGCACAACAAATAAGTTCTAAGCACATGTATTTGAAGTTGTTTATCCCAAAGTATACACACTTCCTGTTGGTTATGGGCATCGCACGGTTATGGAGCAATCAAATCTGAAACTTTTTAAACTTTATTTTATTTATAAGTTAAAGTCTTATTATTGCTAAATCCTTGTCAACTGTAATTTTTCTTTTGGGAATTAAGATTTATTATTAAAGTGAGATTCATGCGCCTGAGCCTCGCGAAGATATTTAATGCTTTTATTATTGAGTTGATTCAGCCATCAGGCATGGGAGAGAAGTGTGCTTTCGTAGAGTTGTGTTTAGTTTATCCATCCCTTTAACTCCAAAACTTCAGCTGCAGCAAAACCAAACTTTACAGTGGTTTCAATAAAAAAGTCAACATATATAAATCATATTTCCAGGTGAAGGGAAGACCTTTTTGTTCCATTTTTATTCATCAATAGGTATCAGGCAATGTGAAAACATGAGCTACATATAATAGCAAATTGTTACCTCCTTGAATTTCTTCTGTCCAAGATTTCCAGGGCACCATGTATCTCGCCTTTTTGACTACACAGAAAAAAAGATGAGATCATACAGAATACAAGGGGAAGAATAAAAGGGTAAAATATATATGAATGACGGGACAAATTGCAGATAAATTCAGAAGACAAATGGGAGACAGTGAAATTGCACTAATTTCTATGAATTTCTTTATCCAATATAAGTCTTAGAAAGTATTCTGAATATAAATTGGATGAAGAAAACCCCTAGTTGAAATTCACAATTATGTGAAACCCTGCACAACCACTTTGGGCATTTTCTAACGAGGGATGAGAAAAGATTTAATTCCAAAATAACAGTTTGGACCATAGCACACGGCTATCACATCTCATAAGGCACCATTATCATCTTTCCATGTTTCAGCAATAAATGGAAACAATGGTTTTTATGTACTCTGGTTTAATATTGTGCAAAGGGCTCAATTAGCCAATTACTTGCTCCACACCATGCCAGGAACTCAAAAGGCAGTTGGGTCCCAATAAGGAAAGTACAGTAGCTATATCTTGCTTCACCTTCTGCCATGAGGGTTCATCATATCTAGCATTTCATTATTGGAAATGAACATAAATATGGAAAAGTATCAATGAGCAACTTAGGAGTGAAAAATATAAAAGTTATGTTATGCCATCTAAAGATTTTTAGCATCAAACAAACACATTTTTTAAACAACATATAAGCTACAAAGAGGACAGCAAAAGACAGACCTTCTTACAGACATCACTTGACTCTTCTCTATTTGCACTAAAAACCATAGAACTCAAGTTTTCAATTTTCTTGGCTTGCTCCTGCAACCTCTTCTCTCGTTCAGCCTGAGCTCTCTTTTCCTCCTCAAGCTCTAAAGCCATTCTCTCCCTCTCCAATTCACTCTGCAGACAATTAAACATACATTTGTCTGTATACATATCATGATATAAAGGTAAAAAATCATAGCCCTAACCTTTAGCAATGTATTCCTCAGGTTCAGAATTTCCTCTTCAGTATGCTCTGAGTGCAAACCCTTGGAGTGAAAACAAGAGTAAGCAAGCACTCAATCATGATACACTGATATGCCAGCTTCAATCTTATAAAGTTACACAAAGAGCATGACTTGATAAACAATCCTATACAAAGTATCCACCTGCAATTTGGCTCGAAGTTCCTCAATCTCCTTTTTTTGGCGTTTCAACAAGGCAGCATCAGTCATTATCTGCCAAAACAACTAGACTAGGTCAATAAAATAACAATTATTATTAATGCAAAATATTGACTTTCAAAAATTACTAATGCTTTGGAACAAAAACCATGTATCAGAATCCATGGAAGAGTTAAAGATCAATGACATAGAACTTTTGAAAATGGAATACAGATATAACTATACAGAGATCACAGGCATTACCTCATTTACATGAGCAAAATTTTTCACACGCAGTGCTCTACTAGCAAACTGAAGACTGCTTTTGGTCTCATCAGCATGAATCTGAATTTAAACACGAGTTAAATTCATCGAGCAAAAATATTTTAGACAGCTATGACTTAATTACAGAATAGAAACTCCTAAACCATAGGGCAAGTACTTAACTGGACAGGTATAAGTAAAACTGAAAGGAACAGCACAAGTGGCCCCATTTCAAAAAAAAATAAAAATAAAATAGAAGCAGCATTTTATAGGAGATAAATAATCTAATTAGAAATTCTAATGTCCTAAAAAGTTATGAGTTAGAGAATGGCTCCCATTGCAAAGATGAGTTTTCATAAAGAGAAAAAAAATGTCAGAAACTCAATATCTAAATTGGATGCATGAGTTTTGGTGGATAAGTCAGAAGTGTAAAAGGTAAAACCAACATAATGAGGCATCTAAGTAGTGCCATCTTGTATCTGAAATTTTGTTGTTCCACATTAGTGCCATCTTGTATCTGAAATTTTGAGAAATACAGGCATAAGTCATCCATCGTGACAGTTGAGTTTACAAAAAACTGTTGAGAAAGAAGAAAAGCTGTTGTATGTCAAACGGCTATGGGTGGCAACAACATCATCCAATTCGTCGTGGTCTACTTTTGTTGTAAAGCATTTCGAGATCAACCTTCAATACTCTTAATATTTATATTTAGTAAATCTTCATTTTTTGTTACAGATAATGTGGAACAACAAAAATGTTTTGATCCCTATCGGATGGGAGAAAGAGATGTAAAGGAAAACTAATTGTGTTTCATCTAAAAGCTCTCATGTTCATCACTAAATACTATTCAATACAAATTACGCTAGCTCATCACTGTCATCAGATATCATTATTGCATATATATCAACATACAGTTAGATCTTCAAATGTTCACCTGTGCAAGAGTTATATTGCATATAATAGCAGTATTTGCATTTCCTCCTAATGAAGATTGCAGAATGCGCGTCAGTTTGCTGTCTCGGTATGGGACATGCCCTCTGAAATATTTAAATTAACACATTACAATAATGAAATCATAATATCTGATGCTAGTAGCAATTCATACATACCCTTGGCTCTCGGCTCCTTCACTCAGTTTTTTTATAACAGTTCCTAGTGTCATTAAGCTTTTGTTGATATGGGATCCCTCCTTTAACCGAACACCTTCTGCTCCAGTCTTTGCAGCACGTTCCGAGCCAGCAAGATCCACCAAATTCTAACAAAGTTGATGCAGTAAGAAAATCAAATACAAGGAAAATAAACATGAGAAAGGAGATAGAACTTAGAAGTGGGTTATTTTCTTCTTATCAAAATGAAAAATGAGAGGGAGAGAGGTTTACCTAAAAATTAAAACTGAAACGGGAATCATAAAGAGGGGGGTAGGAAAATAAATCAACCAAAGAGTATAACTCCAAGTCTCCGTATACGCAGTACATTAACCCATCAACCGAGTAAAATTAATTATGCATATAACATAATAAAGATGACACTAAGTATAGAGCATTAGTGCAATACTCTACCAATAGTATAAATTGTTCATTTTGGGAACCAACAAGTTATGCTGATCATAGTCAATTGTAAAGATTCTTTTACAATTATAAATTCTTCAAATTTGATGTAGAACATATCAACAAAGTCTCAGGTAAACAAAATGAAGGTTAATCTAAACCAAGTGACATCTTTAAATTTGCCTTTATCCAGCACCAGACCAGGCTTATGTTCTTTCGGACTGGTTTCTCAAAAAGCACCATCACTTAGAATAGACCAAGTTATCCAAATGAAAATTTTTCGAAGAGAAAATATCAAGAAACATTTGATTGAGCAATGTTCAGCTCATTAAGGATAAAGAAAGAGATAAATACCAAGACAGAAACACGAACTGCATCACATGAGAATTCTTCTTGAGCACCATCAATTTTCTCCCTGCTCTCAATAATCTGTCACAAGCAAACTCCAGATTGAATCAGTATGCCACATATGATAGCAGGGTATAACTAAGATGCATACCATGCGAAATATTGTGTGGGATCTACTACTGTACACATTCATATTAGTCTCTCCAACATGACGATGGGCTGCATATCAAAACAAAAATGAGTTACATGCCAACATATTAATGCATCAACGAAATAAACTAGGTTGACAGTTGCATTCTTCCTATTTTTTATTGTACTTAACATAGGAATGAGAGAACAAAGAAACAAGTAGTCTTGTACCATTTCAAAAGTATATGCAGGTGTAAATTCTTGGAAGCTCTGTATTATAACATGTAGAAAATAGAAAGTAGAACTAAATTCAGGGCAAGTTCGATATGTTTAAAATTCTTGTCATCTCAAATGTAGGTTCAGGAGGAGTTAGGAGTGAGAAGAGACTTGGCCAACAGAAATTAAAATATTAAATCAAGCCAATGTCATTTTAAAAAGAGTGAAAAAAGTAAAGAGTAAAACTTACATTCTCCAAAAGTCATAAGTTCAAGGACTTGGTCTGCAGATGCCACAATTTCTTCTCGTAAACCAGCAACAAAGATTCCTCGCTTCATTTTTCACAAAAGAGTGTCTGCATATAAGACATATTTGTCCACAACAGTATTCTCCTAAGTAGAATAAAAAGTATTATTACCTCAATACTTTCATGAATCTGCAGTTTTCTATGCTCGGGGGCTAACAAATCATTTATCTCCTCATTGTATATCTCCATATATGACATGCGTAAAAGAAACTCCCGATCTATATCCTAAAGGAAGAAAACATAAGCAGACTACATCACCAACAAATCCAGTGCACAAGAAAATTCTCAAACAAATAAACTACACTTTATGGTAAGAATGTTACTGTTTGCCTAATATAAGGCCACAGAGGATGATAAAGAGAGACTGAAGCCAGCCTGACTATATTTATCTTTTATTTGTGATTAGTTCTATCTTTTTTCTAATGTTATAGGAAATTAAATGAAGTACTAGTTTGTTAGTTTCCCAACCAAGTTCTACAAGCTAATAGCACAAATACCAAATCAAGTCTATATCTAGACAACCGCAATAAATGTTTTCAGCATTGCCTATTGTGGGCTATCTTGCTTGTTAAGACCACAATACAAGCAATAGACACTGCTAAAAGAGAGAAAACAGAAGAAAACAGAAATAATACCTGTTGTATTATGTTAAAAAGATCATGAATAGCAAGGGGAATAACTCCAGGCTCGATATCTGATCCACGCATTGTATGTGTCTTCCCACTACTTGTTTGCCCATACGCAAACACAGTTCCTAACAGAACCAAACATTAAGACATAAAAGTGCACAAGATTTCTACAACTAAAGTTCAATAAAATGCCTAAGAAGTTCAACATAGAAGGATGCTTGTAATAACCTATCTGAACTGAATACGGTATCTGCTATCAAAACACTGATACGGTTTACAGGAAACATAAAGTGATTCGAAGATTGACAAAATGGAATGCTGATTTTCAGATGATTAAGTTCATTAATTTACTTAATAATCAAAAATCAAGATTCTACAGGTTAGAAAAGCCATACCATTAAATCCACTAACTGCCGCCGCCACGATATCCCTAGTACGAACGCTGTATACATCTCGAGTTTTACAATCCTCCCCGAAAATCCGATCTGGGCATCAAAATTGAAGAAATATTAAATAGAACTAATAGAGCCAAACAATGTAAGTGTTAACCTAAAAAACAAAATCCATACCGAATTCAAATTTGGTGGGCTGGTTCGGAATGAATATGGAGTTCTCCGAAATTCGCCATGGGCTGCACTTTGCATCCTCAGCGGGTAGAGGCCTCGCTCTCACAGACACATGAATTCTCTCCATTCCCCTCTCTCCACCTCTCTCTCTCTCTCTCTTTCCACCGTTTGTGCGTGTTTTCGACTGTGGGAGATTTTTTCCCACCGTTTGTGCGACTGTGAGATTGAGCGGGAAAGTAAATAAAGAAGGGAAAATGTTTTAGAAAGGGTTAGAGATGATTCTCAACCGTAGGATGCGGAATGATCGATGGACACAAAAATATACTAATTTTACCTATTTTCGGAACGTTAAAAGAACACATAATTATTGAACGTTGAAAGTTGAAACTGTGTTAATTGTTACGGCTAGTTTTGTTGATTTTCTTTAATTATTATCTTGAGATTTTGGCATGGAATTAATTACAAACATGATATGTTTAATTATTAGATTTAATTTAATTGCTAATAATCACGTTTTCATAATTTTGTTTGAAGGGAAAATATTGTGTGACACCTTTTCGGATCAACACTAATAAGTAATAAAAAGTAATAATAATAATATTATAATAATAAATGGTATTCGAAAATAGTAAAGAATCATAGTAGTTTATTAAATTATTTGATGAATAGTTTTTAATAAAAATAAAAAATAATACTTTTAATAAAAAAATTATTTATAATTTCAATTTAAAAAATAATTAATTGCAAAAAAAAAAAATCACAGACTTTATTTCAAATTAATCTCAATCTTTGAGACCACCTTTAAGCCCACCATTTACCAGTGCAAAAAGCCCAACTAATCGACCCTTTATTTGTGGGCTGCACAACCCAATACATAAAAAGAGATAACCTATATACACTAATTTCTTTATTCTTAAAAATTGAGTACATCACTGGATCTTATGAATGTGTGCATAGATATTAATTAATGTAAATGTTAATATTCAAACAACTTGTTCGAACTATTCATAATTTTTTTAAAACTTTGATTATGAATGGATATTGAGTTATTTACATACTATATGTATTGTGTAATCTGTGAAAAAAATCCTTTAAAATTTCTTGTTACAATTTGGTTTTACATTTTCATATGAGAGTTGTTGAGTGAATAATATATGAGAGTTGTTAAGTGAATAATAAGTGAATATAATAAAATTTTTATTTTAAAAAGAAGATATCAACCTAAAGGGATATGCTGATATTTTCTTTTCCTATGTTGATATTTTCTTTTCCACGTACTGGAGGTGGCGGAGAAGTTATGCACAAAGGTAAAGCAAGCAAATAAGGTGTGTAAGTAGATGAATTTTATTAAATATTGATTAAATATTTATTTATTAAGGAATTTAAATAAATTAACTCCTAAAATAAATAAATAAATCATTAATAATTAATATAATTATTTGGACCAAAATTCAAATTAAATGGGCTCAATTCAAGTCAAGAAGGTCTGACCCAAGTCAAACAAGCCAAAAAAATAATAATAAGTCAAGTGGGTCTAATCAAAGTCAACTAAGCCCAAATCAAGTCCAGCAGACCTATTTTAATTAAATAGGCCCAAGTCAAATCTAGCAGGCCTAATTAAATTAAGTAGGCCCATATTTAATCCAACGGGCTTAATTAAAGGAAAAAAGTCCAACATATCTTTTCAAGAAGAAAATATCTCACAAGTGGTTATTTATTCCACCTATAAATAAGGTCTTCAATCCTCATTCCATTCACTTTGAAAATCCTGAAGACCTGAAGATCCAAGTCAAGAGAAGATCAAGATCCAAGTAAAGATCAAGTTCAAGATCCAAGTCAAGATCAAAACCAAGTCAAATTGAAGATCAAGATCAAGTCAAGAACACTCAAGATTTTCAAGTCAAGAACATTCAAGATCTTCAAGTCAAGTTCAAGTTATATTCAAGTCAAGAACAGTTCCAAATCAGAGACCAAGGTGCTAAGCCTCTCCGATCCAGCATTCTCCATGAAGTCAACGTTCTACCAAATTGAGCGGCGTACTTCACAACAAATCTTCAAGTCAATGTTCGATCCGAACAAAGGCTCGACGCCTCCGGACAAACGTTTTAAATACCCCAAATCAGAGTTCGGACAAACTTCATCTGAAGATCCAGCTCAGAAAGTTGAAGAAGTCAACTCAAGAGGAGAATCAAAGTATAGCTAGAAGTTGTTTACTCAAATTCTCAAGTTTAATCCATCTCGGATTATCTTTGTAATCTCGTTTGTATTTATTATTTTAATAAATACAAAATTTGTTGTTACAAGGTGGTAGCGGTATTTTCATTTATTCAATTAATCGAGTATTTCATGGTGAAAATATATTAAATTTTTGGGTTAATTGCAAAAAAAATCACGAACTTTACTCCTATTACAAATTAATCCCCACTTTTGAAAAATTGCAAAAAAACCACCACCTTTAAGTATTGTTGCAAAAAAAAAACTAAAAAAAAAATCTACTTTAATAAAAAAATTGGATTTATTTTGCAACAATACTTAAAGGTGGTGGTTTTTTTGTAAATTTTCAAAAGTGAAAATTAATCTGCAATGGGATTACAGTTCGTGATTTTTTTTTGCAATTAACCCTAAATCTTTAGATCTAAGTTTTGTAACACTATAAAATTAAGCTCCACACAATATAAATTGACACTTGGACAATTAACTAATTAATTTATAATGTAACCAAATAGCTCCATACCATTTAAATTGATTCTTCTGACGATTAATCAATTAATACCAGTGATTAGAAAATCGAACTGTAGGCCAAATCGGTAGCCCTAACGGTTGAAGGTCGAACCGGTCGGATCGGACTGTTCAACCGAAAATATTAAATTTATTTATTTTTAATTATATTTCAAAAGAAATATATAATAAATAAAATTATATAATTAAAAATAAAATAAAAACCCACCATTTGAAACTTTTAATAAAGCCCATGCAACCCACTTCCACTTCCCAAGCATAAAGCCCAATTAACAATATTATTAAAAAAAGATATAAACACTGATTTAATATTTCAAATGCATCATGGGCAGGACAAAGTCTCTTGTGAAAAGTTATTTATGAGACGGTTTGTGAGACGTGTTAAAGTATGTCTATTATTTAAATAAAGTATGTTTAATGAATGTTAAATATGTTTTCTAAAGTATGCTGAATTATTCATTAAAGTATGATTTTATTGTGTTATAATTTGATTTATTATTAACATACTTTAACTGCAAATAAACATATTTTATTCATACAATAAGCATACTTTAGTGATGGGTCGACTCGTCTCGCACCCGTCTTACAAGAGAGTCTCTCCATAAGCAGAGGTAGGGTTTACAGCTCCAGCGCCGTTCTCCCCCATCTCTATTCTGAAATTTCTACTTTCACTCTATCTTTTCTTCAATCTGACATTAAGTTAGCGTAATTATAAATCGAGAAATTTCAGCAAAGAAGATTTACAGAGGCAGTGGAGTATTCCTCTGGAGAAGAGGGCGAGGGCTTTTCGTTGTGTTCTTTAATTTATTATATTTTTGTGGGTTTCAATCGATGTTGTATGGATACAAATTGAGAGAGTGATGCAAGTTTGTGTGATTATTACTTAATTCTATTTTTTTTATTCTTTCTCCCTCTGTAACCAAATTCATGTTAGGAAGAATTGGGTATACGTGTACAAGATTTGTGATTTCCGATGATATGATCTGATTATGGAAATAAAATCGGCCATTTTTCGATTCTACCGATTTTCACAGTTTACCGATTTTGACCGGTTCAACCCGGTTTTTTATGGTTCAATCAAAAACGGCTACATATGTCACTCCGGACCGATTTCGGCTCAGGTTCCCGGTTGAACCGACCGGTCCGGCCCGATTTCCAGCCCGATTTTCAGAACACTGATTAATACTATCATGTAACTAAATAACAGGGATTAGTAATTATTTTCAAATCTATTTTAAAATAATATAACGGGGCAGTTGCAGATCTAAGTAGTATTACGTTTATATTTATGATAGGAAGGAACTAACTAACAATAAGCTTTGGACATGACCAACGAAAACCTAATAAAGCTGGAAACAGATTACAAGAAATACCAAAACTAAAAAGGTTTCTCTCTTTATTCTAACACTATTATTACTGCCTCGTACAGATTAAAACGAACACAAAAATATATACAATGTGATCATGTCATCACGAGGATGAACTTACGAACACTCACCAACGGGCGGGTATTCACACTTCAACTCCGATTCTCTGAGCAACCTGTAATGCAAATGCAATGGGGTTACATTAGTATGATGGGTGGATACTCGAACAGGCGAAAGATTATTTGTGTTAAAGCACGACAACGACTCAACCTCAAGACTAGATACGAATGACCAAGAAAGAAGATCAAGATGTGCTAAATTGGCTAATTCTATCATGACAACTGATAATTTTTGCATTTCATTTTGCTTAACCTTCCATGTGTTGAAAGTTATCTATTCCTGCTAATATTGTGTTTATTATACCTAACTTCTATTGTAGTTTTATCCCATCAGTTGAGTAAATGTGATAGGTTCTCACTGAATTCGTGTACAACAATTTATACATCAGGGGGTCCAATTACATTGAAACACCTATAATTCCATTAATTGCAATGTGAATAGATTGTCTAGATTTATAGCAAGTAAACCAAACTAAGTTTCTTAGATTACCTCTTTAAAGGATTGAACCTCACTTCCCCAGAGCCAGGCATCGCAACCAGCATCTCTGGCACCCCATATGTCGTTTCTACGGTCATCCCCAACGTGTACAGCATCCTCAGGTTGAACTCCCAATAATTCACAAGCTTTCAAGAATATCATAGGATTCGGTTTCTCAGCTTCAACCTGTTTTTCGAAACAAATCACCATTTAATATTACAATCGGCCGAGAAAACTTATATTGAGAGCAGTAAAGTATCCCACTTACTTCAGCAGACACTGCAACAGCATCAAACCAGTTATCACACTTTAGTGCTTTCAACACCGGTCTTAACCTGGTGTCGAAGTTGGATACAACTGCCACTTTTACCCCTGCTTTTCTAAGAGCTCGGAACACTTTTTCAGCATCCGGATCACATAGGTGCCAAGCCTATGAAAATTGAGTAATTGGAACAAGTAAGAGGATACGCAGACGAAAATGAAAAAGGGATACAGATCATAGACAAACTAGAGAAGTCGAAATAATCTTTTACAAGGACTTCATTTGATTTTAGGAAAATGCACCATTGTTATACAAAAACTATTAAAGGTATGCACTAATGCAAGTAAAATTATAGCATAACAAATTAAATGCCTCGAGCTAACTAACCTTTTCAGTGGTGTAATAGTTATACAGCTCCTCAAAATACTGAGAATCCGAACACCCTGTAGAAGAACTCACTATGAACTGCCAAAATGGTCTTCCATCATTCACATATCTGCATAATCATTTCATTAGATGTTGGATTTGCTAATTGCTATAAAAAAACGGAGAAAATCAAGAATTGAATCAACTTATCATCATTAATTGCTTCAATGTAATACGATTCCTTTCTTTTGTTTACAACAAATATTAACAGATGTATGGTGACTTTAACTTCAAAATACATCCTTAATTAATTGTACAGAAAGAGTCAAGAATATCACCTGAGGCGAGATCTACCCCAAGGTTGTCCATAAGCCCATCGATATCTGTTTAATATCTCAAGCTCAGAGTACTTAACTCCATACTTTTCACCAATCTCCCGATAAATCTACACCACAAGAAAAATTAAGTCAAAATTAATCACTCAAAACATCATGTAAAGACAGATAACATCAGATTAATAGACATAAATACATAAATCTGCACACCCAAAACATCTAAATTATACCATCCACCCTTCAAATTAATGGGAGAACGTGAAATTGAAAGAGAACCAAAACAGTGAATAACATAGGTTTTTTCTCTGTATTTTTTGTTATTATACAGAAATTCTTAATTAAGAACCAAAAGAATTTATAATTCTATCACTATTTCTATGCATCAGTGTAAACCTCTATCCCTAGAAAAAAAGCATGATCCAAGTAAACCATAAATTCAATAGCGAAAATTGGGGATTGCATTTAGCTCCTGCAAATCTTATGTGAAAACAATTGTGCCAAAAAATCACGCAATTACATGAATTCTGCAAACAAAACCACCGATCTATAAAATCTGGAACCAAATAAACGAATTAGATATGAAATGGAGATAGCATGTAGAAGAATAAAACCTGCGCCATGGGCTGCGACGGAGCAACGAGAGTTCCAACAGCATCAACGAGCAAAGCCTTATGCGTGAGTCCACCGTACAGATTTCTCCGGTAATCCTCGTAATCCTTAACCAAATCAAAAATTCTCGACCCACTCAACACCTCCGGCGGCGGTGGTGCCTTCGGTTGAGGCTCAGCAGCTAAGGCTGCGGCGGTCGAGAATGAGGGAGATCCCGACCAGCGAGGTAGCGCAAAACGTGTCGATTTGGAAGTGGTGAGGAGTTTGCTGATCCTGTTTCTCGCGGAAGAAGCCATCATTTTCTTTTTCTTCTGAAATGCGCCTACATTTCAGGCTGTATTAGATGTGTGGATGAGTGCAGACTTTCTGAATGGAGGAAGTGCCTCTCTCTCTCTCTCTCTCTCTCTCTCCTACAGAAAGAATTTTGTCTGTATGTATATATATCAGTGTATGTAATATATAGGCCTTTCCATATGAGAGCCATTTGGCAGGGAATGGAGGAAGGGATGCGGAGGGTCGTTATTACTGTTTTGCCCCCTCATTGAAATTTGTAACGGCTTATCCATTTACATTAATTATCATGTTATTATTTGTTGGCATTAAGCAAGTTATCCCACTCCATCCATCAAGATATTTCACATAGACATGCATATTTTAACCGGAATCGTCGGTTCGGAATCGAAAACTGGCGATTCCGAAACCGGTAAAAACTGAACCAAAATCGGCTATATATCGGTTCGGTTCTTCATTTCGTGAAACTGAAACTGGCGGTTCCAGCTGTTTTTCAATTTTTTATTTTTTTTATGTTTTTAGATTGAAAAAAAAAACGAAACCGGCGGTTCCAAACCGGAACCGAAACCGTCCTACCCTCGATTCGGTTCCGGTTCCACATTTTTCGGAAACGGAATCGGCGGTTCGAAACCGGAACCGACGGTTTGAAACCGCCATGCATGTCTAATTTCACACATTCTTTCTTGGTGGTGTTTAAAAAAAAAATTGTTTTTTACTCCCTCCATTCTATCAAAGGTGATCATTTATTTTTTTTAGAGTATTATTATTTTATGTGAAGTGTGTAATTGTATTAGTAGTGAGTGATGAGCCGGCCACATGTGAAGTTTTTTTACTAAAAGTGAGAAATAAAGATATTTGGGTTAGACGACCAATATAGTAAAATGTACTTCTCGGTGAGACCGAGAGAGTAATATATAAAGTAAAAAAGAGAAAATGTATTTTAATTAATTTAATTAAAAATGTATGGAACTAAAAAGGAAAGTGTGAAATACAATTGAGGAGAGTACTAATTATTCACTCATCAAACAAATAAGGAAAAGAATTTGGAAAAAAGTAATAAATATGGTATCGTGGTTTATGATTTATTTTTAATTAGATATATTATTTTTTATTAACAGTGTTATCAATTCTCACCTAAATTATTATTTATGAAATAGTTTATTAAAGATCTATCATAATAATTTTAAGAGTTATCATTTTTTTATTTATATAAAAAAAATGGAATAAAAATTATGGTGAATCTAAGAAGGTAGTACAATTTTCCCTTTCCCTTCATGTAACGTCGAATTAGTACGCTTAAATTTTCATTTTATTTTCCACATTTTTCACGTTAAGTGTACAAATTTGTATTATCATCATACAACAACATTTATATGTCGCAGCTCATGTACATGGTATGAAATTAAGACTCTTGAAAATCGATGTTATGTTATTATGATTAATATGAAATCATATAAAAATAAATATTGAATAAAATATTACATAAATCCCATAGTAAAATAACACATTAATAATTATGAATATGAATTATAATTATACTTTAAAAATCAATACTATATAAGAATATTAAATATTATGAGTAAAAATTACTAGTACATATAATCTCTATTGTCGTAAACCTTTTTTTTTTTGCCTAAATATTACACATGCTTGAACTTGAATAATTTGTAACGTTTGAAATTTGTTATTGGCTTATTTAAATATGTAGCTTACACCATTATTTAACGTTATCATTATTTTTATTATCATCATCATCTTCCACGACGATAGCTCGTTATTTTTCTTTCGTTATTTTTCTTGTTTTAAATATAGTTTCAATATGACACGCTATTATTGGACAAAACTAAAGTAAATGATTTTCTCAATAATTGTCCATAATATAATACAATAAATTTATCATAATATATTAAACGATCTCTTTCGAGATAATTACAAAACTAAAAATGACAGAACAAACGATGAAAGATAGCGTGGCAAAATGGAATATGGCCTCTTTTATCCTTGTAAGCAATTTCTTACCAAGCCAATTTTGTACATGCGAGCCCATATAACAAAGGTGATACCCAACTTTAACGTCCGACACGTGGACCGTTCCATTCCGACATCATCTGATGCCGTGTAATTTAACAAACACTTGTCACCTTTAAGCCTTTTTATTTTCTAATATAAAATTATTATTAATTTATTAAAAATTTATCAAATATTAATGTTATTTTCAAAATGGTGGGAGAGTGGATATCCGATATAGGGAGTCACTGTCACAATTCACCACTGGGTACTACTGACTATTCGTGTATACCATGGGCTGGTTTTTCAATTTATTAATTCCCACGACAAAATTAATTTTTATATTAATAATGTAGAACAAAATATAATTGGTTGTCACATCTACAGAATATAATTTGAAATAGAAGGTGAACTATTTTATGATGCAATCAAATAAAATAAAAAAAAAAAGAGCGAAAGATTTTTTAGACAATGAAATCTTAATTTTCATGCATGTTCAATTTGACTATCATATTTGGTGTATGATTTTTGTTTCAATTAAATATTAAGCATGATTGAGCTTAATGATTAAGGCAAAAGTTCCTGCACCCCCTGGATATGGAGAGATACTCCATGTTTCCATGTGAACACAAATCACCCATTTATATCCTATTTAAACCTATGTATTATTAGAGGTTTGAATTGCAAAGGGGCACGAAAATTATAAAGGCACACAAAATGTGCTCTGTGCGTCCGGGTGCACAGGAATCTCACTCAATGATTAATTGTACATTTCTCAGGGTGTGAGTTGTGATTTTTATTTTTCATTTAAATTTCAAATTCATAATATCTCATCATTGAATTCTTAATCGATATCAATCAAGAGAATACTCTATAATTTTAAATATTAGGATAATACTTCCTTCGTTTATTCTCAATGTATCTATTTGTTTTTTTCACGTGGATTAAGATGTATTATTATTTTATGTGTAGTAGGTAGTTGTATTAGTGGAGGGTGTGGGTCCCATATTTTATTTGTATTAGGGGAGGGTGTGGGTCTTATAGTCCAAAAAAGGAAAATGGATAAATTAAGGATGAACGACCCAAAATGGTAAAATAGATAGATTGAAAGTGGGCGGAGGGAGTAATTCTTAGTAGGAGCATATAATATACTCCCTCCGTCCCATAAAAAAAGTTACATTTACTGTTTACACGGATATTAAAAATATTATATTTTAATATGTAGTGGGTTGAGAGATATAATATTTTAATGTATAATGGGTCGGTGTATTAGTGTTGTGTGTGGGCTCCATAAAATTAAAGTGATCATTTTATGTGGGTATCATTTACCAAAAAGAAAAATGTAACTCTTATAACGGGACGCCCTAATTAGTAAAATGTAAATTTCTTGCTGGGATGGTATATATATATATATATATATATATATATATATATATATATATATATATATATATATATACCGCAGTTACCTAAACTTTTCAAGTTTAATTATTAAAAAAAACATCTAATATTGTGCTATTGGGCTTTCTGTTGTGAAACAGATATGAGCGAGAGACTATGAGATTGATTGATCTATTTTTTAAGTATACTTATAAATTATATAAGTAAAGTATATTTAATGATAGTCAAAATATATAAATAATAAATTATATTATAATATTATAAAATTATATTTGAATGTATCATTCATTATATTTATAAACGAAATACTTTAATAATTAATAAATATATTTTATTTATGTAATAATCGTAATTTAACTCTACTTGCAAATCGTTGTGTAACGTTTCAAAAGACTTTGTCGCGAGTGTAATCCCAAAAGAAAGTAGACAACATATGTGGAGCAAAAAGATCAAATATTATACTGTCTTAAAAGACAATATCTCAGCAATAAGTTCAAATTCGAGATAATATATAACATAACTAATATTCCAATTTAATATCTTGCTTATGTTATCTTTATATTTATTTATTTAAATTTAATCATTTGATTCTACATCTACATGTGACCAAGCGGTATTCAGCTTCTAGAAGAAACTCACGTCATGATTCGTGAATTAATTAATACTCTTGTTAATTTGTCAATGAATACTTAGTTATGAGCGACCAATTAGTGCTTACATGTATGAAATAATCTTAATTTCTGATAAAATGAACTAATTATTAAGTAGTGTTCATACTCACTAAAGATATGGAGTAAAAAAGTTTTTGGCAATAAGCTCAATTTCATTTTTGCTGTAATAATAATTATTTTTAGTTAAATGACGCTTCACTTATATTTTAAAAAACGATACACTTGGAAGAAAATCAAAGTTAATTGTTCGCTGGATGATTGTTATTAAAGTACTAATTCATTTCCAAAAAAAAAAAGAAATATTTATTGAAGGGATTATAATTAATAATGATTAAGTACTAACTACAAAGTACTAACCACATTGTTAGGGGTAAAATGTATAAAATAGTTTTTTTTTTTAATTTTCGGTTTTTTATTACTCCTATTTCACTATTTTTTTTTTCTTTTTTTTAACTTGTGTAGTAGTAGTAGTATGTGGTAGGACGTGTGAATTGTGAACCACTAATTCCGAAGAAAGATCTCCAAAGGTAGGGGACCGCCGACAGCTGACCACGTGACACGTGTTCACCTTTTAGATTCTATCTAACCATCAAGTAAGCGTCACTTTTTTTTTTTTATTTACTTGGATTTTACTTTCGTTCTACCCAAATAATTATATTAAAATTATTTATTTTTATATTTTATATGGTTGTTTTTATATACTCACTACGTCCCATAAAAAAATTACTTTTACAATTTGAGATTAAGAGATATAATATTTTAATATGTAATAAGTTGAGGAATATAATACAGTAATTTAATGTACAATAGGTAATTATATTAATATTGTGTGTAGGTCATATAAAGATAAAATGATTGATTTATGTGGGTCTCATCTACTAAAAAAAGAAATGTAACTCGTGGGACATAGAGAATATATTAGTATTTATTTATTTTTAATTAATATGTATAGTGGGTTTTTAATTAAGTACTACTGTCTACGTCCCAAAGAGAAATTCATAGTTACTATAGATGCGAAGTTTAAGAAAAAGTTTACTTTTAGGGGTAGTTCAGTATTTTAGGTAATAAATAAATTATAAAGTAAGTTATGTGAGTTGAAAAATGATGACAATTTTGTAATTAAAATATGTTGTAAGATTATTTATTTGTGTGTATTTCCTTATTTGAGGGTGTGAACTTGTTTATGGATGGATAAAAATAGAAAGTGTTAATTTATTTATGGGACAGAAGTAATAGTACTATTTATTTTTATGGAGTGAACTTGAAATTGAAACTGAAAAAAAAGTACGAAGTTTAGAAGATTTTTTTTTTGCTTATAAGATTAAATTTTTATAAGAATCTCGTAAAGGCAAAGACTTAAGGGTTTACGTGACACGATCAAAAAGTGATAACTTTTATAAAGGAAAGTGATAATAAATTAATAAAAAGTAATAAATTATTTTATAAATAATTTATAGTATATAAATAAAAAATGATAACATTTTATAGCGAAAGTGATAACATTTTATAGCGAAAGTGATAATTATTTTTAAAAGTGAAAAATGATTTTACATGAGACGGTCTCACGCAAGACCTACTCTCTGATAAAATATTTATTTGTAATTCAATTTTTTTAATCAAATTTTATAAAATAAAACACAAAGTACATTGTGTTCCTACTCAATCAAAGTGAACCTGTATGACATATTTCAATATAACTTTTTTAAATGATAATTGTTACTTTTTGAATAACAAATTGAAATATTATTCATTGCAAAATAAAGGTAAAAATTTCACAAAATTATATGTGCACCAAATTATATTCAAATATGTTTACTAATAAATTTATAAACATTGATAAATTAAAATTTACATAATTTTCTAGATAATTAAAATTAATATAATTTATTATGAAAATGAATTAAAACGTATTGAATTAATGATACATTTAACTATAAAATAATAATACATTCATTAAACAATAAATATATATATATATATATATATATATATATATATATATATATATATATATATATATATATATATATATATATATTATTGAATTAAAATTAATACAATTTATTATAAAAAAATTGGATGCATATATTCTAAGTTTATATTTTGAATGCGTAAGATATCAATTCGCCCACCATATAATAAAATTCAAATATGAGTGAAAATTTTATTTAATAAAATTCGAGTGTGTACAAATGGATTAAAAAAAAGAAGCAGCAGCACTTTTTATTGTTTACAGGCTCCTATTTTCAAGAAGCTGTCACTGGTTATTATTAAAATAAAAGTAATAAAAATAATTTAGTTATTTTACTGTAGTGAAATAATTTGGCGAAGTTAAGAATGCCACAAATGGGTTCGTGTATGCTCGGTGATGTTCTCTAATCCTTCTAATAATCTACTACATTTTAGTAGTTTTATTAGATAGAGAAAAGGGAAAAAATTCATAGTGTGCTTGTGGGAATGTGTGGTATGGTTATTGTGGAAAAATAGAAACGTCATTATTTTTAAAAACGAATCGATTACGGTGGTAAAGGTGGTAGAAGAACTCATAGCCCGCATCTAGAGTTGAATTCTTGGAAAATTTTCATCAAGTTTGATTGTGTGTTATGAAGATTGGAGAAAATGTCCTAATTTAATCTTGTATTAACGATGTTTTGAATTTGGAGGAGAATTCTTAGATTCTTGCCTGTAGGAATGTAACTTTATATACTATTGTAATGGAGAAATCTCATGTCCATTTTATTTAATAATATTTGCACTTTTCTTATCAAAAAATTATTACTCCCTCCGTCCTATCCAAAGAGTATTTTTTTCACATGGATTAAGGAGAATTAACACTCCTTTGATATGTAGTGGGTTGTTGTATTAGTAGAATTGTAGGCCCCATATTTTAATTGTATTAGTGGATGTGTGTGGGTCTCATATGTATAAAAAAAGAAAAATTACTTTTTGGGTGAGACGTTCAAAATGAAAAAAAAAAAAAAGACTTTTTGAATGGAACGGATGAAGTATACATAATCATAAAATCAATTGGAAAATTGTCGTTTAATTATTGTGGTCTTCAATGAAATGAATTTCATCCACAGGAATACAAGAAAAAATAAAAATTGAAGAAAGATATCACAAGAGGGTCATAATTCAATACTATATGACTTTTCATATAATTAATGGGTGACATGTCACTCTATAATCTAATTTGTGGATCAAATCTTTTGGGACCATCTTAATTTGAAAATTTAAAGCTTGAATCCTTCAAATAATGTGGGCCATGGGGCACCATTTTCTTGAAATGGATACTACCCATATATCATTGTGATTATAACTGATAAGAAGCTCCAAATTACACATATGATCATTTCAATCACTCATCGTGTTGTTGAAAAGCAAAGCACGAATTAATAAACTTTATTTTCGAAATAATTGAAGTCTTTGTGTAGTGGAAATTGTAGTCAACATACTTTGTTGTTTTTCTCTGATCAATCATCACCATGCATATGTATATATTATTAATTAATGAGTTGGACTAAGTAAAGAAAAATAATTTAAAATATTAAAGAACGAGGTTAGATTAATATTATATGATTATTCAATATCAACCAACTGATAAATTAACCTAATTAATGTTCATATATAGTTTGATGACAATTATATTTTGTGTTTAACAACATAAGACATTGATACAGATCCAATCCACAAATTCCCATCAAGATCTTCATTAACTTCACTCACTTGTTTCCATCTCTTTCCCATGCTAGAATCCAACACCTCCACCACACTCCCATTCCGATTTAACCTAATTCCCATTCCGCTCTCTCCAAATAATCGAGCCAAACGCGAGTATATTTTTGTCACATCTAATATCCTAACAAGGGTATTTCCAATCCAAGGATTGGAAATAATCCATTCCAAGAATTTTCCTTTTCTAGAATTGATTCCGACCCAAAATTCACCCTCTCGATTTCGTCTAACATTGTCTGGAAATCCTAAGAATTGATATATTAGTTCAAGATTTCCGGATTTAGGTGGTGTAAGCCATAACTTATATAGATTGCAAGTAGTAGTCTCCACGAATAGTAGAAAATCACCATCTTTGCTCAATGCGACGCCGTTTGGGAACTTGAGGTTGTTGAGAAGAGTAGTGGTCTTTCCTGTTTTCGGATCGAATTTCATTAGTCTTCCAGTGCTGTCACCTGTGAGTATCACAGATGCATAGCTCCTACAAATATAAATATTTAAATTAACAAATCTCTGAATTTTATTGTAAGAAAAATGAATATCTGATAGTTTAGGTGCATTAGCAAAATGATAAGTTGGTAATAATGGTAAGAAATGTGGATTATTGGAAGGTTCTTCAGGATTTATATTCCCTGGATAGAATAATATCTATGAATGATTATTTTATGAGAATGGTGTATCCTTCCCAAATGAATTTTGACATTTACAAAAATGCATAGTTTGACTAATTATAAGGAAAAATGCACACTTTTAAGATGATTTTACCCATATATTCCCAATGTGTAAGCTTTTTGAGATTTCTAACACTAATTTTTTAAATAAGGACACAACAATATTCTGACATTTTTAACAAACCACCGGTGAGTTCTAAATTAAAAGACCGAGTGGGTTTTAAATTAAAAGAATAAGATTGATAAAAATATAACAAATTTATCCTTTTAAAAAATTTCTTTAATTAAAAATAATTAACTTTAACAAATATTTAATTTGAAAAAATTAGCTAAATGATATGAATTATATCCAAATATTAATATAAATTATATTCAAAAATTGACAAAGATTAAATTTGTAAATAAATATTCTAAATATTAAATTATAATAAAAATTGACAGAAATTATAAATACTTTATATTTTAATTTAAAAGAAATCAAATATGGATAAACATACAATACTTACTATATTTGCGGTAATTATTATATTAATTAAAAGAAAAAAAGAAAAGAATAATTTAACATCTCTCATTCATCAATGTAACTATTAATATATTTTTTTAAATAATTATTAAACCATTCGGCCTTCATTCTGTTAATTATTGTTGTCTTTCTGTTAATTATTATTAATATAATTTGTTGGAATTTTTTTTCTAAATATAATATAATGTTAATAGCCATGTCAGTGTACGCATCCTTAAGGATATTTTGGTACTACCATTTAGGCGGTATATACACCGTTAAGGATATTTTGATTCCTTTATGCATCATTTAAATAATTTTTATAAAAAGTTAGGATATTTTGATCCTTCTATGAATCATTTAAATAATTTTAATAAAAAGTTTTTTATATGTTATTTTGGATATTTTTGTATATCGGTACTTATTCAATAAGCCATGTAGAACTAGAACCGGCGGTTCAAACCGGGGAACCGCCGATTTTAACCGGAAACGCCGGTTCCAGAACCGAGAAAAAGGAAACCGAAACCGGTAGAACACGGTTCAATTTCGGTTCCAGCCCGCACGAACCGGAACCGCCGGTTCAAACCGCCGGTTCACGGTTCAAACCACCGGTCCGCCGGTTCACGGTTAAAACCGGCGGTTCATCTATTTTTTTTTTGGGAGGGAATTTTTGAATTTTGAAAATTCAAACGTGCGGCCGAGATCGTGTGACCATTGAAGATCAACGGTTGAGATGGACGGCGGAACCGGCGGTTCCGGTTTGAACCGGAGGTTCCGGTGAACAGGCGGTTCCGATCGATTTTTTTTTTAAATTCAAGGGTTGAGATTTTTTTGTGTTTAAATCGAAAAACAGGCGGTTCCGAACCGGAACCGCCGGTTCACGAACCGAACCCCCTAACCCCCGGTTCGGTTCCGGTTCCCCCTCTGTTGGAACCGGAACTGCCGGTTCGGAACCGGAACCGGCGGTTCCGAACCGGGTGCATCTCTAGTGACAATGATAAACATTTTAGAGTGACTTTACTTTCTGACACAAAATATGGGATTTTTGGGATAATCTTTGTATCATTATTATCTCATCTTTTTCACACTTTTCCTTCCTTTTACGTCACAAGAGTCTTGCTTTACCAAAAAAAAGAAATATATTTATATATTTATCATTTTATGGAATATATTGAGTATGACACATAAAAACATTTAGCAAAGGAATATGTAAAAAGAAAAAAAAAATGTAAGTGTACTTTCAGTTTCAGATTGAATTTTGGAAAAGTTCTGATAAGAAAAATGTAATATATGCTTTTCAAATATATTAATTATTTTATCTATATATATTAATTATTCAACTAAACTATATTAATTAAAAAAAAGAAAAAAACTGTGAGAGACTTATTATTTACCGTCTTGGAAATCTTGTACTACTGTCTGTGAAATACAGAACTCCACTGTTTGGATCAATGTCCAGAGAATTGGTGAGCCCAAACGCAATTCCTTTCGATTCTTTAGCTAATGGGCTTGCGAGCCCACCATTTGGGCCCACAACTAAGAGGCCCATATATGCGTCCGCAATGTACAGATCACCTGTCTTGTCGTTGAATTTCAGGCCCAGTGGCCTCCCACAAATGGGCTCCGTTTGTGAGTGGTCATGAGAACCTTCACAACCATCACTACGCTTGCAGAAAATAGACGTCATAATTTCACAAATGTTATGCATATATGAAAAAAGTTGATTAAAAAATAATGGAGTAATATATTGTTGGTTTTGATTGTATTTTTTTCATTTTATTTTTGTTTTATTTAATTTATTATGCTTAGCAACATATGAGATGAAAATAAATACTATGTCATACCTCAATTCTTTGAAAATAAATATCTCATATTTATTATTTAATTTTTGTTTGGTTGGACATTCTTATTGTCCTTTTCTATGATTTTTTCCTTATTTAAATTTTATATATTGGTAATTTTGGGACATGTCATTTGGATTTATATTATATTGCAAGTACAAGTGTACAACGACCTATATATACCTTGCAATATAAATTAATAAATAAATTTAAAAGAGCTACTAGAATCCAAAATATTATTAGTGGCCGCCTTTAGTTTTAATTTCTCTGCCATATATTTTCGTCCTTTTTTATAATTAATTTAATCAATTATTTTGTAATTTACGATTAGCAAACAAAATTTCACACATGTGGAGCCAGAAATAGCGTGATGCTTTCGGCTAAAATATATTAAAAATATTATAATGAAATAATTATATCAATTTAGTTTGATTTTGAGCTATAATGTGACTTCCAATATAAAAGGATATAAATTATCATAACTTATTTTGAATAATTATAAATTGTATTTTAAAATATTCGAATAACTTAAAAAAATCAATTAAAATTCTCCTAAAATCAAATAAAATATCTAGATGTCCACAATATTTTTATTTAATAGTATGATGTCATTTTTAGTTTGTACCAACCTATCAAATGAATAAGCAACATGAAAGAGAGAAAAATACCCATATCCTAAATTATTACTCCATCCGTCCCAAAGATATTGACACACTTTCCTTTTTAAGTTGTCCTACAAAAATTGACATATTCCATTTTTAAGAACATGGGGCCCACACAAAAATAATTTATTTATTTATACATACACATCACTCTCACCACTAATACAACTACTTTCTACACATTAAATATTATTTCTCTCACTTCACTTTACATTAAATTATTATACTTCTTAATCTCCATAAAAAAAATACGTCAATATCTTCGGGACGGAGGGAGTAATATATAAATGATACTTCATTCTTTGTGAAAAAGTTTTCACTCTTGATTTGAGTGTTAATTAAGAAAATTTTATCTTTCAAGGGTATTATAATACTTTTTGAGTAATATAAAGTGTACCGAAGAAGATTAGTTGTTTTTACTTTTTAAATTTTTTTAAGAAAGGTAAAATTTTTGGGGATGTAGGGAAATGAAGAAAATAATTTATTTTTATGTATATCTTATGTAAAGTATTTAGATTTCTCCTTCTTGCGTGGAAAACAATGAATTATGTGCTATAATAAGAAACATAATAGGAGTATATATTTGGAATTACATGCATTATATATTATGTGTGAGTAATCACAATAATATAGTCATGAATTCCCTTATATATTTTAATTTCTTTATTGAAAATAAACTTACATTTTTGCTGAAGCAGTTTAACACAATACATGCTTAATTCATTTATACGTCATATATAGATATAATTTAATTTTCATTTTTTAATTGTACCCTTGTAGTAATGCTCTCATTGCTTCAGAAAGGTATCACCAGTTAATAAATATTTGGCCAGTATACTAGGTTAATTAATTAATTACTTTAAAGAACTTTTGAAATTGTACTTGATTAAAGGAAGATTTATTTAATTAATTCATACAACTTCATAATTAAATTATCTATTCTTTAAATATAGTGGCCAACCCTAGTAAAGTGACAAAAGGGATTGTTATAACTAGAATGAAATTGTTGACTTTCATATTTATTATATATCGTGTTTTGGTTTAAAAATTAGTATTGTAATTAGTTACTGTTGTAATTGAGATAGCAATTTTTTTTTATTATTATTTTTTTTAATGTGTACCCTTTAACTATATGACAATATTGTGTGTAGACGGTTACATAACATTTAATCTTGGTTAATTTAATATCTGACTTTAAGGTTTAATGTGTATTTTCAAAATTAGTGTCAAATTTTAGAGTATGATTGAAATAACACTAATGTGATTTATGATATATTTTATTTTTTGGTTTTCTTACGTGGAGATGGGTTCTGATACTATGCATTCTTAATTAATTAAGGATTACCTCGTCTAAAAGCATATTATGTTAAATGATCAATTCATTTCGCAATTTAACTTATAAGAGAGAATTATAATTTATAACTTAATTAAGTCATTCTATTATACTGGATATTTTAATATTTAATTTTAATATTTAATGATAATTTTAAAGATATAATAATTGTAATTATACATATAGTTCATTTAATGTTTATTCACGACTTAATTTACAATAAGATATAGGCAAATGGATAAAAAAACATAATTTTTATAATGAAAAGTAATAATACTATTTTATGAATAATTTATAGTATAAATGTAAAATATTAATATTTTATAGCTAAATAATAACTAATTTAAAAAATATAAAATGATCTGATATAATATTATTTTTTAGGTACAATTGTCTTTTCCACTATTAATATAATAATATAATTAAATAATAAAGTGTATAAGTTACAAGCGGTTAAACGTAACACATACTATAATTTTGCTAATTAGTATTTTTGCCTCTTTGAAGGCTAACTTCGTCCATTTCTACACTTAGAAATGTTTCTTTGCTACAATTATTACAAGGCCACGAATATTCACACCTTTTATTTTTTTATTTTTTACTTCATACACACCTTTTATTTGCAAAACAGACTTTATACTATATAGACAATATTGATATATAAATTGAAAAGAGAATTTGTCGCCCGATTTGCAGCCCACAAATAACTACCCTCAACGAATTTTGCTGTATAATAATCATGATTATTTATATATAAAAAATAAATAAATAAATTAGTTTAATATTATTTCCAACACGCAAATAATTCATGCAATAATATGCGTGTGAGAATTCTCATCCTTATTGCAACTGAAAAAAAGAAAAGATAGAGAAATTGCTCACCGCTCCGGCGAAGTGACGGCGAAGTCAACCCACCGGCTCTCGTTAGCCTGCCACCGGAGAATCCTCCCATCGGAGACGCCGGTGTAGGGCCCACCACCCGTGCCATCGAAAGCGAAGCTCTCCGGCCCCACCGCCGCTCCGGAAATCGGAATCATCACCACCGAATCTTGAATCCCTCTGTCCAAGATTAAGGTTTCATTCTTAATTTTTGGAACACTTGAAACCTTGATTACTTGGGTATAATTGTGACAAGAAACAAAGAAAATGGCCACAAAAACAGCTGCAAATGTTGATAAAATCAGCAGCCTTGTCATAGTTGATTTGGCCAGAAACACCATTGGAACACTCATCATATGTATATATATACGAAATTAGTTGAGCTTTTTATATGGGCATGAATATTTCATTAACGTTGGCCCAACTTAGTTTTTCTCTGCAAAATATAAGAAAATATATGGATATTTATATATAATTTAAACGATGAAATTTAATATTTGGTTATATAGGATAATAGTTGTCGATTAATTAGATTTATTAATTCTATACTCGTATGTGTAAAATTCTGACTCCATAAGAAATTCTCTATTAAGTTTTTTTTTTTTATCTTAAATAAATAATGATAAAATATTTTCACTACAAAAAATATTTTTTACCAACAGAAAAATCTCAATTACATTGTTAAATTGGTTTACCAACGGATTAACAACGGAATCAATTGATAAATTTCCATTGATAATGGTTGGTAAATTTTTAGCAACGAAAATTCAATTATGTTGGTAATCTGTTACTAATAATTCCGTTGATAATTTATACAATGATTCCATTGGTAATCTGTTGGTAATTACCAACGGATTGAATTATGTTGGTAAAATAGAGAATAAATCCGTTGGTATTCTATTGCTAAAGGAAAAATGTCATTTTTGTTGCTATTCCATTGCTAATTACCAACAGATTGAATTATATTGATAAATTCCGTTGCTAAAAATAATTTTTTCTAACTATTTGTACACCAACATACACAGATTAATATTAATGGATCAAGATTCAATTTTGTTTATTAATAAATATAATAAAATTAAGTTATTTTGTTAGTGTAGACATGTGCACTGTCGAGTGTACAGATATCAATTCTGCAACTAATGCAGTTATTATGAAAATATATAACAAAAACTAATATAGTTTGGAGTACAAAATTATGGTACAATTAAATACTCATTCCATCCCACCATAACGTCAACTCAATTTCATTTTAGGTGTCTCATCAAAAGATTTTGTTTTCTTTTATAGTAAATTGAATCCACATAAAGTAATTAATACTCTCTCAGTCCTATTTCAATGTTTACGTTTGTTTTTCGCACGTTGATTAAGAAGTATAATATTTTAATAGATAGTGGATGAAAAAATATAATATTTAATGTAAAGTGGGTAGGTGTATTATTGTTGGATGATATATTAATTGTTTTAGGTGGGTCTATATTCCAAAAAGGAAAACGTAAATATTGAAATGAGACGCGCAAAATAGAAACGTAAATATTAAAACGGGACGGAGGGAGTATATTTTTAGAGACCACACACAACACTAATAGTACAATTATATTTCTTTCACATCAATACACATTAAAATACTATATGCATCTTTTAAGTAACATACTTTACAAATGAATTAAAACTATTATTCACAATTTGTTATGAAAAAAAAATTCTAGATGCACAAATTTAAATCTGTGTTCTTGAGTGCACAATCTCATAATAAATTATAAATTATTTTTAAATATAATTAACTGGAAAAGGAAAAATAAAGGTATACTTTGCATAAGGGCCTCTCTATATTAATAGACTTTTTATTTATTGTGGTGTGGATTAGACAATGATCCCTAGCTTTGCCTAATTACCAAAATGTACATAATATGCAAGATAAGCCATTATAATTAATTTGGAGTTCAATATTAATAAAGGTGGACGGTTATGTGCAAAAAATATAAATATATATTGTTGTAGTTTGGGGCCTTTACCTAATTTTAATGTCCTAAAAATAAAATAAAATTGTTTTATTTTGGTATATATACCAAAATGTAAATATTTTTTCAGCATACGCGCAGTATATAACATCAAAACTCTAATCATTATTAATTTTATAATAATGCAATCATATATTATTTGATATATTTTGATGTTAAAATGCAATTATATATGCCAAAATGTAAATATTTTTTCAGCATACGCAGAGTATATAACATCAAAACTCTAATCATTATTAATTTTATAATAATGCAATCATATATTATTTGATATATTTTGATGTTAAAATGCAATTTAATTTATACTCAGCATACTTTATTATGAATTGATGTACGGAAATTTTAAACTTACGTACGATGACAATATGTACTTTTAGTATATCAAAACCCATGATCATACGTCGAGATTTTGATAAAATTTTGCCTACTAAAAATTTTTATACGATATACTCCCTCCGCCCCACGTTATGGTTTACGTTTTTCATTTTAATTTGTTCAAAGTTAAGATTTATATATATTTTTTTAAGTTGATGTTAAGCCCACACAAAACAATTAATTATTTCACAATGTTAATATAACTACCCACTTCACATTAAATATTATTTTTCTCACCTCATTACACATTAAAATATTATATCTGTTAAACTACGTAAAAAAAAGGTAAACGTTAACTTGGGACTAAGGGGGTATATCATTGTATTGTGAAAGACATTCCAGAAAAATACAAACAATAACCTTATGATAATTTAGAGTTATTCGCATTTTTCTGCGAACACGGGACTAATCAGAATGGTATTTGGAATCACCTAATTTAGGATAACAACAGTTCCCAAATCCCAATGAATTTGTATTATCATGTTCTAACAAAATGCATTAATTAATATACTAAGTTGTTTCCTTATAAAAATGTGGTGCCTTTCAAGAAAACTTCAGGAATCTGACAATTTTGTTTGCAGGATTGGTTATAATTCTTGTCCTTTCTCTCTAAAATACTTGAGTAATTTATTTTTTTCCTCCACAAATAATTTGTACATCCTGAAAATTAAAACAACACATAATATACCCTTAAAAATTTACATAAAAAATGCTACTTTAATTTTACACATAAAACTTAACTATATCATATACTTTATTAAATTATTATTTTCTTTAAAAAAAACCTCAATTTTCCCATAAGTCATTACATCAAAAATTATTTTTTTTTAAAATTGTGTGCCACCAAATACAAATACGTAGATGTATTCTTGTGTATAAATATAAATACAATATGCTACTATGATGTAGAGACTATGAGGATTGGGATACTCCGCCGGAGAGAAGTTTCCCTCGATACTAATGATTTTGAATATGGAGTATTAAAAAAAAAAACATGGGTTCGTACACAACTACTAAATTAGGTTTTTGCTCTTCAGATTAAGGAAAATAACAAAATCATATGCACCATTAATTATAAATTATGTGATCAATCAATATCATTAGGTTAATTTTATCTCTTAATTGTATTAAAGATGTTCTACATTTGTTAGGACTAACGAGACGAATTGATTAAGACATCTAAATAAGGGTTAATTTATAATTAGAAACTTTGACACTTCGATTAATTAGCCTAACGTGCATATAGACGTGAATCTTATACCTACCTTCTTATTATAATTAATAATAATAATAAATCTTAATATAATTTTGCTGCAAATATTAAGTTTATTATCTAAAGCAAATATTAATAGAAGTCAAATTTTCACTTTGTGTAATTTTGTATTTTCGGTACTATTTCGAGAGTTTTTTTGTGAATCCTTTTATTTAAAAATTATAAAGAAAATTATAAATTTAAATATTTAAAACTTAAGAACAAATATTAAACTTTTAAGAATACAATAGAAAGTAAATCATGTAGGAGGCATGGGTGAAAAAGTTAATGGAAGGCAAAGAAACAGAATAAGCTCATAGTTGTTGCTCTGAATAATAAAGCATATGAAACAAAAATATTTATTAGAATGACATTAAATATGATAAATACGGGACAAACTTGTGTATACAACATTTTATGAATTTTAAATTAGTTATTACTATTTATAAAGATGTTATACATTTTTATTTATAATATAAATTATTTATGAAATTGAGTAATTCATATCACTATTATTATTTTTCATTAATTGAGTATCAACTTTCATTAAAATATTATCATTCTTATCCATCTCAAGTTTTTCAGCAAGGTCTCACACAGTGGGATTTAGGGGGTACAAAGGCGTACTGTACCCCCAAAACCCCCTACCCCCACCCCAATTTTTTTTTTAAAAAATTATATATATGTATGTATAAATATTTGTATATAAATATATTTGTACCCTCAAATTATTAAGTTCAATAAAAATTTATAATCAATTCATTACTATTTTTATAAATTTATACTATAATTTCATAATAATGTCTTAAATTTCTTATTACAAATGAAAATTCAATGATATGAAAAATAATAATTATAATTTGAGTGAGGCTTGTGTGCGCCCAGGCGCACGCCATGTGCCTTTAGAATTTAGTATTATGGATAAGAGTACATTATTTTGTTCTAAAATATATACACTTTAATTAATAAGGGTATACCATTTTGTTCTAAAGGGTATACACTTTTCATTAATATTTTTTATTTTTCTTCAGAAAATAAAGGTACGCATCTTTATACTAAATGATATACAATTTAACACAAAATTCTAAAGGCACACGGAGTGTGCTTCCGTGCGCCCACACTTTTCATTAATTTTTTTTTATTTTTCTTCAGAAAATAAATGGTACACATCTTTATACTAAAGGGTATACAATTTAGCACAAAATTCTAAAGGCACACGGAATGTGCTCCCGTGCGCTCGGGCACACACAAACTTTTGCCTTATAATTTTTTAGTGTTTATTTATTTATGGTACGATTTTAAATATCAAATACTATCTCCGTTTCTTTAATTATACGTATGTTTACTTATTGAGACGGAGGGAGCAACATGTTTATAATTACATGTCGTACCTCAGAATTTTTTTTCCTTACGCCACTGGTCTCACACAACTCTTTGCTGATAAATATTTATCATAATTTATCACACGTGTACTATCATAATTAATCTTGTATATTTTCAAATATTGAGATAAATAAGTGATTTTCTCCAATTATCCCTTGATATAATATCCCACCTAATACCAATTGAGTAAAATTACAATAGGCTCTATGAGAAATTTATTTTTAGAAGATATAACGCAGGTTAGTTTTGTAATTTACAACGTAAAGTGGTTAAGATGAGTTGTTCATCCTCTTTATTTGTTAGGACAAGATTTGCAGTTTGATAACTCAATCTTTTTGTCTTAGATTTCTTATATGTTAGGTTCTTTACATTCACCTTGATCCTTTCTCTGAGCATCATATTTATTTAAAAAGAATATCAAGAGAACAACAATATATAACATACAGTAGATGTAACTAACTTGTTACATGATTGGGCAGTTCTCATAGGACTTATCAAATGAATGTCCACCTGAGTGTTTATTTTAACATACAAAAGAAAGAGAATTTAGCATTACTCCATTATTACAAAGTATAAACTCCGTTGTAAGGTACCACAACATACCCAATCCAGAGCCTTCCATCATTCTCCTCTACTTCACTGATAAATCTCAAATTCTTCCCTTCAATGTCTTCCAAAACCTGCAAAATCTTCCTTTTGTTGCTCAGCTTAATCGCCGTCGCATGGGGCTTTCCTCCGACGATCAAATAGTACAGTTGGTTGGAGTCAAGAGGGAGTTTCAAAAATGCACTACCAAACTACTTATAAGTAGTGAGCCATCTTTGAAAAACTGCAGCCTTTGAGTGCAAAGCAACCCAAAATTCCCCTGCCGAGTTTGTTCTGATGTTGTCGGGGAATCCCGGTAAATCATCAGCAAAGAAGTAATGATTTCCAGCGTTAGGGCCTTTAATTCAAAACCTTAGTATTCTACGCGCTGTCCATTCAATGACCAACACAAACGAACGATAAGTCCGTGGAGCAAAACTGTGGTTTCTTTGCTTGTTATATTGTATATCATCAACTTCCTTGTTCTGTCTACGTTGAGGAATAATGGTATGAAATGCCTTTATTGAAACATAGGATTACGAGTTAGTAGGATTACTTCAATCTCAAAAGAAAATGAGTTATAGATAATACTGAAACATGTACCTCTTTTGGAACTCTGTGCTTGAATCTGAGAAGTAAATTACATCTCTCTCTTCATCAATATCAAGGTCGTTGGTGAAGATTAGATGTTGGCCATCTACTTATGTTACCACAGGTGAAGAAACACTGCCTTCGGGTCATCTACACTGAGGCCTAACTAGGCGTCGCCTATGTGGAGATATCCTGTTTTGTGATGAAAACGAAGTCCTAATGCCCTTCCACATATGTGTCCCATTGCAAGATTGAATGGCTCAGAAAAATTCTACCCTTCATCAAACTCAAGTGTAGATTTACTGATAGAAAATTCTCCCTTCCTATGTGAAATGTAATCAAATTCAAGCAGATTAACTGATAGCTAGGGTGATTTGATACAAGTGCAATCAAATTCACTGCTAAAATGCTTCCCTCGATCAAAATCAAATGAAGGTTTACTATTACAGTTGTTAACTTATAGCTCGTGGGTAATTTGATAGAAGTTCGATTAAATTCACAATGAAGATTTACTTATACAACTGCTATGTTCTATTACAGAATCTATGAAATGATCTAATTCAAGCAGATAAAACCATAAACTGCTGATGTGTGATCTCTGGAATCAATTTCAACAACTTAGAAGCATCATGAAGTATTAGGTTAGGGTTTACTCATATAGGTCAGTAGTCCAAAAATCAGTTCAATTTAACAAGTAAAATTTTCAACAATTAGCAGTAGATCAATCGGAGTGGATTAACTTACCTCTGTGATGAAGTGACAGCGAATTCGACGCATTCTCTTCTCCACCGTTCCACTGGAGAATCCGGCCATCCGCGACGCCAGTGTACGGCCATCCGCCGCTGGGACCAAATACGACCCACGATTGAGAATGAAAGCAGAAATGGAATCCATTTAGCAGCGGCCTTTTTAAGCAGATTGGGCCTTTGCCCACTAAAGTATTTTGTTGGGCCAATTCATTGGGCTGGATCGTATCACTCTCCGGTAGGATCCTCTTGGCGGCGGTGAGGAACACGTGATGAACTCCTAATATACACGACGTCGTATTCTACAGTTTTGTATTTAACTACCCAACTATGAACTACCTTACAAAATATTCCTAATTTTTTTTTTGTTAAGCACAATGCTTGGTCAGAACACCACTAATTATTCAGTTAAATATTCGATAAGTAAATGTTACTCCCTCCGAGTAATTTATTCTTTGTTGTTACCATGCGAAATTTAAGAAAATTTATTTTTGATTTGTTTTGTTGAAATTTATTTTTCGATTTGTTTTGTTGATTTTAAGAGTATAATGTAATATTTTTAGGTAATAAAAATATATAAACTATATTATGTATGTGTTAGATGGAAATTGTAAATTTGTTATTAGATATACTTTTAGAGTTAAAGATTAATAAAATACTCCTATTTCCTTTTTGAGTTGTATGTGTTAGATGGAAATTGTAAATTCATTATTAGATATACTTTTAGAGTTAAAGATTAATATAATACTCCTATTTTGAATTGTAAAATTTAATGTGAAACAAATAAAAATAAAAAAGTTTAAATTTTAATTTGGAACGGAGGAAATATTATATTTGTGTGGCCAAAGTTTTCACCCTCTTCTTGTAAATTACAGTAAAAGTTTTTGAGGGTGGTACTTAGTATTTACTTGAAATGGGAAGTGTGGTGAACATAACTTAAATTTGTCAATTTTTTTTTTTAGATTTTTAAAAGTTCAGACTACCTTGCAAATTTTAGCTTTCAATATGATATTCATATTCTTCTGAATATTCAGAATTATTAAAATATATATCAATGAATTTAAGACATAGTAATTAATTTTAAAATTGAGGATTTATAGTTTTAAGGGCCAGAGTTTAAAAGTTTAGGATTTAATACTTTTATAATAAAGTATACTAATAAATGGAGTATATGTTTTGTATGAATATGAGAAGTTAATATACATTTTTGCATGAATATGAATGTTTATATTATTGAGATTTAGAGTATGGGCGGATCCAGGAAAAATAATTTGGGGGTACGGCGTGTAATTATTACTCCTTCAGTTCATCCTCAATGTATCTATTTGGTTTTTGCACGTGCATTAAGGGGTATTATTATTTTATATGTAGTAGGTAGTAGTATTAGTGGAGGGTGTGGGCCTCATATTTTATTTGTATTAGTGGTGGGTGTGGGTCCCACAGTCCAAAAAGGGAAATAGATAGATTAAGGATGGATGACCCAAATTGATAAAATGGATAGATTGACATTAGATGGAGGGGGTACTATTTATTTAATAAAATGAAAAAAATTACAATTATTATTGTTACCGTCTAATGTTTTTTAATGATGAAGCAATTTAAGACATTATTGTCATGAATTTATAACAAATTGAATTTAAATTTATGTTGCAATTAATCATTTAGGTAACAAACAAATGAAGAAAATTAAGTACAAAATAATAATAAAAAATATATAAAGAAAATGATTAAAATAAATGAATAAAAACATAAATTAAATTATAAAAATAATAAATAAAAGGACAAAAAATATAAATGGAATTAATAGGACTCGAACCATATCTGCCTAAAAAGTGGTTTCATAACCACTAAACCATTAGAATATATATGTAATTATATACTATATATATAGAACTTATTTTTCATTTTAGGATACAGTGGTACCCATGTACCTTCATGATTTAGAGTAAAGCTGACTTTTCTTTTTATAAATAAATTTTAACTAAATACCTTTTGTACGACTAGTAGGCTTAGCACGCATTTTAGAGTAACCCACTAATAAGTGTAACTTATAGCTTATTTAATGTTTATGACAATTAATGCTCACGTCTATTGCCTCTCAACCACACAAAATAACTTTTCAATTAGAAATATAAAGAAAAAAGAAAAAAAAAATCCTCAACACCATTTTTTCAATAAGAACTTTGATTTTTTTTTTCTCAGCACCAAAAGATCTGAAGAAATGTTGAACGTAGTTTTATGCACTCTTTCATCTGGATTACCGAGTGTTATTTTTCATGGCAGAGTTTCACAGAAGTATAATAAATACTCTTATTAATAATTTATTTTCATACTTTGAGAATTTTTTTTTTATTAAAAATATATTGCGTAAGATGTTAATCACAAATTTGAAATTAAATTTTATTACAATTTTATTGCTTTATTGTTATTTTTTTTATAGAACATGAATATTAGTTGTGAACCAAAGAAAATAGTTGTAGTTGTTGTAAGTAGATGGAGTATTATTTTATAAATTTATATTTAGTAAATGATTTATTCATTTTATATAAATAGAAAAATGAAGTTTGTGCCATAATCTCATAATTTATAAATGTTTAAGTATTCAACGTATAATAATTTTGTTTATTTGATATTTATGATATGTGATATAAAGTAAATTAAATCACCATCTTATTGTCATTTTCAATTGGATGAATTATGTGGTTCTTTAGGATTATTTTTGTGTAGAATTAGTTATTTATACAATGAGTTAATTCAAATGTTATCTTATAGGGTTGATGTGTTGTACAGCTTAGATGCATGTGTTTGGTAGTATGTATTTATTTTAAATAACAGTCATTTTAATTAATAAGAGTAATATATTTCTTTTTATTGAAAAATTTGGTTGAAATATGAAGAATATTAATATTTAATTAAAAAAAAATTATATTTTTTAAAAAGAAAAGCTAAAAATATATTTTTATATTAAAGAATATAACATTTAACATAGAATCGTGTGGAAAATTAGTGCACGCAAGTCTTTTGTTTTGATAGAACTATGAAGTTTGTGTCATTAGTCTCATAATTTATAAATTTTTTAATATTCAGTGTATAATAATTTTATTTATTTGATTAGTTATATATATAACTAAATCACCATTTCACTTGTATAAAAATAACAAATTAAATATAATGATTTGGTGGTAATCTATGATTATTATATTTCTATATCGTTAGTTTTTTAATTTTTTTTTTAAAAACTTAATTTGTTTTGACCGATTATGAAGGTAAATTAAAAAAAAAAGTTTAATAATACCTGATACACCTAACCAATTTTAACACTCTCATGCATGCTTATCATCTTTACATTCATACTTTTTAATAATTTAATCACCATCCCACCATTCTCACAATAAACATCATTTACACTATTATTCACTCCACACAATCCATAATTTACAAACCAAATTACAATTCCATAACTTAAGACTTAAAGTCTAATTATTAAAATTCAAACTAAACGAACCCATGATATGATATATAAATAGTTAAAAAAAAATTGTAATTTCATAATGCAAGTTTATTTTTCATTCAAAGTTCATTAATTTAAAAGCAAGGGTTATTTGGATTCTTGGAATACAACCAGGAGAAAGATGATGAATTATAATTTCACATAAAAGTAATTAAAATTTAAGTGAATTATGTTCAGTCATGATCACACCTTTTTTTAATACATTTACATTTTATTAACATCATATTAATTTTCAAGAACACACCCTAAAAAAAAAAAACCACAATTTAAATAATCACTACAAATAATAAACTCCTATGTAAGGCACCAAAACAGAACCAAACCAGAGCTTTCCATCCTTCTCCTCTACTTCACTAATAAACCTCAATGTCTTCCCTTCAATATCTTCCAAAACCTGCAAAATCTTCCCTTCGTCGCTCAGCTTAATCGCGGTCGCATGGGGCTTGCTTCCGACGAGCAAGTAATGCAGTTGTTTAAAGTCGAGAGGGAGCTTCAAAAACACGCTACCGAACCATTTATAAGTAGTGAGCCATTTTTGAAAAGGTGCCGTCTTTGAGTACAGAGCAACCCAAAATTCCCCTGCCGAGTTTGTTCTGATGTTATCCGGGTACCCTGGTAAATGATCAGCAAAGATGTCATGTTTTCCAGCATTAGGGCCTTTAATCCAAAACCTTAGAATTCTACATGCTGTGCATTCAACAACCAACGCAAATGAACGATCTTTGCTTAGAGCAACCCCGTTTGCCATAGAAAGGCCACGGTGCAAAACCGTGGCCTCTTTGCTTGATATATTGTATATCAACAATTTCCCTGTTCTGTCTGCAGTCAGAGCTGTCGAAATGAAATCCCTTTAAATGAAATAGGTCAGTAAGACTATCTTAATCTCATAGAGAATATATATCTAGTTAAAAATTCTGATATTATACCTCCTCTGGAACTCTGTGGTTGAATCTGTGAAGTAAATAACATCTCTCTCTTCGTCAATATCCAGGTCGTTGGTGAAGTGAAGACGACGGCCTTCTACTTGTGTTACGACGGGTGAAGAAATGCCTCCCTTGGGTCCAACTACATGGAGGCCTAAATAGGCATCGGCTATGTAGAGATCTCCTGTTTTGTGATGAAACCGAAGTCCTAATGGCCTTCCACATATATGCTCCATTGCTGGATTGAATGGCTCAGAACAATTATCCCTTCATCGAATTCAAATGAAGATTCACTTATAGAAATGCTATTTGCCAAGTAAATATAATCAAATTCACTGCGAAAATGCCTACCTTCATCAAGATCATATGAAGATTCACTATTACAGGTGTTATTTGATATGTAAATATGACTAAATTCAAGCAGATTAACGTGTAGCTAGCGGATAATTTACGGAGAACGCGGCTTCCTTCATCAAATCAAATGAAGATTGACTTACATAACTGCTATGTGCTATTGCAGAATCTATGATACGACGAACGAACAATTCAAGCAGATAAACTATTGTTAATGTGTAATCTCATGAAGAAGTTAGGGTTACCCATATTGGATCGTAGAAATTACAGTCCAATCTAACAATAAAATTCTCAACAATTAGTAGTAAATCAATAGGAGTGGATTAACTTACCTCTGGGATGAAGTGACAGCGAATTCGACCCAATCTCCACCGTTCCACTTGAGAATCCGGCCATCGGCGACCCCAGTGTACGGGCCTCCGCCGCTGGGATCAAACACGACGCTCTCCGGCCCGGTAGCTCCGACGAGGTAGATCCTCTCGGCGGCGGCGAGGACATCTTGTGAGCCTCTAATATGCGTGGCAGTAAAGAAGCCGGTGGCGGAGAAGGCAACCAGCACGGCGAGCAACGGAAGTGCCACCGCAGTTAAGATGAGTTTAGAGTTCATCGTTTTCGCGTTTGGAGTGTATCAGTAGCGCGGGTTTTTGGTCTCTTTAAAAATGTACTGTATAAGAAATCGTGGATTATTTTGTATAATTAATTATGTGAATTTAGGGTTATTATGTAGGTTTGACAAATTTATAAGGTAAAATGAAAGATCTAGTGACTGGTTATTAAAATTATTTTAATTATTTTATTTTAATGAGTGATGATGATTAAATAAAAAGTTGATTCAAAGATAAAAATTATTTAGGTGCATCGAAGTTATACTCGTGAATTTAATAATTTATGTCGTATTAGTATTTAAATATTGAGAATGTTAGTGTATCGAAGTGAAATAAGATCACCTATTACACTCTCATGTTTCATCTAATATTCCATATATTAGAATCTTGACACGTGTCATAATCAATGACCAAAATTCAATACTTACTCCAAGGGTTTAATGGTAAATTGTAGGGTATAATTTTATTACTTTATGAAATACCAATGAAACTGTAAAATGTAATAGGAAATTCAAGTTGATCAAAGTGTATGGTGCACAATTTTTAGAGGAGTTATTATTTAGGCAAAAAGGCTTGTGTGTGGTTATCTATAAAAAGTGATAATTCCAATAATGAAAAGTAATATAAATAATAAAAAATAATAATATTATTTTATGAAATGGTACCGTCTACACAAGACTTATCCTATTATTTAAAATGTCTTGAGTTATTTTTTAAAATATATATTCCATTTTACTCTTTGGAAGATTAATTAATAATAATAATATTAATATTATTTAAATAACATAATTGATTTTTATATTATTGAATAACTTTATTGTATTAAAAAGTGATTCCAATTCTATCATTAAATAATTAATTTTACGTTTTTTAAATATTGAAATAATTAATTAACATGAAACCTAGTTCACGACAGTCTATATTAAAAAAAATATGGAGTACACGCGTGATTTGTTCGTATGTCAAAAACTTGTGTACGCTCGGGTACACCTTTAAAATTTTGTGTTAAATTATATATTCTTTAGTATAAAGATGTGTATCATTTATTTTTTAAAGAAAAATTAAAAAAATATTAATGAAAAATGTATACCCTTTAGAACAAAATAGTGTACATTTATTAATTAAAGTGTATACCCTTTAGAACAAAATAATGTACCCTTATCTATAATATTAAATTCTAAAGGTACACGGTGTGCATCTGGACGCGCAAGTCTCACTCTAAGAAGTGTTACATTTTAATAAAAAATAATATTCGAATTATAAAAAATAATAGTATTGTGTTGGATTATTTCATAAATAGTTCGCAATACAAATAAAATGTAATAGTATTTTTAATAAAATAATAATAATAATAATATTTCCTCAATCCCAATAAACTTATTATCATGTGCATCGGGTATATCGTACACACACTTTAAAAAATTTATATATTTATGAATAAAAGTATACATTAATGAATAAAAATATATACACTTTGTTAGTGAATTTATTATTAATTTTTTTAATGAAAAATTAAATGTAAAAAATTATATTATTATTAAGAGACATATAAACAATTTTAAATAAAAAATTATATATATAGATGCACATATGCACCGAGTGAATATTATATCAATTCTTTTCTTTTACCTTATTTATCTGTCTCATTATACCCTCCACTATATAAAAATAGTAAAAGTTTTTAAAAAATTACATCTTAATACATTATATTATTTTTAATAATATTACTCCCAATTAACACACAAAACTTAATTACTTTTCATTTGATTATAATTTATTACTTTAAAATACAATTTTAAACTTAAAAAAAACCAATAATCCCAGCTTGTTTACAATAATTAATACTTACGACTATTGATTAAACCCACTCGAAATAATTTTCCAATTAGGGAAACGAATAATCTATTATTTTCACCATTTCATTTATTTAGATTTTCTTTTTCTAAAATGTGCCAAATATATAGTTTACTCCTTTTCTTTATTCTCGATGTTTATTATGATACATTTATTAATGCATTCATACTAACAATTCAAAAGGTTCCAAATATTAAACTTATATATTATACCAAGATTTTTTTTTCTTTTTCTAGAATGTGCCAAATATATAGTTTACTATTGTTCTTTATTTTCGATGTTTATTATGATACATTTATTAACGCATTCATACCAACAATTCAAAAGTCCCAAATATTAAACTGATATATCATACCATCGTTTGAGTATCTTAGAAAATTTAGTGTTATGCATTTCATTTTAATGGTTATATTTGTTTTCAAGTAGAGATTAAGAAATACAATATTTGTAGTTATTGAGAGATATATTAATAGTATTATAGATCGATACAAAATGTCACTTAAAATAATATTATTTTTGTTGTTATGATTTAATTTGAAGGTGTATACTTAAAATAATACTCCTATATTTGATGTTATGATTTAATCTGTAATAATTTTTAATTTTTTTATAACTTAAATAAGAAAATAAAATTTATTGTAAGTTTTTATATACTCTAGGTAAATTATTTTATACTCTAGGTGCAACGCACACTTACTTTAAAAAAATTATACACTAATAAATAAATAAAAATGTATACACTTTATTATCAAATTTTTTGTTACAATTATTAAAAACTTATATTTATTCTTAAATAAAAATATATAAGCATATGAATACACATATGCAACTGGTTGCATAAGATATCAAACTCTTTAAAATAAAAATTTTCCGTAAATTATTACACCTTCATAATCTCAAAATATAATAGCCCATTTATACTATCATCAACCTCACGAAATTCCACTATACAAACTAAACATATTTACATACTAATTAATCTTTTTACAAGTTTTAACTTACAAAACAAACCATCAAAAGTCAAAATAACCTCTAACCTAGCAAACTCTGGAAATTATTATACAAATGTCCACTTTTATTCATACAAACAAATGACAGAGAAGAAAGCCACGATTGAAGGGGTCGGATGTTTTGTCATTTTAGTAGTATGATATTTATTGTGCCATTCATTTTAAAAGCAATTGTTTAAATTTATCAGGCGTCACTCATCCAACCATAGAAATAATATAGAAAATGTTATACTTAAGTGTCACGAAACATTACATGAGGGATTAAATATACGAATGCTTCATTATTACAAATCATAAACTCCTATGTAAGGCACCAAAACAGAACCAATCCAGAGCTTTCCATCCTTCTCCTCTACTTCACTGATAAACCTCAATGTCTTCCCTTCAATGTCTTCCAAAACCTGCAAAATCTTCCCTTCGTTGCTCAGCTTAATCGCGGTCGCATGGGGCTTGCCTCCGACGAGCAAGTAATGCAGTTGTTTAAAGTTGAGAGGGAGCTTCAAAAACGCGCTACCAAACCATTTGTAAGTAGTGAGCCATTTTTGAAAAGTTGCAGTCTTTGAGTGCAGAGCAACCCAAAACTCCCCTGCTGAGTTTGTTCTGATGTTATCCGGGTATCCCGGTAAACGATCAGCAAAGATGTCATGTTTTCCAGCATTAGGGCCTTTAATCCAAAACCTTAGAATTCTACATGCTGTGCATTCAACAACCAACACAAATGAACGATCTTTACTCAGAGCAACCCCGTTCGCCATAGAAAGGCCACGGTGCAAAACCGTTGCCTCTTTGCTTGATATATTGTATAGCAACAATCTCCCTGTTCTGTCTCCAGTCAGAGCTGTCGAAATGAAATCCCTTTGAACGAAATAAGGTCAGTAAGATTATCTCAATCTCAATCTCATAGAGAATGTATAGTTAAGAATTCTGATGGAGTATTAAGTACCTCCTGTGGAACTCTGTGGTTGAATCTGTGAAGTAAATTACGTCTCTCTCTTCGTCAATATCCAGGTCGTTGGTGAAGCGAAGACGATGGCCTTCTATTTGTGTTACGACGGGTGAAGAAACGCCTCCCTCAGGTCCAACTACATGGAGGCCTAAATAGGCATCGGCTATGTAGAGATCTCCTGTTTTGTGATGAAACCGTAGTCCTAATGGCCTTCCACATATATGCTCCATTGCTGGATTGAATGGCTCAGAACAATTCTCCCTTCATCGAATTCAAATGAAGATTTACTGATAGAAATGCTATTTTGCCAAGTAAAATATAATCAAATTCAAGCAGATTAACTTATAGCTCGGTGGTGCAATCAAATTCACTGCGAAAATGCATCCCTTCAATGAAGAATTAATATTACAGGTGTTATTTGCTATGTAAATATGATTAAATTCAAGCAGATTAACATGTAGCTAGCGGGTAATTTGATAGAAGTTCGTATATAATTTAAGGAGAACGCGGCATCCTTCATCAAATCAAATGAAGATTTACTTATAAATCTGCTATGTGCTATTACAGAATCTATGATACGACCAAATTCAAGCACATAAACTTATTGTTGATGTGTAAACTCTTGAATGAAGTTAGGGTTACCCATAATGGATCATAGTCCAGCTCGAACCCTATTCCAGAAATCACAATTCAATTTAACAATAAAATGCTTAACAATTAGCAGTAAATCAATCGGAGTGGATTAACTTACCTCTGGGATGAAGTGACAGCGAATTCGACCCAATCTCCACCGTTCCACATGAGAATCCGGCCATCGGCGACGCCAGTGTACGGGCCTCCGCCGCTGGGATCAAACACCAGGCTCTCCGGCCCGGTAGCTCCGACGAGGTGGATCCTCTCCGTGGCGGTGAGGACATCGCGTGAGCCTCTAATTTGCGTGGCAGTAAAGAAGCCGGTGGCGGAGAAGGCAACCAGCACGGCGAGCAACGGAAGTGCCACCGCAGTCAAGATGAGTTTAGAGCTCATCTTTTTCGAGTTTGGAATGTATAGTAGCGCGATTTGATCATTTGGCCCCTTTTAAAAATGTGAAAAAAAAGGGCAAACATTCTTATAATTAATTGATTAATTATGTGAAATTAGTGGTTTATGTAATTATGTCTCAATCGTCTGAGTTGGCATGGAGTTTAATATATATATATATATATATATATATATATATATATATATATATATATATATATATAAAGAAATTTTGGCCATTTTTCATGATTTTTAGAATGTAAGTAGTTGTAGGTAATACATAAATTATAAAGTTTTAGGTAGGTCTTTGCGTGAGAACGTCTCGCGTGAGATTATCACTCTCGCTATAAAATATTATCACTTCTCATTTATATTATAAATTGTTCATAAAATTATATTATAACTTTTTATTGATTTAGTATCACTTTGTAGTATAAAAGTAGAGTATTACTTTTTGATCGTGTCGCGTAAATTTTTATGTAAGACGATCTCACACAAGTCTTTGCCAAATATTTTATGAATGTTATGTGAAAATAATAGGACGGTAAAATTTAATATAAAATGAATAAAAATAGAAAATATGAAATTAGAGTTTGTGATATTGAGAATGCTACTTTACAATTGGAGAAATGGTACACCATCCCCAAAAGAGTTACTCAACTGTTCTTCGAAATGTTTTACATTTTTATTTTTTATTCTTCTCATAAAATATTTTACATTTTAATTTACTATTTGTGATAAAAAAATACACTATATAATTTTTTGGTCAGATAAAGGAATTTTATTAATTAAAAAGATTGAAGAAGGGTAAGAGAGTTACCACAACTTCAAACAAAAGTACATAAATACAAAATATAAATAGTGAATTTTATAAATGATCGTCTTCTCTTGTTTTGATATTCTTTCTAGGACTAAACGACGAATCTTGAAAATTTCCAAGCATATTCAAAAAGGTGTCTTGAAGCCAATTTCATATTCTTGATTTCAATTCATTCAAGAGTTTATCCACACCCCAAGCTTCACCACGGAAAATGTATGCATTTCTATGCTTCCAAATAAGCCAAACAACACATTGCCATATGCACACACAAAAATCTTTTCCTTTCTTGATCCCCTCAAATAAGATAGCTAAAATGTAGTAGGTTCATTGAGGGAAGAGAAGAAAGAGTCGACTCAACTCCAATCCATTTCAGACATTTCATCCATATATTATATGCAAAATCACATTAAAAGAAAATATGGCGTAGAAAACACAATTGGCATTGATGTTTACTGGAAGGCAATTCCTCTTTTGAAGGTTTGTCAATGTAGGTACTCTTTCCCAAAGAACTCTCCACGCATGAACACGCACCTTTGGAATGACCAACTTATTCCACACCAACATGAATTCCTCTCTATGCACTAGATTTTCAGTGATTTTCTCTTTTTGAAGCACGTCGTATGCAGCATTAGTAGAATATGTACTATTTTTTCCTTCCTTCCGTTGCCATGTGTCCGTAACACCATAATTGAGCCTGCAAGAAGACAAAATTGGTAAAAAATTATTAAACACCTCTTTTTCACTCTCTCTAAGTTCCCTCCTCCATCTCCACAACTAACACCATTCTCCATTTCTCCATTCACCCATCTCCCTCACACATTTATCCTTATCTAAGGACAGTTGGTAAAGTCTAGTAAACTCATCCCGTAACCTTCCCTCTCCCCTTACCCACTTACCCTCCCAAAACTTAGTAGTTCCTCCATCTCCAAGCACTCTCACTAATCCCTTAAAACACTAGCCCTCACTATTTTTCCCCACAGCTCTTAACACTTCCCCCCACTAACCACAAGGTTTATTTCTACAATGGATCACTCCTCTTAAAACACCGTCTTCCCACGAGATTTCCCACCTAGACCTAACAACGCCCACAAGCGATCACTTTCATTGAAATATCTCCACACCCACTTGCCCAATAATACTTTATTAAAGCATTCTAGATCCCGAACCCCAAATCCCCCCAATTGTTTCGGCCTACATCGTAGCCCATTTGATCCATGATAAACTTTGCTCACTCTCCCCCCTCCCCATAAAAATACACTATATAATATATACTATTACACATATCCAACATGATATCCAAACAAATTTTTCTTAAACTTGTTAGTCGTTACACAAAAATACTGGGAAAATGGAGGGAATATTATTTAAAATAATAAAAAAAGTAAGTGTTTCTTATGTTATTGAGTAACTTCTACTATTATATTTATTATTATATTTTAGAGTAATTTTTTGAATAATTAATTTTATAATTTTTAAATATATAAATAATTCACACGAAACACGGGAGAGTCTCTATTAAAAATATAGACCCATGATTCGTTCGTTATATTCGAGAGTTATGTTAAGATCGATTAAAAAAATATTTTGCCCTAATAAGTGATAAAATTGTAATAAAAAATAATAGTAATGAAGTGAATTATTTTATAATACTAATATAAATAAAACATAATAGTATTTTAAATAATAATTTTATAAAAATAATAACTCAAAAATATAAAAATGATTTTAGTACCATCACAAATAAGTCAAATAAGTGTTGCGCCATAGTTTTATTCAAGCTACCTAATTTGTTTTAATAAATGTAACATTGCTTATTGTTATGAATAAAATTTTAATCAGTCAACTTCGCAGGGCTGGAGCCCATAGCTCGCATTTACGATTGTTATATATATATATATATATATATATATATATATATATATATATATATATATATATATATATATATATATATACTATTTCAATGTTTTATTTTTATTTTTAATTATTACAATTAATGTTTAAATTACCTCCGCAGCATGTGAAAGGATTTAGTGGTAATTAAACAAGATATAATATTTTAATAAAAAAATAAGTTATAATGCAAAGACCATAGTGGAATAGAGATGCAGAGTATAATTAAATCTTGCGACTATGGCCAAACCTACTTGAAATAATTTTCCAATTAGGGGAAGCGATTAATCTATTATTTCCACCATTTCATTTATTTAGTTTTTTTTTTCCTTTAAAAAATGCGTCAAATATATATCATAGTTTACTCTTTTTCTTTATTATTCTCGATGTTTATTTATGATACATTTATTAATGCATTCATATCAAAAATTCAAAAGCTCCCAAATATTAAACTGATATCGTAATTTATACCATCGTTCATCGTTGAGTATATTAGAAAATATATGTATTCCATCCCATTTTAATGATTATATTTATTTTTTTATGAAAATTAAAAAATATAATATTTTAATGTGTAGTGATAAATTTATATGAAATGTTACTTAAAATAATATATATTCGATATCATGATTTAATTTAAAGGTGTACAATATTTTTAATTTTTTTTCTATAACTCAAAATAAGAAAATAAATTTTATTGTTAGCCTTAAAATGAAAAAAAAAAAGGATTTAATTTGAAAAAGGAACTAATTTTAAATCTTACAAATACTTATAAGATCAAGTCTTAAATTGAGAGTTAAAATTAAAAAATTAAATTTTTATATGAAAATCTTCTATTTATTTATTTAAGTATAAGAGAGATTTTTTTTAGAACATATATATTCCATTCATTTCATATTTTTTAAAAATCAATTATTACACCTTCATAATTTCACAATATAATAGTCCATTTATACTATTATAAACCTCATAAAATTCTACTGTACAAACTAGGAATAATATTTACATACTAATTAACCTTTTTACAATTTTTAACTTACAAAACAAACCATCAAAAGTCAAAATAACCTCTAGCCTAACAAATTCTGGGAATTATTATACAAATGTCCACATTTTCACACACACAAATGACAGAGAAGATAGACACGATTGAATGGGTCGGATGTTTTGTCATTTTAGTAGTATGATATTTATTGTGCCATTCATTTTAAAAGCAAATGTTTAAATTTATCACGTGTCACTCAATCAATCATAGTAATAATATAGAAGATGTTATATTAAAGTGTGAATACTCAAGTGTCAGGAGACATCCCATGACGATGCAGAATTAAATATACGAATGCTTCATTATTACAAATCATAAACTCCTATGTAAGGCACCAAAACAGAACCAATCCAGAGCTTTCCATCCTTCTCCTCTACTTCACTGATAAACCTCAATGTCTTCCCTTCAATGTCTTCCAAAACCTGCAAAATCTTCCCTTCGTTGCTCAGCTTAATCGCGGTCGCATGGGGCTTGCCTCCGACGAGCAAGTAATGCAGTTGTTTAAAGTTGAGAGGGAGCTTCAAAAAAGCGCTACCAAACCATTTGTAAGTAGTGAGCCATTTTTGAAAAAGGCCAGTCTTTGAGTGCACAGCAACCCAAAACTCCCCTGCCGAGTTTCTTCTGATGTTATCCGGGAATCCCGGTAAGTGATCAGCAAAGATGTCGTGCTTTCCAGCATTAGGGCCTTTGATCCAAAACCTCAGTATCCTACATGCTGCGCATTCGTCAATCAACACGAACGAACGATCTTTGCTTAGAGCAACCCCGTTGGCAAAAGCAAGGCCGCGGAGCAAAACTGTTGTTTCTTTTCTTGTTATATTGTATACCATGAACTTCCCTGTTCTGTCTAAGGTCAACAATGATGGTATGAAATGCCTTTATTGTAGCACAAGATTCAGAGTCAGTAGAATTTCTTCATCTCAATGAAAGTAAGTAATTGACAATACTGAAACCATGTACCTCCTGTGGAACTCTGTGCTTGAATCTGTGAAGTAAATTACATCATTCTCTTCGTCAATATCCATGTCGTTGGTGAAGCGAAGACGATGGCCTTCTACATGTGTTACGACGGGTGAAGAAACGCCTCCCTCGAGTCCAACTACATGGAGGCCTAGATAGGCATCTGCTATGTAGAGATTTCCTGTTTTGTGATGAAACCTTAGTCCTAATGGCCTTCCACATACGTGCTCCATTGCTGGATTGAATGGCTGAGAACAGTTCTCCCTTCATCGAATTCAAATATGATCAATATAATCAACTAATTTCATAGCTTGTGCGTAATTTCATAGGAGTGATGCCAAATTCACACCATATATGTCTCCCTTGATAAAATTCAAAAGATTTTTGATAGAAATGCTATTTGTCGTTGCTTAATGTAAATTAACACATCAAATTCAAGCATTTAGCTGATTATAGCTCGTAGAGTATGAATTATGATAGAAATGCGGTCAAATTCATTGCGAACATGCCTCCTCTCATCAAATTCAAATGTAGATTAACTTACAGAACCTATAGTATGACCAATTTCAAGTAGAAAAACTTTTAGCTGATTACACAAAAGTTCTAATTCTAAAAAAATTCGAATAATTATCAAATATAAGCATTACCCATGTTGGTCAGTAGTCCAGCTCGAAACCCTAATCTAGAAATTTATAGTTCAATTTACTTACCTCTGGGATGAAGTAACGGCGAATTCGACCCAATCTCTGCCGTTCCACTTGAGAATCCGGCCATCGGCGACACCAGAGTACGGACCTCCGCCGCTGGGATCAAACACGAGGCTCTCCGGCCCGGTAGCTCCGACGAGGTGGATCCTCTCGGCGGCGGTGAGGACATGGTGTGAGCCTGAAATTGGCGGCGCGTTGAAGAAGCCGGTGGTGGAGAAGGTAAGCACCACGGCGAGCAGCGGAAGTGCTACTGCAGTTAAGATGAGCCTAGAGTTCATCGTCTTTCGAGTTGGCAATAGCACAAACTAAGCTCCAGTTTTGAAAATGGTGGAAATATACAGACCTGATTCACGTGAATTATGGTCCTATCTTAGCCCTTATCGCTCCTAGTTGTCATTAAGTAATACTAAATGATAATTGTACAATAAATTATTTCATAAACAGTTTATAGTATAAATAAAAAGTGACAATATTTTATAATAAAAATAATAATAATTTTATCACTTTTTATCGTCTCGGATTTAGGGAAGACGGAATTTGCCTTATAATAAAAGGAAACATAAGAATTTAGGTGGGACATAATTTGCCTTATAATAACCCCCAATTAAATTATGAGTCTTCTGGCATAACATGTAGTAATCCCTACAACTAACTAGATGGTTTATTGTTTATTTATTACAATTAGTTGTAATTCATACATTAAGGTCTTAGCTATCAGAGAAACTTTTAACTAGGGGATACGAATAGTTACTTTTATTTATTTATTTATTTTATATATTTTTGGGTAATAATAATTATAGTACTCCCTTCCCTTGTTCAAAAAGTCCCATTTACTTTTTCACGTGAATTAAAAAATATTATTATTTAATGTGTAATGATTAGTTGTATTCGTGGGTGTGTGAGCCTTAAATTTTAATTGTATTAGAGAAAATGTGTGGGTCCCATATGTATAGAAAGAGAAATAAGATTTTTAGGAACAGACGTCCAAAATAGAAAATGTGACTCTTTTGGGACGGAGGAAATATTAATATTTACTCCATAATATTCTTTGGGACGTAGGGAGTATTAATACTTACTCCATAATAATTGGCCTAATACAATTATTGGGCTTCTTGATAGTAAATGGATAATAGATTCTCTACTTTAGCCCAATAAAACCAGTGATTATTATTAATATGATAGAGCATTCTTTATAAATTTCTTGGGCTCTATATTGGGCTTGATTCGATTACTTGGATCTGGGTTTGCTGCGTTGGGCTTGGGACTAGTTCCGATTTGAAAATCCTACTTATTTCTTTTTGGTCTTTTCTTTTCTTTTGTGTATAAATAAGTTACACCAACTTTGAATTTTTGACACAATAACTATTGAAGAATATTGAACTCTTAGAAACTTTATCGTGTAACCTTATGTTATTAGTAATGTTGATTTGGATATTGCATAGATTATAGTCTGATTTTAAAATTCGTGGGCCAACTTTTAGGATGAAGAATCATAGTTGTTTCGTGAAAAAAATTACTAATCTTCTAATTTTAACTTTACCTTTCCATTATTATACGTCTCAATTTCCACTTCACATTTTATAAAAGAAATAGAACTTAATTACTATCTTCACAAGACATTAATTACAAAATTATCACCCCTTCTTTCTACTCAGAACAAACTTTACAATTTATTTATTATCTAAAAATATTACTAAATTATTTCAAATAAGTTATTTTACTAAATTATCTCAAATACATGTATTTATATTCTATATGTAAATTATTAAAGGATATTAAATGATTAGTAACAATAAAGGAGAGATGCAGAAAAGTAGAGTATAACAGAAGATCTAAGATTTGAGGGTATTAGGGTTTGTGCAGCTTTGAGAAGAAGATCAACAAAACAGTATATTAATTACACCTAATTACAACTTTATCATAGTTAATTATATTAATTAATGTATTATAGCTCAAATAGAATATACTCCATCCGTTCCCTTTAAAGAAGGTATTTTTTCCATTTTGGGCGTCCCACTCAAAAAGTCTATTTTTCTTTTTTATACACATGAGACCCACACACACGTACTAATACAATTAAAATATGGGACCCACACTCCCACTAATACAACTACCCACTACACATTAAATAATAATACTCTTTAATCCAAGTGCCAAAAAGCAAAAGACCCTCTTAGTGAGGGACGGAGGGAGTATGAGTTACTTATAGAAAATACTTGTATAAGATTGTGTCACGTAAAGGCGTGACATGATAAAAAGTGATTACTTATTTACATGACATGATAAAAATGATATTCAATTAATGAAAAATAATAATGCCATAACATTTTAAAAAGTGTAAAATAGATTCACGTTGGTCTTAAGCAAGACTTACCCACTTAAAAAAGTAAAATTATATAATCCACGCCGTAAGCTTTTTACTTGAGTAGAGTAAAACAATACGATCGATATCTATGGACCGAACTGCCATTGGTGGGTTGTCTGGATAAACCAGGCTTTCAACGTTTGTATGAGTTATTAATAAATTAATCCTTATTTAGATGTCTTAATCAATTCGGCTCATTAAACCTAACAAATGTAGAACATCTTCAATATAATTAAGAGATAAAATTTACCTTATGGACTGAAGATGAACATACGTAGTACTTATCTTAATTCTCTCTCTCTCTTGATTAACTAACTACTTTTCTATTTTATAGTTAGAGAGAGAGAGAGTGAGTGAGTGATATTATATGGTCACATTTAGGTTAATTTAATTATTCAACATGTGTTTTGTTTTGTTTATGATGATGATCTTCACCTAAAATTTAGCTCCATCAAAACAGTAGTATAGAAAAATATACCAACTTTCAAATTAATTGTGAATAATGTCAATACACTAGTATACTACTTATTTAGTGGAGTGGTATTAATAATATATTGGACTATATGTAATTGGTTTTAATTTGAAATGAAAAATCTGTGTGGTGTGTTTTACATTGATATAGTGGTCTCAATTTATGATGATTTTGATTGATCACATGATCATTTTGTTATTTTCCATAATTTGAAGAGCAAAAATCCAATTTAGTAGTTGTGTACAAACCCATGTTTTTTTTAAGATATATTCAAAATCCTTAAGAGTAAAGTTTTATATTATAAAACTCAATTATTGGCTTCTAAATATTTTCTAATATATATAATTAGAACTTCACCTTAAATTAAATTTAATTAAGGTATGAATCCTGGGTGCACCCAAAATTACCAATAAAATATAATAATGGTTAAAAAAATGTTTATTTCATAATTTTTGGCGGAAACAACAAATTAAGCAATGAGAATTTTTAGTTGACATCAAAACATTGCATATTCTTACCACAATAAATTGCCACCAAATTAATCTAACCAAACCCTAACATGCTACATTATTACGTAATTATTTATCCAACATACTCGATTTTATACTTTTTAAAATAATTATCGCTTCCGCTATAAAACATTATCATTTTTATTATAAAATAAAATGTTATTACTTTTCATGTATACTATAAATTGTTTATAAAATAACATTATCATTTTTTATTAATTTAATATCACTTTTCAATATAAAGTTATTAATCAACAACGTCAATAGCTGCAGAGGGTATTTTAGTGGTATGACTTATGAGATATGAATTTACTAATTAATTCTTGAACATTAAATTAATTTCATGTGTAGATGATTTCTGATTAATCACAACGTGGGGCTGCCTTTTGGAAGTTTGTAATCTCTTCCTGCCCTTTGCCTCTCCCTCGCCTCGTCTTCATGATCTATAGGGTTTGAAATAATTAATTTTGGTAAGGTTTTTTTTTTTAGGGTTTTTGGTGGGACTAGTAATTTAAATGGGTGTATTTAATTTAATAATTTAAAAGTTAAATTCATTTTTAGTCTTAATAATCTTTGATTTCCGTTCCAAAATATATTTTTTTAATGAAATAAAATACAACATGAAGAGAAAGATCGAGAAGGGAGATGCAGAATTATTTTATTATATCGCGGGTAAGAAGCCACACCATTTGTTGTCTCTGGAAATCAGAGGAGTATCAAGAACACATGGAACATGAACTTCTAAAAAAAAATTCTTAAAGTCACAGCTTTGCCATTAAGAGAAGACTGATACATCGATGCACCCTGAGTTTATAGGTTAAAGGCTAATTATACTGTGCACCCGGGTGCACCACAGGATACGGTGCACCCACTTTAAAAAACGTATATAATTATGAACAAAAAGATATACAATTAATAAAAAATTGAGTGTAAAAAATTTACAACTATTAAAATTATATGTATACAATATTGAATAAAAAATTATGCACATATGGATGCTAGTTTTTTTAATGAAAAACTTTGCGTGAAAAAAATATATAATTATTAAGAAACATAAATATAAAATAGAATAACATGTATACAAAATATAATAAATAAACATAAATACAAAATAGAATAACGTGTATACAAAATACAATAAAAAGTTATACACATATGGGTACACCCTTGCACCCGGGTGCAATGGTACACCCAGGTGCACCCAATATCAACTCTAGGTTAAAATAGGTAATGAGGAGTAATTTTTTATTTTAAAAAAATTTAATTATTATTATTTTTTTAATAACGAAGATTAAATTGTACATTAATCTAATGATTAAGATGGTCTAAATATACCTTAATTAGACTCTTAATTATATGGAGTATTATAATAAATATATTAATAATATATTACCTTATCATAGAAAATCATCTAAGTAGTGGAGTGGTATAGCAGGAGGACAAAATGTTAAATGCAGTTACAAGTGGTGTTATAATACTTGGTGATTGATTATGATTATGGACATTATGGTAGAAAATGGATATTGGTTTTTTTTTTTAAATTTAATTATATCAATTTATTTAATAGTTGAGATTTGATTAAAAATAAATCGAACAATTAAAATTGTTGACGTTCTCCGGTGCGCTGTAGTTGGACTTTATACTACTGTACAATATAATATTAATTTCCAATGTTGATGGCTCACCATTTTATAAAGGATGACAGGATGTTTCACTAATTATCATCATAAAAGTGGGCAGTTTTACTAAAACTTAATTAAACTTGGCAGTTTTGGTAAATGAAAATAATTTGTTTTGTAGAAATCAAGACCTAGACCTTGATACTAACAATCTGCCCAAATCTCAAAAATTTCCAACGAACCCTCCGATCCATTTTTCAAAATCTTCAATAACCTTGAACCCTCCATTTTTGCTCTGTCGAATCAATGGATTGGAAGGATCGTGAATCGGAGTAGATGTTATATCCAGCAGTTGTTGGCGTTCGATCGTTTGGTTAACATGAACAGTTAGGATTCCATGCAATTTTATATTAGCGTAAGTAAGAATATAAATTTGCATTACATTTCACCTGGGTATGTTGAAAAAGAGAAAATTCTTGCCGGGCAGCTGCACGATCCCACAAATTTGAACATAACTTCCTCATCCAAACTCCGATTTTAGTGATTTTTGCGCCAAAATGATCCTCTCTTCCGTGGCTTTCCAACCGTGTATCACACCACCAGTTTTGCATTCCACAAAAATACAAAAAAATTATGGAATTTGAACATGCGCAGAGATCAAACAGCAGTACCAAACGACCTCTTGATCTTCTGATGTATTCCCAAGTCCAATATTGACGTCGTGTGGGCGATGATCTTCAAGATCCTCTCAATATGTTTCCTCCCTCTTTCAAACATGTATTAGGGGTTCCGGATAAGTTGAGATAACTTATATATGGGCTACAATAGGGACTAGGAGGAGAAATTAGAGTCGGACCTCCATTGGACTTAAGTATCCAAGTTTAGCCCAAAACTTATACTTAAATCCAATAATAAATAATATAGTCCACTAAAATATTATTGTTGCACTGCCGCTCTAATTCCATAATTACGTTATGAGCTCCTTCTTATTATGAGCCCGACAGTCTCCCTATGTTTAAGATATACAATGTCCATTAATTAATTAAATTACTGATCAACTCCATTAATTAATATCTCATCTGAGAGTAGTACTACTCAACCTTGTTGTCATGCCGGAATAAATCCACCTGCAGGATTTACATTATAATCCTTATAAGCTCCTCAAGGGGACATCATCAGCCTATTTAATAGGACACGGATTTCTTCTACAATCAACAGCACACCAAACAGACAAACTATTTCTCAACTCACCGAATTTGTTGATTTAATATATAAATCTCACCAATTGATAAATCAAAGAGATATATAATGGCTTACAGACAGTACAATTTACCAACTCACTGAATTTGTTGATTTAATATATAAATCTCACCAATTGATAAATCAAAGAGATATATAATAGCTTACGTGTCGATGTTATTGTATAGGGATTAAGAGCATGAACATCCATAATAACTGAGATCAAGTTCAGTATAAGTTAGAATGATCTCAAGCGGTCCTGCTCAATACACACAAAACATACTAATATGATTTTATAGTTAAGACAAACTAATACCAAATCACACTACAAATTCCGATAGATTATCCCTGTCTATCTCAATTGTGAGCATTTATTTATACTTTATAAGGAAACTGATAATACAATCTTTCGTGCGACGCCGCACACCATACTATCTACAGTATGTATAAAGTAAGTGGACTATTGCATCATTTAATCATATGATTCTCATTTCAAATCAATTGTTAAAACATTATTCTTATAAAAAGCTAGACTTTTAGTATACAATCCAACAATACAACATAATAATCTCTTTCTATGGCGGTGGAAATGAGTGCTTGGTGTGCTACTGTACTAGCGGCAAAGAGACCTTCTTGGATAAGGTGAAGTAATTGAAAAAAATTTTGAATCATCAAAAACTGCGAAATCCGTCAAAATTGCAGAATACTTTATAAAAGTTGAAATTTGTTTCCCTGATTTTCAGAAATTTGAGCTGTGGAAATTCTTCTTCAGCTTTTCCTATGCATCACCATCATCTTCTAGAGCTATTTTGGTCAGATCTGGCCTTCTTAAGAGGCAGATCATCATGGAGTGGATTGGGTGGTCTTTGGAGGCACACCATCCATGGTGAAAAATGGGTTCAAGGTAGAGAGTGGGGAGGGTTCTACAAAATGTTTTGATTTTGTTATTTTCATTAATTTATAATTAGAAGCTTTGACACACTTCGATTAATTAATTACGTGAATCTTATACCAACCTTAATAATAATAATATATTTTAATGTATAGATTAAGGGATATACTAATATTTTAATGTGTAGTTTGTTGAGATATAATGTTTTAATATATAATGGTTATACCAACTTTAAATTTAATTAAAATTAGGTTGAATATAATAATAGGAATTGAACTAAAGAATAGTAGTATTTCAGAATTGCATATTAAAGATTGTTGGGAGTTCATAAGCACAAATTGTCTGTCAATTCTTACAAAAAAAACACATTAAAATAAATACATTAAAAAAAAGTGACGCACTTAGCTATACGATCTGCTTCCACAACTTTCGCCAATAATTGAACGACGTCCTCTCCTTTTACTCCAACAAACTTCGACTTCAAATCCTTCATAAATTCGTCCTTGTGTTCCATCGGAAAGATGATTGCTGCATTCTTCGCCACCAGCGTTATTATCGAAAAAGATTGTGATTGAACGACGTCCTCCCCTCTTACTCCAACAAACTTCGATTTCAAATCCTTCATAAATTCGTGCTTGTGTTCCATCAGAAAGATAATTGCTGCATTATTCGCCACCAGCGCTATCATCGAAGAGGATTGGAACAGCTTAAAGCCGATGATAGAGGGCATCCATGGGCTCAAATCCCTCCCATTCCTGATAAGGGAGTAGATTCATTGGAAGACGAGGAAGAAGATTTCTCTATGGAGAGTCGGGGCTAGCTGGACGTGGATGTTAGGGGATGCAACTAAGAAAAAGAAAAGTGATGGATTTCTTAGTTTTCGTAAATTCGATTTTTTTTTCAATTTTTGCAAATTCTCAAATTTTTGAAAAAATTTAATATATTTGTAATATATCCTTCAAAATGTTTGAAGTGGCCAGTGATCAATGTCTAGGTCCCTCAGAACAGCATATTAAAGATTGTTGAGAGTTAATAACCATAAGTTTTTTCAGAACAGCATATTAAAGATTGTTGAGAGTTAATAAGCATAATTTAAAAACTGTAAACATATTTTCAAAATCAATTTAATAGAATAATAAATTAAGAGCTACAGATCCCAAACACTTTTTTAAAAAAATTGTTTTAACTTGTAATTTAGTTCGAAAGCTAGTTTTTTTTCTCTCTGCATTCGTTTTAAACTAATTATAATATTCTTGAATTTTGTCAAAATTATCAAATAAATTATGCCATCGAGCAAATAATATCACTCTTATAACTTGTCTAAATTGCTAAACAATTTTAGTATGGTTTAAGTGAACAAAATAATTTAAGTTTACTCGACAAATTACTCAAGTGTATTATGGAGTATTTTCCTTTTTTTTCTTTTTCAGTCGGTATTTTGGTTTGAATTTTTTTCTTAGAGAAAATTGATAAATAATTAAATCAAACTTATATTGTGTGTATATAATTAGAGTTGATATGTATCCCCTTGCAACCACAAGTTTAACAGTGAGTCCTCCCTATAAGCCACTTGAGGCACATCCTGTGATTTACCTACTCAACCAATCCCCAGGGCAGGGGCGGTGGGTGGGGTACACCATTTTCAGAGTTGATATGTATCAATGTGCACACGTACACACACCCAGTATACCCATATGTGTTGGTTTTATTTATTAATAAATATTTAAGTGATTTGTGTGAGTCTCATATACTATAAAAGGAAATGTAAACTTTTCTAAGTTACGCCCAAAATAAAAATACATAAACATTTTTATGGAATAGAGGGAGTATTAGAAATGGGCAGCGAGGTGAACATAACTTAATTTTGTCCTTTCATTGTATTATTTTATTTTATTTTATTTTAATTTTTAAAGTTCAGATAACCTTGCAAATTTTAGCTTTCAGTGTGATATTTATATCTGAATATCAGAATTATAATAATTGGCCTATTTCAGTTATTGGGCTTCTTGATAGTAAATGGATAATAGATTCTCTACTTTAGCCCAATAAATCCAGTGATTATTATTGATATGAAGAGCCTTCTTTTAAATTTCTTGGGCTTTATATTCGGCTTGATTCGATTACTTGGGTCTGGGTTTGCTGCGTTGGGCTTGGCCTGGCCTGGTTCTGATTTGAAAATCCTACTTATTTCTTTTTGGTCTTTTCTTTTCTTTTGCATAAATAAGTTACACCAACTTCGAATTTTTGACGCAATAAGATAATAACTATTGAAGAATATAGAACTCATAGAAACTATTTCGTGTAACCATATGTTAGTAGTAATGTTGATTTGGATATTGTATAGATTATAGTATGATTTTAAAATTCGTGGGCCAACTTTTAGGATGAAGAATCTATGGTTGTTTTGTGAAAAAAATACAGAATTATAGAGCAACAATCTGTCACACACCAGGTTGGCACTACTCTAATCACACACAAAGCGAGAAACAGAGCAGAAGGATAGATTTTCAGCAGCGGAAATTGAAAGACTAAGATGACAGTTTCACAAAAGAAACAAACAAGAACAGTAATAAGAGGGCCAGCCGCCTTAGGGCATCACACAAGAGCAAATAAGAGGGTCAGCCGCCTCAGGACATCAGACAAGAAAAAATAAATAAGAAAGACTCAAACTATTTCACCAGAGCGGTGTCTCCGACGAGAACACCGTACCACCTTTACGAGCCACCAGCCCGTAACTTAACGGGGGCGGATCCCTCGTAGTCTTGTTCACGTAGCAAACACGAATGGGGCAGCCTCCACTCTAAGTTTCAACCTACACACAAAGTGAGAAACATTGGGGGTTAGTAAAGGCACAATCTGAAAAAAAGTTCAGAAAAGAACTATCCGGAAAAATAACAAAACAAATCTGAAATTTTTCTGAACAATATAAAATGAGAGGAGAGACACTTCCCTTCCACAAAATGGAGAGCCCAATCTGACCGGAACCCTAACCCCGGCTGTCAACTCCGGCGGTCAATGGCGGCGGTGGTGGGCGGGCTTTAATATCCGGCTGTGGATAGCAGGCTGGACGGTCAGCAATGGCGTCGCGGCGGTCAACTGCTGGTTTGACCGGAACCCTAGCACCGGCGGCGTCGCTCGCGGTCAGCGTACAAGGGCGGTCGCGATTCCGGCGGCTCCTGGGGAGCGGTGGCACTTGGACGGAACCCTAGCGACTGTGCAGTGGCGGTCGCGGCGGCTCCTGGCGGGACCCAAGCCCTCGTTGATCTCCTCTTTCAGATCGGCTATGCGGTGGCGCTGCGATGGGCTAGGACTGGAACAGCGGCGGTCTTCTCCCCGTCGCGTTCCCGGCGAGCAGCGACTGAGCGCGGACGGCGGGCAGTGTCTGAGCGCGAACGGCGACCTTCGAGCGGTGAGCTGCTGGCGACGGGCGGCGGAGATCCAGGCAGATCCGGAGCAGATCTACGGCGGTCTACTCCCAGTCGCGATTTAGGCGGAGCGACGGTGTACAGGTCGCGACTAAGCACGGTGGAGTCGCGTTTTAAAAGGCTGAAAGCAGTGGCAGCTTCGATCCTTCAGATCCCGGCAGCTGGAAGCAGTGGCGGCTCTGATCCGGCCAAATCGCTACTCAGATCGCGATTCCGACGACGGAAATCCGGCGGCGATCTCCCACCGGCGGCTGACGGTCAGCAGCTTCGGGAGATGGACGGACGAAACCCGCTCTGATACCACTGTTATGCGGATGCGGTCGTCATCGTCGTCCGTGTTCGTCGTCTACGCCTGAGAAGGTGGTCGAGGGATGAACTCCACAGTGCTCAGATTCCCGTTGAACTCACACAAGAATTCAAATCCACGTTCTACCCATTATGGTCACAAATGGGTGATTAAATGAGATCAAAAGTGTAAGGCTATGGGCCAAGACACACTTGGCCCAATACTTTGAGAGATGAAGACTAGCATTTGGGCCAAATGCCCAATGGGCCCAACAAAGCAGAGGAGTTTTTTTCTAAAGCCAGTGAGATTATCAGATGTGAGTAAACTTAAGCCACATATGATGAAAGCCAAATGCAAAGATAATCAAAAGCCGGAAAATTCGGACGAAGAAGAAGAAGAAAAGACATTGAAAATCCCATCAAAGACAACAGAATCGTTAGAGCAACAACAACAGCAACAACAAACAGCGGCATCCAACAACAACAGTAAAAGGAAATCAATGGATGAAGGGCTTTCACCAGAAAGAACAAGGCCCAGATACAATAGTAATGGCCTCACTGTTATGTCTAGTTAATTATTGTGCCAAATTAAGGTTTTTTTTTTTTTTTTTGGGAAAAGAAAATTATTTTATATAGTTTTTTGTAAGGTTAATACAGCTGATGAGAGATATGTACAGGGTAAAAAGGGGTTTGATCTGTACACATATAAAATTTATTAGATAAATTTACACCCAATTTTACATTTCTTAATTAAGGAAATATGTTTTAAAAAAATCTTGTTTTGGGAGGTTTTGATTCAAGTTTACCGGCCTTATTTTTTGTTGGATTGTCTAATGGACACGTGTAGGATTTTGATTGATTTGGGCTGCCAACTCAGGCCCAATTGAAATTGAGGAATTAGGTGTATGAAAACAATAGGAAATGATTGCACATGACTTTCCAGCAGGAGAGAATCTTCACAATTTTTTTTTTACTGTGAAAAAAATGGAAGACTCTCTAAACCGTCCTAAATAAGTAACGTCTCACAAGAGACATTGTCAATATTGAAACTAATTATTTAAAAGGGATTAAAAAAAGAGTAGAAATGAAAATCGCATTAATTCATGAGAAATTAGGTAAATTATTCGACAAGGAATTATACAAAGTAATGTCTCTATTTACATTTTCCTTTTTTATTGTCCCTAAAAGTATTTTACATTTTATTTTTATTAAAAATAGTATTTCCTCTGTCACAATGAGTTCCATTTACTCCCTTCGTCCGCTTTCAAGGATATCATTTTTTTATTTTGGACGTCCGCCTCCAAGGGTCTCATTTCTTTTTTTTATCCACACACATCCTCTAATACAACTAAAAAATGGAACACACCTCCACTAATACAACTACCCACTACACATTAAATAACAATACTCTTTAATCTCCGTACCCAAAAGCAAATGACACCCTTGAATCCGGACTGAAGGAGTACTTTTTTACACTTGGATTAAGGAATACTGATCCCTCCATCCCGCGTAAGAGGGTCTTTTACTTTTTTGCACTTAAATTAAGGAGTATTATTATTTAATATGTAATGGGTAGTTGTATTAGTGAGATTGTGGTCCCCATTTTTTAATTATATTAGAGGGGGTGTAGGTCCCATGTGTGTAAAAAAGGAAAGGGGACCCTTTAGGTGGGACGACCAAAATGAAAAAAATACCCTCTTTGAATGGGACGAAGGGAGTATAATTATTATTTAATGTGTAGTGGTTAGTTGTATTAGTGGGTATGTGAGTCCTATATTTTAATTTTATTAGTAGGTGTGTGTGGGTCTCATATATGTAAAAAGAGAAATGAGATCATTAGGGGCGGACAGTTGGACACCAAAATGAAAAAATAACTCTTTGTAGCTGACGGAGGGAGTAAAAGATACTACCTCCGAACCATTATAATGATTACATTTTCCTTCTTAAAATATGAGATCCACATAAAACAATTAAAAATCTTTATAACACTCACCTACAATACTAATACACCTACTTACTATACATTAAAATATTATTTCTCTCACCTTATTATATATTAAAATACTATATTTCTTAATTTTCGTGTAAAAATCAAATATAATTATAGAACAGAATGGAGGAAGTATAATATAATAATAAAACTTTTACACACGAGTCACATGACATCCCAACATAATACATACTTTTTCACATACCTCAATAACTTTACACACTTTTTTTAAATTAAATTAATTAAAATATTTCTTGCTTTCTAACTTTATATAGTACTCCTAGTATATAATTTTTTCTTCTTAAATTCCAACAAAAATACGTGATATACAATGAAGACGGAGGGAGTAGTAACGATTATATACACAAGTTAAGAAGAAAAAACTTTTGGCAGAATACGTAAGAAATATAGTATATATGGATTTTTTTGGATAATTTAAATAAATAAATTGAATGATATAGTTCACTTTAATTAAATTTTACTATATAAAAATAAGGTGATATTTTATAATATTATATTATGAATTGGTCTTTTATATTTCTGGAGTACACCATACGCTCGTACTCTTTAATATTAAATTGTATAATTTAAAACTAAAGAGTATGGGTCCGGGAACACATAAGTTTTTACTTTATACTATCTCTGTCTCAAGTATTTTTATCCGCTTTTCAAAAATATACTATAAATTTTATCTACTTATTACACTTTATTCATCACTCACAATATATTACTTTTTTTACATTTTATTCATTATTCCCAACAACTTAATTTACTTTTTTTTCAAAATTAGCAATTTATGTTTACTTTATCTTACACTATATATTTAAAAAAAAACACTTTTCAATCTTTTACAAATGGATAAAAATATCCGTGACGAAGGAAATAATATTGTAAAAATATGATATTATACCTTGTTTTTATTTATTTCAGTTGTGCAAATTATATTTTGAGATAGATGAAAAGAAAAAATATGCAAGTATTTTATGAAAGATTTAAGTATTGTGTGATTGTATGCATACAAATTTGATTATTATTTCAATATTCTATACTCGGAACAAATCTGAGTAGGATGAAATTCAATTGTGTATAAGTTCTAGTGTTTAATTTTTAAGTTACATATATTTTTTTTTTGTCAAAATTATGAGAGTAGTTGGCATCAATGCAGTCATGAACAAGCATCTTTATTCAAAGTTGGCACATCTTCCGAGGAATAAGTACAATATTAATTTTAATATGTGTTAAATTAATATACTTCATTTTAATTATGAGAATCTTATATTAAAATATAAAGAAAAAGAAAAAAAAATCTCTAATGAATTTTGAATGAGACAAGGAAGCAACGATAAAGAAAACGGTTTTGAGTGATTAAACTAAAAATATAAATTAAACTTTTTCGAATATTATAGAATATTGATGAAATAAAATGGTGTGACAATAAAAATTATAAGTTAATGCATTTTTTTTTAAATGACAACTATTTCAGCACTATTGGATAAACATGAAGAAAATCTATATATCTAGGTTGGTCCACTAATTAAATAATTACAACTTTAGTGAGAAACATAAGCAAGATAATATATAAAATTAAACTTACCGAAAGTGGGATTATCTAGTAATTTATAAGCTCAATAATAAAAATTTCGCAAAAATAATTGAATTTATAAGAATATAGGAAAATTTTAAATTTATTTATTACAAAATTTCTAAAAGAGTACTACTACTATGTATACGCTTATTGGATTTTTTAATATTTTCTGTTTATTAAAATCTTGAAAATTAATCGACATTGGGTGGAGTTACAATTTAATTAATTAAATTAAAAAGTTGATACCTAGATTAATTTTAATAGTAAATTAAAATAATATGTCACCAAATAATTTGATTATTTAATTAAACTTAATTAGATTACGACAATTACAAACAGCTCTGACGTGACTAATTATTATAATTCTTGGATGGGTTTTTTCTTTTGGGTTTATTTTATTAATTTGATCAATGAACCATCACTAGTCCAAGCCCAATATATTGTAAAGTCCAAAAATATTTTTAAAATAAAATAAAGAGTTCAACTACGCTTTATTTGGATGATTCTAACTGTAAGATTAAACTTTTTAATCTTTACCATTAATCAAATAAAATAATTATATATATAAATATATATATTATATAAACCTACATACTTCCCATATTTTAAGCCTTTAAATCCTTGATGCACCGATTAATCAGTTTCAATTCTAAAATAAAATAAACAAATATTTGATTATATAAATAAAGACAGAGTACTTATATTGCGATATTGTGAGCTCAAATAACGGAGAAAATATACAATATTGTTGCACGTGGGATGGACTTTCTCACATCATTAAGAAAATAATTGTAATTTTAAAGGTGATTCTGAATGCATTTGATACATTGTGGCAAAATTTATAAATTTAAATAATTAAGCAAGAGAATTTCTTCTACTGCTTATTAGAAATAAATAAATAAATAAAATATTTAATAAGTTAAAATAATTTCACTATAATCTAACTTCCAGTCAATTTTGCTGCGTTAAGCTCGCGGCAGTTAGTTAAGTTTAGCGATATCCAAGCAACAAAATAAGATTTGTATGTATCTTATAAGCATGTGTATATATCATAATGGATTACTAGTCGTATCTATCTCAATTTCATTATCGAAATCGAGGAAAACATTTGACGAACCCAACAGATTACAGGTGAAAACGTCAAGAAGATGTGTATTATCATTCTAAGATTTTGATTTATTTGTTATCTTGTTTCTTTAACGTTCACGTGCAATTGCATGTGTATTCTGTTAGGATTTATGTAGGCAATGGCTTTAATTTGAATTAATCTATCTTATGCTGTGATCATTATCTAAGTTTGAAGAGTTATCCAATTGGCGATGTTGGTTGAAGATGGAGATTGTTGTTCTTATCATCTTGTTTATGATCCATGGATTTGATTTGAAGTAGTTTTTGTACTTATGTGTTGGTTAAAAATCTGTTGTGAATTGGGTATACTGTATACAATATCTTGATTATATGAGTTGAATTTGGATGCGCATTAAGTGTTTGTTGGAATGCTTCACTCATATTCTCTCACTTGAGGGAATATAATTGTCATATGGCAATACATGTTTGTGAGAGAGTGGTGTTAATACTGCAAAGAGACGGATTGTGGGACGTGTTTGTGAAGTGTTCCTTCTCTTCTAATGTGGTGTTCTCTTGAAAGAATGTTAACCCTGTTTGTTTTTGTTTAAGTTTAGTGGTGCTGCTAACTACATCCTTGAGTTGATGAGTAATTTGAGGTGATTTTGAGTTCTTGGATTGATGACAAACACTAAATCTGCTTTACTTGCAATTCAGCTGTTTTGCCATTGCATAGAGCCCTGCTAATTGTATAAATCTTGTTGCGGGTACTTGCGAATGCGAAATGTCTTACGGAGAAGTTAGAACGATTTCACTTGAGGAAATACAACGGGTAAACTTTCTTGCCTAGTTCTTTATATTTCTTGTTTTATGTGTGTTGCTCTGTATTTGAGATGGTCTCTTATATTTTCCGAAAATGTTTTATTTGGAATGAATGCTAAGCATTAAGCATGATATTTAATTGTTCCTATATATGGACTTGGCATGACTAGAGTCCTCTCCAAAAAAGGGGAAAGTATTGTTTAGTTGATACTTTTACAAGATTATTTATGTATATTTAAACTGTGGTGTTAATGAATATACAAGAGTAAGAATGGATAATATATTTCTAAATTTTATGTGATTTATCCTGATATTATAGCTGAACCTTGTCTTTTCTTACTGGTGTCAGGTTCAAGATCTTATAGAAATGTGTCTTCAAAATTACCAGGACCCGGCCGAAATTGCGACAACTCTATATCAAAGTGCAAAGATCGAGCCTCTTTTAACTGAACTTCGTAATACATCCTTCTTTTCGCCATATGATATATATTACATATAGATTTGAAGTAAACAGTGAAGATTCTCCTTTTAATTTTGTGAATAGATCTTTGTGTTTATAGTAAACATAATACTGTATCAAGATTAATAAGCCCATGAGTAACAAATATTCCCTCTGTCACGGAGAATGGTTACAAAGGAACTATGAACTGTTCTCAAGGACGGAGGGAGTAACTATTTTGACTTTGTATATATAAATTACTTCACAGAATTATTTCAGTTATAATGCTTCCCAAACTCTTTTAATGATTTTTCTGCTATTAATGATATATTTTGATTTAGTATTAGATATTTTTTGTTCATTTCGTACATAGTTTTATTTTCTACTTCTTGAGGAGACATCATATGCTGATATATTCGTCATCATATAAAAATAGATCATACTGCTGAAACTGAAGAGGATGCACCAATGATATCCTCATCTTTTCTCTGACTTGCATGTTCAAAGCTAATGAAATGAACTGTGCAACTTTTCAGTGTTGAGAAAACTTGAAGAAGATAATCAGGACTTTTTCACAGCATATCGTGAGAGGTTAGTGGTAAGGGACCAGATATTGCGATTCAATGAGTTGCTTGAGATACAGGTTGAGCTAATGAACCAAATGAGTCAGAAAAGTCCTGTTTCTACTCCGTTGTTCAATGGATTGCCGACACTTTCAAGTAAGTTTTTTTTTTTAATATATTTTGAAATATTTTGCTCTTGCCCGAAGTGACCCGAGTTCCTGCAAATGACACCGTTGATCGATTTATTGAAATAAAATTTACTCATGCATGTGTAGTTTGTACTCGCGGTTTTAATTAGATAACCATTTATCAAACAATCTATAATCTGAACCACATTTTTTTTTTTGGGATTTAATATCTAAAATAAACTCATTGAATAGAAGACCATTCCATGAAGCAAATAAAAAAAAAAACAAAGAAAATAAAATATGCTTTATTAGTAGTTAGGTATCAACTATGAACGGAAATGTAACGTTTTATGTTTCAAATTGGCAGTGAACAGCTACTCAGCTTATCAAAACCAGAAACCTAGTGTACCATCTGTAAATACAGAAAACATGCACCATACGATCGGTGTGATGCCTAACTGTTGTGCTAATGGAACATGCTTTCAACAAGAAAGCATGCAAGTAGCGGTTGGTATGGCGGTTCATAATCGAAGGGTCAACGTGCCTATGAACATGTCACTGGCTCACAGCTCAGACGAAGGTATCATGAACGGATTCAGAGGGCAGATGATGGGACCAGATTGCTATGCATGTGATCCCCCAGTTATGTCTGGTGCAGTCCAAAGACTTCCCGAATGTTGTAATGTAATTAATGAAGCACAATTTTGTCCTCCTTGTTGTGGACAATTGAGCTGCTCACAGTCTTTCAGTGACACTATGTTGGAGCCAGAACTGATCTCATTGGCCCAGTTGGAACAAATGAATCAAAGCTTTGGCTTACCAGACTTGACAGATGAGATTCATAATAACACTGGTTAGCTCTCTCTCTCTCTTTCTCTATCCAAAAAACTAAAAAAGAACCACAAAAACAAAATAAAATGGAAGAATTTGAGTGTGTTATCTATGCTTGAACATAAGGTCTTCATTACATGCTATGAAGTGTATTTCACTTTATTTCTTCAGATATGCAGTTTGGCTATCCTTTCCTGGGAAGTAATGACCATTTGGGCTCTCATCATATAAGGCAACGAGGACATGGTATGGATTCGACATTCCACACGTCTTATATGACAGGTCGATGCATTCGTTAATGCTTTTGTTTCGCTTTGGAGCAGACATTGGGAGGCCAGAAACTATGTCGGAAAGCTTCAGTTATGAGAGTTTTGCAAGCAATTGATGCAACGGTATCCGTCTGTCACCCTTCATTAATCTTGCATTTTCATGGATTTTGCAGCTTAGTTTGGAAGAACTTTTGTAAATAGTTTGAATTTCAAACCAATTGATATTTCATCAGTTGATTTTCACTGGGATAATCAAATCATGGGATTAGCCAGATTTATCTCTGTGGATTTTTTTGAATACTATCGATATGAATTTTTTGAATATTATCGATATGATTTTGCCATGATTCTTGATTCAAACCGAATATCTATGCTGGAATTAAATCGTGTTCTTGATTTCTTGTGGTTTCCATGTTACTACGTAAATATAAAATCATGTACGATTATTTGTATGTATACGAGGTAATTAATTAAAATGTTTGAATTTAAGCTGATTATTCATGAGATGCTCTTACACGAAATATCCTCTAATTTATTTATTTATTTTAAAAACCACCGTACACATTTTTAATGCAATTATTCATTATATATAAAATAATACTTCTCCGTACCAAGAATACTTGCACATTTTTTATTTTGTTCTATTTCAAGAATAATTGCACACACTAATTTTAAAAATAATACTCCCTCCGTCCCGGAAAAGTTTGTATAATTTTTTTTTGGCACGGAGATTAAGGAGTATAATAATTTAATATAAAGTGAATTAAAGTGAAGTGAGATAAATAATATTTAATGTGTAGTGGGTAGTTGTATTAGAGGTGATGTGTATGGCCCATGAGAATAGATTAATTGTTTTTGTGTGTCCCATGTATTAAAAAGGAAATGTATCAACTTTAGTGGGACAAACCAAAAAGGAAAGTGTGTCAACTTCTATGGAGGGAGTATAAAATATCCATAATTTTACAATATTACAAAAATGTCACTTCTTCTTACAAACAATCTAGTTAAAATAAACTACTATATCATACACTTTATTTTATTAAATTACCCGAAATACACATTTCCTTTCTTAAATTATTACTAACAAAAAATTATTTTTCTACTCCCTCCGTCCCAGGTATTTTTACCTGTTTGTACGGGCACGGAGATTAAGATGTTTTATTTTTTTAATATAAAATGTAAGAGAAAGTAGGGATAAATTAGTAATTTAAAAAGAAAAGGTGAATAAAGTTATTGAGAATAATGAATAAAGTGTAAAAAAATAATTAAAGTTGTTGGGATTGTAAAAAGTAAGTAATAAAATATTATATATTTTTGCCAAAAATGGAATGGGTAAAAATACGTGGGACACCCCAAAATGGAAAGTGGGTAAAAATACGTGGGACGGAGGGAGTATTATTTTTAAACCAACATATTTGGATGATATTTCACACCTCACTTATAGCCAAACATAACCAAGCTTCGCTTGAAGAGGTCTTACGTAATTTTCTTAAACACACATGGAACTCTATCTAATTCAATGTTATTTCAACCAAAATTAAACCAATTATCCAATTTATTGTACCAGTGACTAAAATTCAAAACATTGGTAAAGTTCTTTAATTTCATTAATTCGATCGATTTTCACATAAATTGAAGCATTTCTTCCGATGTTCTTCCTTCGCTTGAAGTGAGAACAATGGTGAGGGGAAGTTGTGAGTGGTGTTTATAGTTTGGCTATCTTGTGAATGATGTCTAAATCTTGAATTTCTTAAGAATGTTAGAATAAATTAAAGGATAAATTACCAAAACCTCTCTCAAGTTTGTTCAAACTATCAAATAAACTCGTGATTTGAAAAATTATCAATTACCCCCTTTAACTTGTTTTTAATTTGAACATTAATAAAAATACATTTTTTCTTTAAATAAAGAAGGATGAAAATGATATCAAGACCCATATATTTAACATTGTATTTTTAAATTATTTTTTTTAAAAAAAATATTTTATAAAGGGGATAATTGATAATTTTTCAAATCACGGAATTTATTCGGTAATTTGAACAAACCTCGAGAGGATTTTAGTAATTTAACCTAAATTAAAAGTAGATTAGTCCAGTTTTGAATTTTTATTGGAATATAGGAGTATTTAGTAATATGTGCATATTATATTGTATTTGGGGTAAGCTAACTAATTTTGGGTATATGAATAGTTGCTCTCTAAATAAAATTTTGTATAATCAAAAATATTTTTTTTTAAAAAAATAAAGAGTACTGTAGATAATATTTGCAAAATAATTACCTTCGGCTTAAAAAGCCAATAACACATATTTTTGTAAATAAAAGCTGGTCCATGCCAACCTATTAGAATAAGCTCATAACTTACTACCTTTGATATTTTTTCCACGTTTACTATTTTACTATTTCACGTGAACTATTTAAATGAGAGTATCGAGAGACATGGATATATTGTATGAAAAATTGTGATAGGATAGATTTATCATTTAAGTTTGAGTATTATATAATTAAAGGATTTTTATTTATTAATAGTAATGTATTTTTATAATAAAACATATAAGTCCTACAATCATATTTTAATATATCATTTATCATATTTAAAAAAATATACTCCCTCCGTCCTACGTATTTTTACACACTTTCCATTTTGGGATGTCCCATGTATTTTTACTCATTTCATTCATAATAAAAATACATAATATTTTATTACATACTTTTTATAATCCCAACAACTTTATTTAATTTTTCTTTTTAAATTACTAATTTATTCATACTTTTTCCTACATTATATATTAAAAAATAAAATGTTTTAATCTCCATGCCCGTACAAACAGGTAAAAATACCTGGACCGAGGAAGTATTTTACTTATATAAAAATAATAATAATATTTTTATAATAAACCGAATTATCTCACAACTCATCATATTGATAGTCTCACAATTAACTTTTTCTATAAACAAACTTCAGTAATTGCTTACACAACAATTAATAAAAGGAACTCATACATGTGCAAAGTAGATAAAGTTGCTGGTGCAAGTACAACATCATTACAAAGGACGAGCCCATAAAATACATGTGATTTTTTTCAATTCTTTTTTTTTAAAATTAGGAGACAAGAAATGAGTGAACATAATAATAATAATAATAATAATAATAATAATAATAATAATAATAATAATAATAATAATAATAATAATAATTACATATATAGAAGCCATTCGAGATGAATGTGGCCGGCCAGGAATGGTGCATCAATCTTTACAAAAAAGTGTTTAACCCAATGAAACATTAATGCTCCTAAAGGATTACAGACAAACAAATCTTACAATCATGAGAATCTATTCTATTCTATGGAAGATATGTAGAAACAGTTCAACTCCACATCCCTGCTTACCTGCAAATTTTCCATTTAAAACCCATGTCACATCCAAAACCACTACTCCCAATTGCACACCTTTTCCACACTCACTTTTTTGATGAATTTTAAAATTTTTAGTTTTCTATTCTTTTTCCACCCAATTTTCAAAAGTGGCAGTTAGTGATGATGAAAGACTGTTATTGTCCTAGATGAGAGAGAGAGAGAGAGAGAGAGACCTTGGCTTTGAGCTTCTGGTTCTTCTAGTAGAGGTGGCAGAATGAATATTTTGAGACCTTGTGGAGCTTTTCTTTATTCTGGACTTAGAAGCATCTGCAACAACACATTATTTAGCATAATTCCATAAAACTGTCTGTAATTGCAGCAGAGATTTTAATTTCTAATTTGTTAGATATATAAGCTAGAAAGTCCTAACTTCACCCAAAACTATGACCGAAAGTGAAGGGTTGATCTCCACTTATATGCCCTTCCACACTAGTGTATGGAACCGAGGTGGAATATCATATCAATCCATTCCCCTTCCGAACCAGACGAGGGATAGCATAAAAATCCATCCCCCTTCATACCGAACGTCCACAAACGGAACACTCCGAATGACAACGCACATTCCAAGGCCCACAACTCAATGGTGTCAACCCCCCTCGGGCCCACATCCGAGGTGACAACCCCTGGGCCCATCATCGGGTAGCCCGTTCCTGTGGCCAGTTCGGATCCAATAAGTTGGACCAAATTGTTAGACACATAAGATTGGGAGCCCTAACTTCACCCACAACCATGGTTGAAGATGAAGGGTTATCCCCACTTTATGCCCTTCCACACTTCCCTGTGGAACTGATATAGGATATCATAACATAATCTATGTTACCTCTCAGACGAAGATGAGATAATTGAACTTCATTGTCACCCAGTTCCGATTCTGTCACCTCACTACAAGCATCTGAGCTTGTTCTTGATTTTGTTGCTTTTGATGATTTTGAATACAAGATTTTAGTGTCCTCCCCTGACTTATCAGTATCATCTTCATTCGATCCATTTTCTACCAGAGATCACTCATCATTTTAATAGATGACATTAACAAATTTATGAAAAAATGAAAACAAAAATAAAAACTAGTGCTCCACAATGATGTTCAAAGTGAGGCCATGAATTAAACTTGTAAATAATTAACCAACATGAAATCAAATTCTGGTAAAATAAAAACTAGAGGAAAACTAATTCTGGTAAAACTTGACATACCTTCAGTGATTTCAGAATCTCCACTCTCCTCTACCTCCTCTTTGGTTGCCAAAAAGTTTCCTATGTTGTCAACGTTTTGTTGATGTGCTTTAGCATTCTTCTCAGTAAGTACTTGCTCTTTCTTTTCATCATGGTACTTACTGATCTTTTCCTCAAACTCTTCGATGGTCGACTTCAAATCTGGTTTGGCAAATTTCTTTGCCTGGGAGTATATATGGAAAAAATATGAGTAGAAATTCTCCGTGTGTAATATCATGGATTTTAATACTGGGAGTGAGGATCCATCACAGATCAGTACCTTATTAATTATATTTCGAAAATGATCCATTACAATGTCCTCGGATAAGACATGCTCATATGACTTAAAGGACTCCATAAGCCTCCTCATGCTCTTCTCAGTAAATGCTAGCTGAGAGAGGCAGTAAGAAATATACTCCCACTGCTTGACATCTGCATCAAAAGCATAATTTAGAAGAAGCACCATTAGTCATCATTCATTGACATCCATAACTGACGAACAAATAATCAGGCCAGCTAGCATATTGTAAAGCGAATGAAGTGAGCAATACCTGAGACACCAGTGAATCTATTGCATAGCTTGTCAACAAGCGATTCCATTTGCTTATCCTGTAAATGTACAAAAGGTTCACCAAACGACACTCAAGAATCAGATTGTATTGTAAAAGACTAATCTACGCCTTAGCACCTTCTTGATGGAACCAATCAAAAATTGCATAATGTTGCAGAAAGACTCTCCCTCCAAGTTCTGGCAGGACAGTTTGCCCAGTATATCCGGAAGTAGATTATAAATAGGGTTGCTTCCTACAAGAAAAATGTAATATTTCAATCAGTCTTCTTAAGTTAAAAAGTCATTATAGAAGAGAGAAAGTTTACATGCAAAACATTATACATCTCACCTTTCTTAGAAAGTTCATGAAAGAACAGTCTGACTAAATTCGATATCCTTTCGTCTTCATCTTCTAATCTGATAGCCATTTCATTTATGTATCCTTTTACCTGAATATTAGGACAATATCAATACATACACTAAATCAAAGTAAAGGAGAAGGGGAGATCAATCATGTCCTCAAACCTTCATCATGTCATTTAAAATAAGGTGAGAGAGAACCAACACAGCATTCTTTCTCACAGATACTGATTGATCACGAAGACGTGCATACATGTTTTCTGTCCATGGCTCTAGTAGGTTAGGAAAGCGAACAGCCAGATCTCCAAGAGCTATGGTGCAATTTGAACGGACAGTTTCTGATGGTGCATTCTCCACAACAGTGAAAAGTAGTTGGAGATTTGACTCACTAAGATTTAAGAAAGATGAATGACAAAAATTGGATCATGCTGTATTTGGACAGAAGACATCCTAATGAGCATTCACTGAGTCATTTACTTACCAGAATTTCGCATCAATTATCATTAATCGACATAAGGCAAGCATTCCAGATGCCTGCAATGTAGGATACTGAAACAAAGGCAGAACTAACATTAGTTCATCTAGTAAGTGTTGTCATAAGTAAAATCAGCTAATGATGTTCACAAGGGAAATAAATTGAGAATCAAAATTGGTTTATTTGTCGCCAATTTTTTTTTCTCCTGGGATGCATTTATCTAGTTTGAGGTCAAGCATCATCTGTATTACCTTTTCCAATCCCTATCATAGATATAGTGAGAATAATCTATGGTAACACGAAATTAAGAAGTAGGGAAATCACCTTCTGCATTAAACTGAAGTTCCTACACAATTTTGATAAAAATGGTGCGCAGTTCCCAATCAAGTTCTTCCCAGCACTACCATCAGATACAATTTCTTTCTCTGCTCTTTCAGCTAGGTTATCTAGCATTGCATCCTCAGAAGCTGCAATGCCTAATTCTGAATTAATACCCTCATCCTGCACGAAATAAACAAGAGGAAATACAACAAAAAAATTTAGAACAAGTGGTGAAATTAGAACTTCACTCGTAGCTTGAAACACCAATATCAGAAACATTTAAACCTTTTGTGTATCAGATGGTTTATCCACATCATGTTTCTTGTTCTCTGCAGCCATTTTCTCTTTCTTGGCTTTTTCTTTCTGAATCTTCCTAACACAAGATTCAATATAAACCAATTGGTTCATGGCAACATAACTGATAACAAACAGATATCTACTAAGCTTTGCAACTTGAACATTGGTAAGGGCATTGGAGCTGCCAGTTTCCATGTCACGTTGCAATTCACTTCCTTCACTGGAATCAAATACAGACTTGAGAGATTTTTTCACCAGATCTGCAGCTATAGATTCAGGAGTAGGATGAATACTGAAAAGAGCAGCTATTGCTCTATCTGCAACAGCGTACCAAATGTTTTCTGGAAGTGAAAAGCCACAAACCAAATGTTCCAAAATACTAAATACACGATTTCCACTAGTTGACAACAACTTTTTTTTGTCTTCTTCAGACAGTGTCTGAAGTGCGAGGCATGCTGTCCTAGCAAGCAGCGTTTCCACTTTTGCCCAACGGCCAAATCCAATATCAACAATGTCTTGTAGGTGAGAACTGAGAATTGAGGGAGAAGATTTCGCAGCCATGCACAGCACAGATAAAGCTCCACGACTTTGCTGAGCAATAGTTCCGTTGATATTGAAACAAAAGAAATCCCAAAGAGCTGATAACTGGACAGGTAAAACAAGAGACGTGATTAAAAATAAAATAAAAAAAGTCAATCTGTTGATAGACTGCTCAGAGGCGAATTCTTGGATACTGAAATATACATCTGAATAAGATTGTTGCCTTTTTCATTTAGGAGCTTACCATAGTAGCAGTTATATCACCTTTGGATACGAGGGCACCGAGGATGAACTCCAAAGCTGCAAGATCTCCAATATTTGAATCTATAGCAAGATTCAAGAGATTCCTAGCAGTTTCTACAGGGTTCTTCCTTAAATATATTGTCATAAAAGCATTCTCAACAGCCTCACAAATTGATTTGTCTTGAGAAAATACCTGTTGAGCAATCAGGGAAGTTTGGAGATCTCATAATCCTAATCAAAGAATCTCATGAATAAAAGATGTACAGAGAGGGAAGGGGTATTGGCAAGAAAATAAGTGAATCATGCTTCACAAATCAAAGGGATGATGACAATGAGACATTACCAAAGGAAGCATCTTGCGGAGACAGTTTTCTGATTTATCAATTTGAAATTGTCTGCATCTCATGAGCAAAAGAATAGTATTTTCCACATCACTCGAAGATGACGAGGCCATCAATTGAACAAGTGTAGGCATGATGGAAGAAATACAATTTGAGAATCTCAAGCCAGCCTCCAATGAAGCAACCAAGGTTCGAGTTTGCTCTATATTCCCAACATCTGGTACAGAAATACCGACCCGAAGTGTCTCATCGTCTGCATGTGGCAAGCAGCTATCAGTCAAACTCTCCTGAGTTTTGGGGTCACTTTCAATCTCTTCATCTTCAACCCCGCTAACTTCACCAGAGACGTCATTATCTGAGTTTTCAGGGGGGCAATTTGGCGCTAGCTCATTCAACTTCTTTTTGTACTGCTCTAAGGTCGCCTCAAAAGAAGCTGCTCTAAGTTGGGGACCAAAAGGATTGTGCTGCAGCATCATGATAAGTAGATTTAGAGCTGACTTTCTGACTATTGCACTCTTATCTTCCAACCTCCCAGAAGCCACTGCTGCAACCTCATTCCACAAACCAATTGAGATAGAATGCTCCTCACATAGTTCAGCCCAGACTTGAAGAACCCGACTCCTAGTATAAGCTGATACATCACGACAGCGCTCCAACAAGATTTCCAACATTGCCTGTTTTGTCCGAAGACGTGTAGATTTTGAACTAACTTCACCTTCGATATCATTAAAGGCCTTTGCAATTAGCTTACCCAACACACCGACAAGTGCATTCCTGATCTTGTAAGACTCCCCACCAAAATGAGGGACCAATAACCCAATATTAATTGAAAGCAGCTTGGGCAATCGATCAGCTAGCTCTACGAGAAACCGCCCAATGTTTTCAGCACCAACAATATCTTTAACATAGTCTTTTGGACTTGCTCTCCCGATTTCCCGGATAAGGGAAGTAGCCATGCTTCCATCAGAATATTTCTTTTCAGCTCCAGCAACAGCATCAGCCAAATGGGTGACAACATAATCATATTTATGAATCAGGTGCAAGATGGAAGCACTTGATTGAGATATATAGTGGTACTTAGTGGCACAAGATCCAATTATACGGCATAAAGCATCTTTTGCATCAGGATCCTTTAGCAGCAACGCATTCTCGAACAACAAGAATGCATTTCTACAAACAATGTTTCAATCAGATGTTATCATCACTAGGGAATTTCTAAAACAAAACAGGAACTGCTTTTCAACTTACTTGACTATGTAGGACAAATAATTTTCATCTGGGTCACAAGAACCAAAGAGTAACGAGAGGTTGACCTCTAAAGAATTGGCAATTAAATTCAGTATTCTGTTCCTCTGAGCTTGCCAGTTCCATGAGTTCACAGGCTGTTTCTTCCTATTAGAGGCCATCACCTAGACCATTAACACGAGATTATCAGCCTAGCCCCGGTAAGCAGAAATCAAAATCAAGTTTCTCTTAACAAAACCAATAATTTTTAAGAACAAACGCTTATGTTTATCGTGGTGCAAGTAGGTACAGTGTAACAAGCATGATTGATAATTACTTAACAAAGTTGCGCGCCTAGTTCTAGTTCATCCACGGTGCTGTATGAACCCATAATCAGAAAAACATTCACTAGTGTGAGCATAATTAGCATTGTCAACAATTTAAAAGTTATCTTCACTATCAGCAAATTACTCATAACACGGACGAAAAGAAATACTAATTATATAAAGAAAAAGTACTAATTAAATCCATGTACTAGAAGAAATGTTACCTTTGTAGCATTATTGACAGCGCTGGAGCTGGATTCCTCCACAACCACAATATGCATAAGAAAAAAAGAGTAAATCTTAAGCGCGTTACGATGAGATGCCACTCTATCAGGATCCAACTGTTCATCGACATGCTCACTGGTCTCATCATTTCCACTATCCCGTGAAAGAGACCTACGTGAGAGTGAATCGACATTCGGTAACAAAACACTCAGATTGGACCTCAACGACTCCACAAAATTGAACTTGCACCCAGGACTGAGAGTAGTGAAACCCTTCACCAAAGAGTACACACGATCGAAAATCTCCTGCTCTTCTACACAGAATAGCTCCTTATCCGACAAATCAAAGGATAATCCTGTCAGAAATTGGAAAAAAACGTCAAAATGGGGGAAATTACACAATGGTGAACGAGGCAATGCCGGAGGAACTGACCCTTCACGAATTCTTCGAGCTCCGGTGTCCGGAGAGAGGATATCGGAAAGGGGTTCTGAACTGTGAGGCGTGCATAGTCGGATTCGTTGTCTTCCTCGAGGGAGGTTAGAGTTTGAGGGAAGATGAAAGGCGGAGCCATGGTAAGTGTGTGTGTGTGAGAGAGAGAGAGAGAGAGAGAGGGGAGAGAGAAAGTTTTTTGAAATTAAAACCTGAAGTTCTGAAAGCGGGAAAATTCGGAAAATTTCAGGATTTTAAGCCCATTCTTCATGATGGGCTTGAAAAGTTAACCCATTGGGCTTTGAGTTAATTCTTAAATGTTTGGCCCAAATTTCTAGTCTTCTAGAAGATGATCGGACTTTGCAGACTAAAAAACTTCGGGGTGCAAAATATAATTTTAAGGAAAGTAGGGGCACTTTTCTAATTAAAGAAACGTCTTTGTCGGGAAGAATGACTTCTTGTCCCTGTTCATAGATTTGACCCCCCAATGCATAATTAATTCTCCAAACTTACCTATTATTCGTGAAATATACTCCCTGTAATTTTCTTTTTTTTCTCTGTTTATGGTGAAAATAATTGGTGGAGTGTATTCTTTCTGAAGAAATCATTGAACTAAGTAAGGAAAATTCTCGCAATCCATTCGTCGAATTAAGAGATTTGGTTATGGGGTTTTGACCGATTCTCTTCCGGCAGGTTAAATATCTTGAAAATTATCGAAATCAACCCAATGAAAATTCTGGGTTGACTTCAACAAAGTGGTTAAAATTTGATGATTAGCGAAGGTCGATTCACTGATGAGGATTTTCTAAATCGGCGATTGAATTGGCCAATTGGGGTTTTTTTTTGGTGTTGAGGTGTTGTGAAGAGAGAGAGAGAGGAATTGGGGAATTAGGGTTTTAGAGAGAGAAAATGGCGGTGCCGTGGAGCATGAGTCTGTGGGTGGCGAGAATGATATGGCTGGCGTTGAGTGGTTGGGTGGTGTCTTGCCTCACCGTCGCCGACGAGATTGCCGGCTCGCTGCGAACCGGAGATATCGGTCCGTTTCATGCTGATTGACTGCGAACCGGTTTGTTTCCATCTTGATTAACGTAAAAGAAACTCTGTAAATCAATGTTGAGTAGATTCATCTGGTTTGCACCAGTTTTACTTACTTCTATTGGAATTTTTTTCTTTTTTTGAGTTGTTAATGGGAATAGAGGTGTGTTTGTTGATGAATGTTGATGATGAGAAATAGTAAATCACTGATTACTAATCTGTCTTCATGTGTGGTTTGCTGTAAATATCTCTGTTTTTATGATGAATTCTTGTGTTTGGAAGCTTGGATAGTCTTGAAAACACACACACACACTCTCTCTCTCTCTCTTCTCAGTTTTCATTGTTATTTGAGCTTTAATTTGTTATGTTAATTGTTTAGGATTCCAATTCATGTTAAAATCAATCTATTGATCCAATTTCATCTGTTATTCTTTCTTCACGAGTTTATGCATTACAAGGATTTTGATCAGTTGTTCTCATCGGAGCAAGTTGTGGGAGACAATTTAAATTCTTGCCTAATGCATTTTTTTTTTTTTGCTGAAATAATTACTCCGCAAGAGCGAGGGAGTGCTTGTTTCACTTCTAGTTAATATTTCTCAATGCACTTTGAAAATGGTTAAAAATAAAAGACATCACACACTAATTGAATTTATATACTACTAAGCTTTATTATCTTTCAAGAGAAGTAATATAAAGGGGCTGGTAGGATGCAAATCCAAGAGGAGATGGGTTCCTTAAAACTAATAAAATTTAAGAGAATTTTAATAAGTACACTTTGTTAATCATTTATAAATTATAAGAGACAATCTTATGTGACGCCGTTTTATCATTTTTATTTTAAACATTAGTATTATTTTTTATTTTTTTTATAAATTGTGTCTAAAATAGTTCACAGTATCATTATTAATTTTCATCAATTGAATATCAACTTTCATTATGTAGTAGTATAAGTTATTACCTTGTCGTTCGTCTCACAAAAATCACTTCATGAAATGTTATCGTACAAGTTTTTGTTCATTTATAAACTACATTAATTTGCGTATAAACTCAATTGAACCAAAACTCTCTAGATGATATTTTATGATATACTAAACATTACTACTCCATATTAGAAAAACTTCGTCTACTTCCTAACTAATATATTTCTAATTGAATTAGCCAAAGCATTTCAGTTTTATCTAAATTATACAACTAATATTTTTAATTTTATTTTTTTTTAACTCAAAGCTCGTATATAACTAAAGAAGAGAGTAATATTTTACTTTTAAGAGTGATGTTATTGCATTCTAGTAATTTTTACAGGTAAAAAGTGGTATTAAAAGTGATACACGAAAAAATAATATCATTTCATTTCTATAAACGCACTCGTTTCCAGACTTCCATTACTCCAGCTTCTTATTGTACAAAATATGATTGGAAGTGCTTGACGTCTTCCTCAAATGAGAGTCTTTGCTCCCGTGAGACAGTTTCTCGTTAGTTTTTGTTACACCACTGGCGTACTCATTTCCATGTGATAGAACAAAATATCATAAGTGGTCGGAGTCTAGCTTATCCGACAATGGCAGATCTCTTCTCTTCTACGAATAATCCTTTACTGATTTTTAGATTGAGTTCGGGTCTATCCGTACCCTCTTCAGCTTGTTAATGTACTTTGGTTTTTTATTTTGCTGTGTTTCATAATACAAATTTTTTGATATGTTGACAAAATATCATGGAAATAGGATATTGGTAAAGCTGCACATTTAGGAGATTGGGGGTAGGATGGGAAACAATCTGAATAATTACAAAAATATATTTCAATGTTCTACACCTGAACATGGGCAAGTGCCAAAAGATATCAATGAACTAAATTGATCCAAATTGTCTACCGTAATCACTCCATCAAAAACTCCACAGTACTTGCTCATCCTTCGCCATGGAACTCCAATTTCCTGCATGAACAAACAAACATCTGCTTAGAAAACCTGTGTGTGGCTTACGCCTAAGGTTGTCGAACAAAACTAAGCTTACCGAATGAGACTGGGGGTTCGTCCAGCCATCTATGCTGTTACGGTGAAATCACTTTGATGAGCAACATCCTCACTAGTTCCTAGTGAGGATGGTTCTACAACGCCTACTGAAGCAAGGGGATCACATGGATTTTCTTCTGACCCATGAGAGAGCTGGTCTTCATCAACTTCTATTCCCTGATGGTATTCAGAGTCATGAACATCGTTGGACGGAATGCAAAGTTGTTTGTGATCAACCTCGTTGCCTATGTGATATAATTGAGCTGGGTCGGTGACTATGACTGAAGAATATAAACGGGAATGTGCATGCATGCTAGGTGGATAGTATTCATCAGGATCATCTTTTCTCCTACGCTTAGTGGTACCCCTCCTCCTAACCCTTTCCTTTCCTCGTATAATCTTCTTTCCAACCTCGGTCTCTGAGTTCTCTGCACCCAATGTTGAGTTTCCACTGTGATCCCTCAAACATTCGTGTGCAAGGTACCTGATTCTAGTCACCGATTGTAGTTGCAGGTCATCCATTCCGTGTGTTGAGAGGGTATCTGCCACATGTGCAATGTCCCTCAACGCAGCATTCTGAGCTCAGTAATCAAATTGGTTTTTAACAAACATAGAAGAAAGACCTAGGTGGTAAAGAAACTGCAACCATGCATGATGCAGAAAGATAGACCAGTTTTGATGATAATTTGAAACAAAATGCACAGGGCTTACCATTCTTTGAAACTCAGACGAGATAGGTATAGGCCTTCCCACCAACCTGCGTGTAATTCTTAAGTACCAGTTCATGTATTCACCCTCATCAAGGTCTTCTTCAGCCTCCACAATATGGAAACGGCGATTAGCCCATTCGTTT